>BTHU01000023.1:27930182-28397682 GCA_036184795.1 Tokudaia tokunoshimensis | reverse complement strand
TGGGGTGGTGGCTTACAGTTCCAGAGAGATAGGAGTCCTTTTATCGCCATCATGGTGAGGAGCATGGCAGCAGGCAGGCAGGCATGGCACTAGAGCAGCAGCTGAGAGCTCACATCTTGATCTGTAAGCAGGAAACAGAGAACACTAATTCAGGACAGCAAGAGTCTTTTGAAACCTCAGTCAGAGCCTGCCTGCCTTAACACTTCTTCCAGCAAGGCACACCTTCTATTCACCCACTAAACAGCCTCCAACTGGAGAAAAAATACTTAAAGGTATAAGCCTATAGGGCCATTCTTATTCAAACTATCACACTGTGTTTTCCTATAGTGTGTTTTATGTAGCTAAATCTGGCCTCAAAGTTGCTGTATGGCCAAAGATGACCTTGAACTCTTGATCCTCCTATCTTCACTTTCCTGGTGCTGGGATTACTGATAGATAGGTACCTGCTTATGCCATATTGGGGAATGGAACCCGGAGTTTTGAGCATGCTAGGCAAGCACTCAGTCAGCTGAACTACAGCCCTAGCCCTTCACTCTTTTTTGTTAAGTCTCTCTCTAAACTCAGTTTCCCTCTAACCTTAGGTAAAGCTCCTGATGTGATTTTCATTGTGCAGAATGTTTGCAAGCTGTTCTCGTGTTCCCTTTCTCTCATGTGTATGTTCTTTATTCTTTTAAAAATATTTTTGTACAGTTAAAGGTAATGTAAGTTTATTAAGACAAAATAACCAATAAGTGCCCTGTTTTGTTTTACCTGCATGTATGTCCGTGCACCACATGTAGTCTCTGAGGTCAGAAGGCATCAGATTCTCTAGATAGAATTCCAGAGGGTTGTTAGCTGCCATGTGGGTGCTGGAAACGGAAACTGGCTCTTCTGCAAGAATAACAAGTACTCTTAACTATGGCATCACCTCTCCAACCTCACGTGCCCTGTTTTGTACAGTACAAGTTATATCTGATCTGTCAATATATAAAATATATGTGAAATAGCTAGTGAAATTCTTTTTGCAATTCTACTGTTTTGTTGTTGTTGTTCATTTTTGTTTCTTGAGATAAGGTTTCTCTGTGAAGCCCTGGCCATCTTGGAACTTACTCTGTAGACCAGGCTGGCCTCAAACTCTCAGAGATCCACCTACCTCTGTCTCCCACGTGCTGGGATTAAAGGCTTGCACCACCATCACCTGGCCATTTCTACTGTCTTTATCTTTTCAAGCTTTTGTATATGTATATATTGTATGTTGAACATGTTTTTTTTCTTATATCCTTATCCTCAAATTAGTCTTGAATTTGCTATGCAGCTGAGGCTGACTTTGAACTCCTCATCCTCCTGCCTATACCTCCCATGTGTCAGGATTATAGTTATGCACTTCTGCTTCATAACATTGTGTCTCTTTATGCCCTACCCATATGGAACTTTCTGAAGTTCCTTGAGCACTCAACCATTTCCTGCTTATCTTTTTCATCCTGGCATGCTGGTCCGTTGATGGCTTCTCCCTTTGCATCCCCTGAATCACATGTATATGTCTGTATCAGCATCTGGAATGCTCATTGCTGTCTGTTTATAGGAGGGAGTTGGTTAGCTGCACTGTCTGTGGAGATAGGTGCAAAAGCATCCGTATGGCAGCGGGCCTCATCTTTATTTTTTTAAGATTTATTTTTATTTTGTGTGCCTGAGTATTTTGCCGGTGTGTGTGTCTGTGCAGCACATGCATGCAGTGTCCTTGGAGGCCAAAGAGGGCATTGGATGTTGGATTTTCTGGAATTGGAGTTTCAGACATTTTGTGAACTGCAATGCTGGTATGGATAACCTGGGTCCTCTGAAAGAGCAGCAAGGGCTCCTAACTTCTGAGCACTTCTCTAACCCACTGCTGCCTTTCTTGAGCACCTACTTGGTTTTGTTTCTTGTCTTCTTCCCTGCTTTCTGCCATACATCTGCCCACAACATGGGTACCAGCCCCTGCCTCTGCTTTTATCCCTGAGATTAGCAGTCCCCCCTCCTTAGGTGGTCATCCAAAGCTATTTGTTTGTGAAATCTCAAGAAGCTGGGATGTGAAATCGCAGCACAAGGAGACTTCCTCTCAAGGGGGGGGGTATTGTTAGGCATGCTCCAAAAGACTCCAAGCCTTTGAAATAGCCCTGTAGCCTACATAGGTGCCTTGGTTCAAGAACAGCTACAGTAGATGCCATATTTATCTTCTGGTAGCTTGTAATTTCCTTCTCTGCCCTCCAGGTGCTTCTTGTTAACCTCTAGACCTTAGGTTGTTCCTAGCCCTGTTAGGCTGTTTTTTTTTTTTAAAGATTTATTTATTTATTTATTTTTAAAGATTTATTTATTTATTATATGTAAGTACACTATAGCTGTACTTCAGACACCAGAAGAGGGCGTCAGATCTCCTTACGGATGGTTGTGAGCCACCATGTGGGTGCCGGGATTTGAACTCATGACCTTTGGAAGAGCAGTCAGTGCTCTTACCCGCTGAGCCATCTCTCCAGCCCATTTTTTTTTTTGGGGGGGTTTTTTTCGAGATAGGGTTTCTCTATGCCCTGGCTGTCCTGGAACTCACTTTGTAGACCAGGCTGGCCTCGAACTCAGAAATCCTCCTGCCTCTGCCTCCCAAGTGCTGGGATTAACGGCGTGCGCCACCACCGCCCGGCTCCTGTTAGGTTGTTTTAAGGCCTGTTACTTGCTGCACTTCTGGGAGCTATTCTGGGTGTCAAGGAACATAGGGAACAAAACAGGAAGTCTCTCTCTTTTGAGACTGCAGGGAAACACTTGAACACAAAGTGTCACTAGATACAAAACATGCTCATGTGCTTCTCCTCATAGGAATTTGCCTTGGGATGCAACTGGCAGTGATTGAGTTTGCAAGAAACTGCCTGAACTTGAAAGGTAAGTCCAAGTTTGCTAAGCAGCATTTATTTAAAAACAAGAATGTGTCAGCAATATTGGTAAGTCACTAAACTTCTTCTTTGTCCTTAGATGCTAATTCTACAGAATTTGAGCCAAATACTCCAGTCCCATTGGTAAGTGGCTTGGCCATCTTTCCAATTATTATTGTTCTGTTTCAGTTCTTGCCTAAATCAATAAGGGGTAACTATTGTTTCCTCCTAGCAGTGCCAGAACTTAAAAATTATATATGAACTTATTATTACCTATTATTTTTGCTTCAAACTGCTTTTTTCTCACTAGTCTATCTTGCCTGCTGTGCTTTGAAGAAACACAGTCCAGCCTGATTTGTCTTGAAACAGCTTTCAAGCTTAATGTTTAGGAAAGGATTAAATTGACTGTGACAGCAATTTATAATGGCTAATATAAATAAATGAGCTGTCCCATCTCTAGACTTGTCCCCAGTCTGCCTGTTTTCCGCATTGGTGGCCATCTATTTTTCTAAAAGAAAAGTAACAACCATTGTGGTACTGGTCCTTATCTGTCAAGATAGTCATGGTGCTAGAGAGATGGCCCAGTGGCTAAGAGTACTTGCAAACTCTTCCAGAGGATCCAAGTTTGGTTCCTAGCCACCCACATTAGGCATCTCATAGCCACCTATAATTCCAGTTCTAGGGATCTGACACTTTCTTCTGGCCTTTGTCAGAATCCATGTATGTGTGCACACAAATAAAAAAATAAATGGTTGTGGTTTCGTTTATTTACGATAGGATCTCATTATGTAGCCCTGGTTGGCTTGGAGCTTCGTATGTAGACCTGTCTGACCTTGAACTCAGAGATCCCTGCCTCTGTCTTTCAAGTACCTGACTATAAGAGATTTTTTTTTTAAAAAAAAAGTCAGGATTCTTTGCTGGTCCATGAAGGCTCTCCCATTTTATCATTTGTTTGTCCCATGTCAATCCAGTTCCTTCCACACTTAAGGTTTCAAATTTGGATGATCGAAGTAGTACTTTTCAGTTTTTTTCAGGAATATTCTCTATGCCTTAGATGTCCCTCTTAAGATCTTCCCCCCTGGGACCTCAACAAAACCAACGAAGAGTTGAACCAGTTATTTTAGGAAGGCTTTATTTCTGTGCATTTGCTTTCTTGCCACACTCATTAAAAGAACTTGACTTTCATGTTTGGCATTGGCCTTTGGCTTGCCTGATCATCAATTGTCTATCAGTGTACATCCAGCTACATCCCTGCTGCCAAACACACCTATCTAATATCAGGGGCCTTCATATAGTGGTTATACTCTTCTTTGTTGGTTTTTTATTCTTATTTGTGCGTGTGTGTGTGTGTGTGTGTGTGTGTGTGTGTGTATGCCATATGGACTGGTTGCAGTTGTTGGTTTTCTTCTGTTGCTATATGTTCTGGGGAACAAACTCAGGTTGTTAGACTTGTGTGTGGCAGGCATTTTTAATCTACTGAGCAACCTCATAGGCCCTTGTTTTGTTTTAGATGTGGTCTTCCCCTATCCTAAGCTTATCTAGAACTCACTATGTAGCCCACACTGGCCTCAAACTCACAGCAGTTCTCTAACCATAGCCACTCAAGTTGGGGGTCACAGGTAGGAGCTGCCATGCCTGTTCTCTCTGTGTGGATTTTGAAGAATTATGTTTTACTTATTTTGTTTGTTTTTGTGTGTGCTCACACATGTGTGTAGGTGCATGTGCCACAGCAGGCGTGCGGAGGTCAGAGGACGACTTGTAGGAATTGCTTCTTCTATTATGTGGATCCCAAGGAATCAAACTCAGACTGTTAAGCTTGAGGCCAGTGCCTTTACCTGCTGAGCCATCTTGCCTGATTATGTTGTTCTTAGCATCCTACAGATTTGGCTACTTAAAATGTCTCATTCAGTGTGCTTCAGCACTTTTACAGATCTCTGTCGCTATCATGGCAATCAATCTTGGATCCCTTCATTACTTAAAAAAGAAATTCCAAGGCTTGGGATGTAGCTCAGTTGGTAGAATGGTTGTTTGGTATAGACAAAACCCTGAGTTCCATCTCCAGCCGTGGGTAACTTAGGCATGGTTGTGCTTGTGTGTAATCTCAGCACTCAGGCCAGAAGATGAGAAGTTCAAGGTCCTCCACAGTTGTATGGTTAGATCAGAGCCGGCCTGAACCCTGTCTCAAGAAATAAGAAGGAAAGCCCATATGTTTTAGCAGACATCAACCTCATCCCCTCTCTAGGTGACTTTTGATCTACTTTCTTTATCCAGACTTGCTTACTGTAGTTACTTTGTATAAATGGAACCTTCTTACTATGTGGCTTTTTGTGACTGGCTTCTTTCATTTGGCATAACACCACCCCCACAACCCCCGAGACAGGGTTTCACTGTATAGCCCTGGCTATCCCGGAACTCACTCTGTAGACCAGGTTGACCTCCAATTCAGAGATATGCCTGCCTCTGCCTCCCAGGTGCTGGGACTAAAGGTGTGTGCCACCATTCCCTGACTGGCATAACACTTTCAAAGTGTATGTTGTAGCATGTTTCACTAATTCATTTCTTTGTTTGTTTGTTTTTTGGTTTTTCGAGGCAGGGTTTCCCTGTGTAGCCCTGGCTGTCCTGGAACTCACTCGGTAGACCAGGCTGGCCTTGAACTCAGAAATCCGCCTGCCTCTGCCTCCCAAGTGCTGGGATTAAAGGCGTGCGCCACCACCGCCCGGCAATTCATTTCTTATTATGGTTAATTACTGTTCTTTTGTGAAGACATGTGCTTTTTTTTTGATCCATTCATCTACTGATGGACATTTGGGTTGCTCCTACTTTTTCTCTATTGTGAATAATGTTTCTGTGAACATTCATATATGGGTGAGTTTTTTTAATTTTTTTTTTTTTGGTTTTTTGTTTTGGTATGGACATGTTTTCGTTTCACCAAGGAGTGGAATTCCTGGGTCCTGTGATAACTATGCTTAGTCTAGTGAAGAACCACCAGTCTGTTTGCCAAAGGGGCAACAACGTACACAGCATTCTGTGAGTGAGGGCCTCAGTTTCTGCGTTCTCTGGGGCACTTGTTACTGTTTGTGTCTGTCCTCGCAGCAACTCTAGTAGAAGTGAAGTGGCATCTCTTCTGGGCTCTGATTCGCACCCCACCGTGCCCCATAGACAATAATTGCTGGATATCTTTCATGTGTCTAATGGCTACTTTTGTTCCTTCTTTGGAAAAATGTCTATTCACGTTCTTGGTCCATTTTAGTTGGGTTGTTTTTATTATTACTGTTCAGTTGTAAGAGTTCTCTGTATATTATAGATGTAAGTTCCTTTTCACTGACATTTTGGGATAGATGATTTTTAAATTATTATTATTATTATTATTATTTTGTTGTGTGAGGTGCTAGATGTCACTAGATCTGTCCTCCAGATACTAGCAAACGTTCCTTGGTAGGAGGGCAGGAGTAGAACTGTCTCCATTAACAGTAATTGACTTTGGGCTTAAATGAATGCTCAGCAGTTAAGAATGTATGCTGCAGGCAGGGTGTGGTGGCACATGCTTTTAATCTCAGCACTCAGGAGACAGAGGCAGGCAGATGTCTGGGACTTGAGGCTAGTGAGCTCCAGAACAACCAGGATCCTGTTTCAAAAACAAATGTGTACTGCTCTTGCAGAGGTCCTTAAGTTCGGATCTCAGCAGCCACAGCTGGCAACTCACAACCACCTTGAACTCCAGCTCCAGGTTATCCAGTGCCTTTCCTGTACATACCTACACACAGACACATAATTAAAAATAACCTAGTCACTGGTTTAGAGGAATCTAGTTCTATCTTCCTCCTTTATACTCCTTACTTTTTCTCATCTCTCTGATGTGATTAATCCCCACTGTAGCAGCTTAAGGGAGGGGTGTTGGCTTGTTTGTTTTTAAAATTAAGACAGGGTCTTAAGTAACCAAGGATTCTGGTTCTTTTGCTGTTACTTCCCAAGTGCTGGGATTCTAGGTTTGTATCCTCACTTCTCCTTTATGTGCTGTTGGGGATGGAGCCTCAGGGCATTGTGAATGCTAGGGAAGCACTCAACCAACTGAGTTAGCTACTTCTGAGTGGTTTAATTTGCCTCCCAGTTTGAGGAGATTAGATATAGCCCATCATGATAGAGACGATGTGATGGGCGGGACTGGTTCTTCTCCATGTTGGTGGCAACGTGAGGTACTTTGTCTTACGTCGTAGGCAGACAACAGGAAGTGCCAAGCAGGGCTGGTAAATTAACCCTCATTCCATCTTAGACAGCCCAGCATCCATCTGCCCGCTAGCCCCCGTCCAGAAGGCTCCTCTGCTTTCCTAAACAGCACCCTAGCTGGGGAACAAGTTCAAACACACAAGCATCAGGAACCTGTGGTGTGCATTTCATACGTGAACTGTACGTAACACTCCTCCTTTAGAGCAACTATTTGTTCTTTTTTTTCCCTTTACTAATTCCATTAAAAACGACATTCTATTTGAGTGTATGTGCATGTGTGTATATGAGTCCCAGTTCATGTGTGTGCTGTACTAGAACTTTTGTGGGATTTTGTTCTCTCCTTCCACCATACAAGTCTTGGGGGTAGAATTCTGATCATTAGTTTGGTGGCAAGCATCCTTATTCACTAGGCCAACTTGTTAGCCCCATCTATCCATTTTAAAAATATATAAATAGGGTCTGGAGAGATGATTCAGCTGTTAAGAGCACCTGTTCTTGCAGAGGATCTGGGTTCAGGTCTCAGTATTTACATAGCAGCTCACAGCCACCTATAACTCCAGTTCCAGGGGATCTGACCTCTTCTCTGGCCTTTGTGGGCACTGCATAGACATGGTACACTTATATACATACAGGCAAAAGATTCATATACATGGATAAAAATAAATCTTAAAATTAATTAAAAATATAAACAAATGTGTTTGTCCATCTGTAACTTCTCCTCTTTTAAGATATACCATAGTACATTTTTCTCATTTTTTTCCTGATCTGTTTTCTTTTTTCTTAACTTAGTATTATATGCTGGAGATCACTTCATGGAAGGATATAGAAATATTCATGCCGTTTTATAGCTTTCAATTCAAACCATAATGAACCATCACTTCCCAGCCAGATGGTACTTTTAAGCCTCATGCTCAGAAGGCCTCATATCAGCAAAAAAAAATTCCTTAGGAGGCTTTAATAGAAATGTATTTCCTGAGTAATAGCTTCAGTGACTCTGCCCGGAAAATGATGGCTTTTCATTTTCAGGTGCTACTTTGGGATAAGAAGTGATTGTACCAGTAGGTGGCACTATGAGACAGTTTTGTCGAGGTTAAGTTTTGGATGACAGCTTTTAACTCTGTATGTGTGTATACATTAAAGAATAATTGACACACAGGGTAAAAATGTTAAGTCTACAGAAAAAATGTAAAGGGATTTCATTTGTCTTATTTTGCTTTACTTCTCTTCCACAGAGGCGACTACCTTTATTTTGTGCTGTTGTTATTAGTTCAGGGATGTATGCATGCTGTGTGTGTCTGTATGTGCATGTGCATGTGCATGTGCATGTGTGTATATCTATCCATATATGTGGCTGGACATATACGTTTTGGGGGGGCAGGCAGTGCAATGAATTGGGAACTCAAGACACCCTGTGTACTAACCATTGGGCCACACCCACAGCCACTTTAGCTAGCATCCTTGAGACACTGTTCTCGACTTTGTACTGATCACCTATCATTGTGTAAGGACCTTTTATGACTTATCCAGCTGTGTGCACCATGGGCATGAGAGTATTTATTGCATTTATTGTGTTGTGTTTATAGTCTTGTATTTAGGTTGTGCGTTTTCTTTTTTGTAACTTGAAGTCACACTACATTTTGACCTCCATATACAAATATGTTCTGTATCCACACATAAGCACATCTGTGGGATGAATCCATAGAAGGAAACTGCTAAGTCAGAGGATGTGTGCATTTTACATTTCAATGGCTCCTATACACATAAGTGAGATGAGAACAATAAAACCTAATTGCTATTGAATGTCTTTATGTGTTGAGATCACTTTGCTGGAGAAAAATAGCCTTAAGAACCAGCAGTTGTGCTGATGGCTAAAAGTCTTATTAGAGGGGGATGGAATCATAATGTGGCCAAGAGCACAATGCCCGAGGAGTGACTTTACTTGGGTAGATAGCAGTTACTTAGTGGGCATAGTCATTCTTGCTCTTCCAGCTAAAGAAAGTAAACATGTTGGAAATCAGGAGACTCTCTTACGATATGTCTGCTGCTACAGTCTGTTTCATTTCATTGGTTGTCGGACTTCCCTACCTTTTTGGAATGCGTGAGAAGTGTTCCAAAATCATCAGAGATATTATTATTCAGAATAGACTCTTAACAGGCACACGTAAAAGGAGAAATAGATTTTTCTCTAAGGGCTACCATATATGCTGAGTCCAAGGGTACCCAGGAAAGAGCAAAAATTCGTTGTAAGCTATTTCCCTGATTTATCCAATAGAACACTTTGTAGTGTTGCAGAATACTTCTGGATCTGTAGCCACTCTGGTCTCTTTTCTGCTTTAAAGTTGTCTCAGCTGCATTTAGAGGCGGCTTCTCAGGAACATAGCTGACTTTCATTCTAACTATTGTCCGTCTGAGGGACTAGGTATCGGAGAGCTCTCTGGCAGGCAGGCAGGCAGACAGGAAAAGGAGCTTTAGGTAAATTAATGTACTTTTCACTTAAACATTTAAGATGGCCAACTTCTTGATTCTTTTTCCTTTACAAGACAAAGACCTGGCAGCCTTTTTGGTGGGACTCCCAAATCTGCTGAGAGAGGTTGGGGCTTTATGTAGTGGGAACCAGTCAGTTTTCTTTTCTTTGTCTGGATTATCCGGTCTTCCATAATAGCCCAAACTTCCAATTCTGAGAAAGAAAGGGAACCCCCAACATCAAAATTCCAGCTCTCCATGCAAACTCAGATCCTGGATTCTGGATCCCTTCTCCCCACTGGAGGCTCTGTTTTTCCTGTTTTGTTTTTTTTTTTTTTTTAGTTTTTAAGTCAGTGGAGAAAAAGAATCTCTACCTGCAGTCTAGCCATGATGGCATCATTGGAATCACACTGAGGCAAAAGAATAGTGAGTTGGAAGCTTGTAGAGTATATTCTAGACTGTCCTCCATCATAGAGTGAGACCCTGTCTCAAAATAAAACAAAAACAAGACAAAACCAAAACCAAGCAAACAAAACCAGAATAGCAAGGGAGATGGTGGAGCAGGTCAAAGCACTTGCCGCCAAGCATGATGATCTGTTTGATTCCTAGAAGCCATAGTAGAAGGAGAGAACCGATTCTTGAAAGATGCTCTTTGATGTCCATAGTCACTGTAGCACATGCATCCACACACAAATACATAAAACGTAATAAAACATTATTAAAAAACAAAAATGTGAATTCATATAAAATATAACACCATGAAAGCAGAATGCATGTGCTGCCTTCAAAACATATATATATATATATGGACACTCAGATGGTGGTATTGGTAA
Source organism: Tokudaia tokunoshimensis (assembly GCA_036184795.1). NCBI lineage: Eukaryota > Metazoa > Chordata > Mammalia > Rodentia > Muridae > Tokudaia > Tokudaia tokunoshimensis. The sequence goes on along the minus strand of BTHU01000023.1, from coordinate 28,387,286 downwards.
AATACCTGGAGGGATTGCTCAGCAGTGCTTCCTGCTCTTCCAGAGGACCCAAATTTTGTTTCCAGCACCCATATTAGACATCTCACAACTGCCTGTTTAATGCCAGCTCCAGGGCATGTAACTATCTCTTCTGTCCTCCGTGGGTGCCTACACATGCCATAGACACAGATATATAGAAATGCACATATTTTAAAAAAATTAAAGAAAAGTGGGAGATTAGAAGTGTTTTTCCTATAAATTATTCTATTATTTTATGTGTGCTTGTGTCTTGACTGCACAACAGGTATGCCTGGTACCCTGGGAGGCTAGAAGAGGGTATTAGATTCCCTGAAACTGGAGTTACAGATAATGGTGAACAGCCATGTGGGGGTTGGAAACTGAACCTGGATCTACTGCAAGAGCAGCAACTTTTCTTAACTGTTGAACCATCTGTCCAGCCCCAGGTTAGAGTTCTACTACTGAACCACTCAAGGGATGGCTAGAAATGTTTTAACAAGATACAAATGGACATTCGAGATGGTTGTATTTGATAATATTCTGATTGGAGTTCTTTATCATAGTTATGCCTTCATTTATCTCTTTCTAAGCTACGAAGTTTCAGAGTTAAAAATAATTTGACATCTGATTCATGAAATAGTTACAGTTAAAAGCCGATTCCTGTGAAGAGTAATTTATGTTATGCATTAAACATAATGAATGCATTATAATTTTTCTACCTCCAGTTGAAGCCCTGTTTGAGATATTTCTTTTGACTTATTTTTCAATAACATTTAATGCTATGCAAATTAAGAGATTTTTTTTTTAAAAAGTAAAAACAAGAACAAGACTCCAATGAGCCAAACAATAGCAAATCTCCCAAAAGACCACAACCCCGTAATCCTAGCGCCTGGGAAGTGGAGACAGGAGGATCAGGAGTTTGAGGCAGGCTTGGGCTATATGAGACTCCATGTCAAATAAACAAGTAAACAACCACCCAGGCAATCTACTCCAGAGTAACCTTTTAGGCAACTTATATTACTTGGACGTTTGATTTGCTTTTAGAACATGTACTTCACACTGGCATCACAGCGTCAGCCTCATCATCATCCTATCTTCCTCATCTTCTTCATGATGGACTGTGCTTTCAAACTGTGAGCCCCCTCCCCTGCAAAAAAAACCCTTCTTCCTTAAGTTGCTTTTGTCAGGCATGTTGTCACAACAAGAAAAGTAACTAATACACGGATCTTTCAAATCCCCAGGTCACCTGCAAGTGGAATTGTGTTGGTAGTTCATTTGCAATGCTGCATTTAGGACTCTAAAGTGGACAGCCCCAAACAGTGCCCTTCCTAAAGTATCTCCTCCCACCACCATTCAGTCATTTCTATTAAAAAAAAATGAAGTAGTTGAAATACTTATTTCTAAGGCATTTCCCACTGAGCTCAAGGTACAAACGCCTGACGAATACATTAGCTTTAAAGCATTCATGGAGTCAGTCATTTATTGTTAACATTATGGATTATTCTTAAAATTCACTAATGGGTGCTCACTCCAAAGTGCACTGACCCCTTTTAGACAGTGGACTCTGTAAAGGGATCGGGGGTAGCACACAGGAAAAGATGCCTTAGGCAGGGGCCATCATGACTGGAAGAAAAATGCTCCTTTTTAAAAAGAACATACAAAATTGTATGTTAACATTACAAAGTGAGTTTTGGTATATATACATTATGAAACAATTGCTAAAGTCACGCTAGCATCTACTAGCCATGTAGTTCAGCGAGTTTGGTAAAAGCATTTGAGACCTACTCTCTCAACAAGTTTCAATTATTCTATAGTTGTTTGTTTTTTGGTATGGGGGGGGGAGTCTCATGTATCTTAGACTGGTCTTGAATTCAGTATTCAGCCAAGGATGACCCTGAATTCCTGATCCTCCTGCCTCCATCTCTCAAGTGCTGAGATTGTAGTTAAGTGTGGCTGTGCTCGAATTCAATTACGTGTGTGTGTGTGTGTGTGTGTGTGTGTGTGTGTGTGAAAGACATGAGATTCCTTAATGGGGCTTGCTAGCTGCCAGCCTAGTTGCAAGTTCAGTGAGAGAACCTATCTCAAAGGAATCAAGTGAATGATAGAGCAGGATGTCCTCTTCTAGTGTCTGCATATAAATGAATGAATGGATGCATGCACACATACACATTCACATACACCATATATACATATGCTTCACTCAAATACATATACACAAAAGTAAATTTAAAACAAGGTAGATGGCTCCTGAAGAAGTAATCCAAGGTTGGCTTCTGGCCTCCATACACAGACACAGACATACATATGCATATGAGCAAACACACACACACACACACACACACACACACACACACACACACAGAGGAGGAGAGAGAGAGACAGAGAGACAGACACACAGAGAGAGAAAGCGCACATATGTCTTGCCTTGGTGGAGCCAGCCTACAACTTAGTGAGCAACTGAATTTCATGGCTCAAAAGGTCCTGGTAGTATTGATTAGAGGAGAAATGTAGATGAACCTTAGTGATGTGAGGATCAGGTCAGTGTAGGAGAAGAGGTCAAGAAGACCTTTCAAATATACTCACCCCGCCCCCTTTTTTGAGATAAGGTCACTATGTGCTGGTTCCAAATCTGCAACCATCCTTTGCCTTGCCTCTTGAGTGCTGGGATTACAGATATAAGTCACCGTGCCCTACTTCATTCTTATCCTTTTCGAAGATTAAATTTGAAACAGTTTTCCCATGCTACTATGTCTAGCAGTCATAGAAAATATCTGCTTTATCAAAGTCCTGTGTAAGTGTCTATGTCTGCTATACCCTTGCAGAGTGTCCCTACCTCATCTTTGCCTATGTTACTTTGTGAGTCCTTCCTTCCTTCCTTCCTTTTTGCAGTACTGGGAAAGGAACCTAGATCATTATGTTTGTGAGGCAAGTGCTCTGCCACTGAGTCACAACCCTAGTTAGTGTATGACTCTTGGCACTGTTTTTCTTCTTTCTGACCTTAGATTGGCTGCTTACCATTGTACACAAGAATTTTCATGATCTGAAGCCATAGCAAAGGCAAAGCACGTGTGATCCTGGAACAGTCTTGTAAATTGGTCATGAAGTGTTTGCCTAGGATTCTTTTCTTTCTCTGTCCCCTTTTATTATTTGTGCATATACCATTGTTTGCATATAGAGCCCAGAAGACAACTTCGTGGAGTTGTCTTTCATTCCATCTTTACATGTGTTTGGGGGATTGAACTCAGGTTATTAGGCTTGTGTAGCAAGTGCCTTTGTCCACTGAACCATCCCACTGGTTTTCTCTGTTTTAAATGTTCTCTGCCACCCCTTCTGTGTATGTCCCTCTCAAGGCATCAAGGCACTAGGTACAAGACCCAATGGAAATGCTGCTTTCCCTATTCACCCTTTCCTTGCTCATCACAGACTTATTTAGAACCTCAGTCTGGAAGTTACAATCTTTCATAATTCTTTGACCATAGTAGATATTTGGTATATTTAGATTAACACATTCTCACTTTATTTTTGGTGATGTTGGGGATCGAACCATAGTTTGGTCATGACAGGCAAACACTTTATGATGAACCGTGTTCCATCCTTCTCTCCCTTTCTTTGAAACAGGGTCTTATGTGCATTACCAGGTTGACTCAAACTTGCTACATATCCGAGAATGATGAATTCCTTGTCCTCCTTTCTCTATTTCCCAAGTGCTCAGGTCACAGGCGTGTACCACCATGGTCATCTTTTGCTATAGACATTTGGAGCTGAAATAACATGTTTCCTTTGTGAGAGGCTAATTGACATCTAGGACATAGGCTAAAGTGGGAGCTTAAAAGGCACATAAATAATAAACTTGGAACCATAGGCTGCTGCCACCTGGGAATTGTAATGATTCCTGTCGTCAGCTTGGCAGGCTCTGAAATCAGGTAGAAGACAATTACCCAGGCACACCTGTGAGGGACTGTTTAGCTGTTGGTAGTGTCTGTGAAGGATTGATTATCTAGAGTAGGTTAAAGATGGAAGGAGTACCTTGTGGATAGCACCATTCCACAGGCTGTGGTTTCAGACGGAATAAAACGGAGAAAGCAAGCTGAACAATGACTTGCGTAGCTCTCTGCTTCCTGATTGTGGATGAAATGTGAACTGCTGCCTCAAACTCTAGCTTCTACGATTTCCTTTCAATGATGGGCCAAACTCTTGAAATGTGAACCAGAATAAACCCTTAAGTTGAATACTTGGGGTATTATGTCACTGTATGAGGAAAAGTAAGACAGGGACAAAGCTGTTAAAATCTTAAACAAATACTAGAACTTTTTTTTTTTAAGACAGGGTTTCTCTGTGCAGCCCTGGATGTCCTGGAACTCGCTTTGTAGACCAGGCTAGCCTTGAACTCAGCAATCCAAATACTTTGGAGTACTCAACAACATTGGAGCATAATCTGGCTGATGTGGTGGTGCATGCCTATAATCCTAGTACTGGGTGAAAGGATTTATGCAAAGTTTGAGAGGAACTCAATATATATAATAAGTTACAGGACAGTCAAGGCTCCTGAGTTAGACTGTGTCAGGATCATGACTGATATTGCTTATCCCAGGAGCAAAATCTATTAGCACAGCATATTAGTTGAACAAAAGAAAGAAACCTCATCTCACAGTATATGCTTACTAGACTGTCTACAGTGTCCATACCTGGTGCTTACAGTGTCAGAAACAAACCATGGAGAGCCTGTACTTCCAAAGCAAAGAAAAGAATGTCTTTTACAAACCACCAGCCAATAATAAACTTGATGGTGAAATCAGATTCCCATTAAAACCAGCATCCGGGCTGTGGGTGTGGCTCAGTGGTATAAGTGTGCTTTCCTACCACATGAAATGCTCAATGTTCTATCCCCCAGCTACATAAACACTCTCTATCATTGCTGTGATAAAACACCATTGCCACAAGCAATGGAGGCGGGGGTGGGGGAGATGGAGGGATTATTTCAACTAGTCTGTCATTCAGGGAAGTTAGGGCAGGAACCTGGAGTCAGGAACAGAAGCAGAGGCTGCAGGAGTGAAGTGCTGCTTACTGGCTTGTTCCCCATGGCTTGCCCAGCCTGCTTTCTTATACAGCTCAGGACCACCTGCCTAGGCACAGCACCACTCACAATGGTCTGGGTCCTCCAACATCACCTACTACATAAGAAAATGTTCCATGGGGTGGGGTGCAGACATTTTCTCAATTGGGTTTCCTTTTTCCAAATTATTCTAACTTGTGTCAAGTTGACATAAAACCAGTCAGCACAGCTATGTACCCAGACGTGCTGCTCTATTTCTTGGTGGATTAGAAGTCACTTTTCTTTATGCTTTTTTTTTATGCTTAAATCTTAAGTTTTTATGCTTGCACATTTGTTTGTTTGCTTATTGACTTTTCAAGATAGGGTTTCTCTGTGTAGTCCTTGCTGTCTTGGAACTTGGTCTGTAAACCATGGTGGCCTTAAATGAACAGATCCTCATGCCTCTGCCTAGGCATGCACCGCCTGTACTCTGCACTAAAGGATGCACTCTCTGTCTCCGTCTCCGTGTCTGTCTGTCTGTCTCTCTCTCTCTCTCTCTCTCTCTCTCTGTGTTTTTTGAAATAGGGTTTCTCTGTTTACTTTTTGCTATCCTGGAACTCATTCTGTAGACCAGGCTGGCCTCAAACTCAGAGATCCCCCTGCCTGTGCCTCCCAAGTGCTGGGATTAAAGATATGTACCACCCCCGCCTGGCTGCTTAATTAGTTTTTTTGTTTGGGTTTTGAGAACAGAGTATCATATACCCTAGGCTGGCTTCTGACTTGCTATGTAGGCAAGGATGACCTTGGACTCCTGATGCTCTAGCTCCCAAATTTCAAATCCTGAGATATGATAGGTGCCTGGCTTTTTTTTTTTTTTTGGACTATTGTTTGCTTTTTTTTTTCTGTTTTTTTTCTTTCCTTCTTCTGCTTCATTTTCTATCAGTCAATCAACCCACAACCAGTCAATCTACCTAACCACCTACTTCTCTCTCTGTCATCTTACTGCTTTTATGTGTGTGGGAGGCAGGAGTCGGTTCTCTTCCTCTACCACATGGATCCTGGGAATTGAAGCCATCTTATCAGGCGTGGAAACAAGTGTTTCCTTGTGCTGTTTTGTTTCTTGAATACACAACATAGATTTCAATGATGTTTGATTATTGGGGAAACTTCTGTAACCACGCTCTTTCCTGTGAAATCACAAGTATACTCTCAAGGTTAAGATAGTTTGGGGACAGTCAAGCCTGTGACCTCTTAAGAGCAGAACCCCTGTGATCAGTTCCTTCCTCTGTCGTGGTCTACCTGTGAATCTTGAACAAGTCATTTAACTTCTTTATTTCTCAATTTGCTCAAAGTATTGGGGGAAATGGCACTTATTCTACATTTGATTTTAGAATTAAAATGGATAATCTGAATAGCATATTTAGCCTATTGCCTGCCACATATAAGGTATTCAGTAAATTTAGCCTTCATTATAGCCCCCATCCATGTTTTTACTTAAAAGTATACAGGATAGCTCAGATACAAGCCATGGTCTTTATAGCTGGTGAATTACAATGCCTCATCCTTCCACTTGAGTTAGCCGGCATAAAAATATCTTATTTTCAATTTGCCTTCTAAACTTTTAATAAAGAGTTATATACTCAGCAAAGAACTTGTCCGGATCGGAATCTCGCTCTTGACACACATTTTCACTGTCAGTAAATTTGAGTGTTCTCAGAAAAAAAAAAGATAGTTTGTTTTCCAACTGTTAGAAGGAGGGAGGGAGAAGGGCTTATTATGAAGATCAGTGACTCAGCAATTAAAAAATCATTCTCTTGTATTTGGGGAGTATAGTTTTTAAACATTTATTTATTTTGTGTGTGCATGCCCCCACATATATCCTATGACATAGGTGAAGGTCATAGGACATCTTGTAGACATTAGTTCTCTTATGTGGTCCTGGGGGTCAAACTCAGGGCATCAGCTTTAACAGCCTTGACCTGCTGAGCAATCTCATCAGCCCCTTGTTACTCTTTTTGTACCAAGTGAGAAATGGCTCCCTCATCCCTGCCCCCACCTTGCCCAGTCCTCTCCTAATGTGTAGTTGTCTTGGTTACCCTTTCTTTGTGTTGTGGCTAATACCTGACAAGAAGCAACATTACGTCTATATGTTGCTTTATACAGTTTGACCGAGTACATTCCATCCTGTCAGGAAGGCATGAAAGTGAGCAGAAGGTATGGGAGTATGAGCAGAAGGCATCTAGTCAAATTGCTCTCTCAAGAAGCAGACGGCATGTTAATTTCTAGTGTGCATGTCATGTTTTTGTTTTGTTTGAGACAAGGATTTGCTGTGTAGAGTCAGTTGACCTCTAGATCCTCCCATCTTAGCCTTCTAACTGCTGGGATTTAAGGTGTGCACCACCAGCTGAGATTGGATATTTTATCACATAGCTAAGCATATTTGAATAAATTTCCCCCATCCCCTCCAAGTCGTTAAGCCCTCCTCATTTTGTGTCTGGTGCCTTGCCGGCCACCCATGCTGTGTGCTGTTAACAGATCTTTGTAAAAATTTGGGCTTCCATGGTAAAGACACTTGCTACTAAACTCCCCAGAGATGAGCTTGTCCCTGTCTAGCTTGTGTCCTCCTATACAGTATCTGCATAAACTAGGTATGGGATTCACTGGTCACTTCAAGGCTACTAGGGATATGACTGCAGCTAACTTGATGGACATACCCAGTTTACACTTGTGTGCATGCGCCCGCGCATGCACATACATTCACAGGCATGCCTATGGAGGCCAGAAGACAAGTGTCACCGTGTAGCCTAGGCTGGCCAGCCAGTGAGTCCCAGAGATCTACCTCTGCCTCCCCAGCATTCCTTCAAGTCCTTGATAGCATTTTTATATTCTTTTTTTTTAAAAGATTTAATTTATTATATGTAAGTACACTGTAGCTGTCTTCAGACACACCAGAAGAGGGGCATCAGATCTCATTACTGATGTTGTGAGCCACCATGTGGTTGCTGGGATTTGAACTCAAGACCTTCAGAAGAGCAGTCAATGCTCTTAACCTCTGAGCTGTCTCTCCAGTCTGCATTTTTATATTCTTTGGCAACATTGTAGAAGTATTCTGGATTTTTTTTTCCTAATTTTTGTGTTTATTTTGTTTTTATTTTGCTTTATGTCTATGGATGTTTTGCCTGCATGTATATCTGTCTGTTTACTACTTGTGTGCCTGCCTGGTGCCCAAAGAGTCCGGCAGACGGTGTCAGATCACCTGGGACTGGAGTTACAGGCTATTAGGAGCCTCCATGTGGATGCTAGGAATCTAAACCCAGTTGTCTGGAAGAACAGCCAGTGCTCTTAACAGCTGAACAATCTCTCTAGCCTCTATTTTTCTTTTTAATTATATGTATGTATGCATGTGTGTGCGTGTTGTGTGTGGGGTATGTCCAAATGTGTGCAGGTGCCTGGGGCTACTATAGGAGTACATTGGGTCCCCCAGAACTGGAGTTACAGGTAGTTGTGAGCCACCTGGTGTAGATATTTGGAACTTGTGTCCTCTGCAAAAGCAATACGCACTCTTAACCACTGAGCCATCTCTCTAGCCTCTCTGGTATTTTTTTTTTTTTTGAGAAAGAATCCTTCCTTGTACCCCTGAATAACCTGGAACTTGTTATGTAGACAAGGCTGACATTAATATCATAGAGAGATCCACCTTTGCCTCCAGTACTGGGATTAAAGGCATGTGGTATCACATTTGACATTTTTCCCTTCTTTTTAATGTTGGTGGTATTAGGGTCATATGCATGCTAAGCTAACAATCTTTAGTAGTCTGTTACATTACTTCCCTGGCCCCACTTTTTTCCCTATACATATTTATGTATAGAGCCAAGTTTCATTTTTACCTATTTTTAATAGGTGTGAGTATTTTGTCTGCATGTATATTTATGTGCTACCATGTGTGCCTGGTACCTACAGATGTCAGAAAAGAGTGTTGGATACACTGGAACTGGAGTTACAGGTGGTTGTGAGCCACCATGTGGATGCTGGGAACCAAATCTGGGTTCTCTGCTCTTAATTCCTGAGTTATCTTTAGCCCCATGTTTAGTTTTCTAAAAAAAATAAAAAACCCTATTATTTGACAACTCATACACATTTTATGTATGTATGTATATGGCATTGTGTCTTGATCATACCTGTGGGACCAGGGACCAGGAAGTGGGGGTTTAGTGGGGATGGAGTCCATGATGCCCAGGATTCAGACTCCAGAGACCAGCGTCAGAGTGCAGATCTAACATTATTATTTATCACATGAGCTTATATATCACTTTTTAGCCAAATAGTGTATGTTTATGTACTCAAGGCAAATTGGGGTACAACCTGTATTATCTGGTAGAAACTGACTCACCTGTCCATGAGCCTGTAGGGGAGGGTTCAATCTCCTGTGGAGATTTTTGTGGAGATTTCTATGGAGACAGGGGACAGAGCCACTGCCCTGGCCTTGGGTCTATTACGTTGTCTCTCCAGTGTGCGGCGTACCCTGAGCAATGCCAGATCCTCCACTGTGATCTCTTCAAGGCGTTGCAGAGCCCGTGGCTCCTCACTCTTTAGCGCACTTCTTACTCCACTCAGTTTATCTTCACATCCCCGACACATACCCACCTCTAGCTCTCCCCAGAACCGTACTGCTCCCGACAAGTCTCCTTTCTACTGTCATGTCCATGTGTATGCATGTGTGTATGTATGTGTGTATGTATGTATGTGTATGGATGTATGTGTGTGTGTGTGTGTGTGTGTGTATAATCTAACTCATGCCACCCACCATTTCAAAAAGTCTCTTTGTAAGAGGCTGGAGCGATGGCTCAGAGCTACTTGCTGCTTAGGTCCCAGGTTCAGTTCCACCCACCCTCATAGCCGTTTGTTTCTGTGTGTAATTCCAGTTTCAGGGGATCCGATACCCATTATGGCCTCCATAGGCATGGTACAAAGGTGCACATATATCACAGGCAGGCAAATACACAAAATAAAAATGAATTAAAAAAACCCAACCCAGCAACAAACCTTTTTTTTTTTTTGTGAGAGACAGTCTCATGTAGCCCAGGGTAGCCTTAAACTCTATGGAACTGGATCTGACCTTAAACTCAATCTTCCTGCCTCCACCTATCAAATGCTGAGAATACAAGCATGAGCCACCGTACCTTGCAATATACAATTATTTTTTTTTACTTTTAGAATAAAAAATATTCTTTGATGGCTTTAAACACATATATGATGATTTTTAGTACTTTTCACCCCCATTACCCTATCTCATTCCCTTTTCCTTCTCCCAATGAAATTTATACTCTTTCCAGTAAGTCCTCTTCTACTCTCATGCCATATTTTGGTGTGCATGACCTACTGAGTTTAATTAGGGTCTGATGACTTGTCTTTTTAATCTTGAAAGTAGGAGAAGCAGCCAGAAAAATGGCTCAGGAAGGAAAAGGTACTTTGCACCAAGTCTGACACCCAGGGAACCTTCTCTTCATGTTGTCTTCTGACCTCCACATATGTACTATGAGCTGCTGGTGCATGTACTTGCTAATATGTACATGTGTATAATAAACACACATCACATTAAATAAATAAATAAATAAATAAATAATTGTAAAACCAAAAGACTTTAAGGAAAATCAAGTAGGCACATCAGGCTAAGGTTCCTCTGAAATCTAAGTAATCAAGACTCAGTACTTGACAGGAGAGGCGTGTCTCAGCATTTGCTTTATTAACATTATCTTGATCTCCCAGCTAGATCTTCAGGATTGGGTAGGGTTCAATCAGTAGGTGGTGTCAGAGCTCCTTCTTCCTGGCTTCTTCATTGTGATATCTTTTTGAAGAAAGCTTCGAATTCTTCGTAACTAACTTCTCCATCACCGTTCTTATCCAGCTCTTTAAAGAGATTGTCCAGAGTACTTGAAGCCTGTTTTTAGACAAAAAGAATGGGATAGGGGAAGGAAGAAAATTTAGATAGGATACTGCAGCACATCTCTCAAGTTAGAGGCACTGGATTTTCCTTCCAAGAACGCAGCCTCGGTTTCAGTCACGTGCCACTGACAATCTGGTAGTAGGTGTGGCGAAGCCAGCTTCAGCTGGAGCCGTGCTTCTGCGATTCTGTCTTTTTTATTTTGTTTGTCTTTGAGACAGAGTCTCATTATGAATCCCTGGCTGGCCTGAAATCCACTTTGATCAGACTAGTCTTGAACTCAGCAGAGATCCACCTGCACATTTGTTATTATTGAATAGTTATAATCTGCATTTTGATGTATTTATGAGATCTAAACGTCTTTATCTTTAAAAAATGTTCTTGAAACTGGACCTGGTCGCTCAAACCTGTAATCCCAACTACTCAGAAGGCTGAAGCAGGGGGATTGCATTGTTTGAGGTTAGCTTGGAGTTTTAGGCCAGAGTGGGCTACATAGACCCTGTTTCAAAAAATGATAAAATTCTAACAGTTTATCATGTAACCAGCTTTTAAAAGATTTATTTATTTTTAAACATTTGAAGGAAAATTTATGAGTATGTGTGTTTTGTATGCATATATGAATATGTTCCATGTATGTCTGGTGCCCATAGAAGCCAGAAGAAGGCATTGGATCTCCTGAAGTCAGAGTTACAGATGGTGTCAGAAGCCATGCGCTTGCTGGGAACCAAACCTTTCCAACCCTCATCTCATCATTTTTATGTGGACACTTCAACAGTATTTCGTATATATACTGTACTATGCAGCAAATGCTCACATACATAGCTGAGGTCTTGGGTTTAAGTCCCAACAACACACATGTAATATTATTTTGAATTGTAAGAAAATTAGGAAATGCTTCCCTGTACATATGTAGCAGATGTGCGGCTTGCTTGCTGTAGCGGGGGCTATCCCAAAAGCTGTTAACCTGTACATGGGCTATGTTCTTCTAACTGGGCTGCCTTGTGTGGCCTCAGTGGGAGAGGTTATGCCTAGCTCTGGAGAGACTTGATGTGCTAGGGTGGGAAATACCCAGGGAGGGCCCTCACCTGCTCAGAGGAAAAGGGGAGCAGGGAAGGGGGAAGAAGGAATGTGGGAGGGGGTGACCAGGAAGGGGGCAGTGGTCAGGTTGTAAAGTGAATAAGTAAAAATAAAATAAAATAAAATGAAAAAAGAAAATTAGGAAACACTAATTATATTTATATTATATTTTCAGCTCTCTCTCTCTCTCTCTCTCTCTCTCTCTCTCTGTGTGTGTGTGTGTGTGCACGCGCGTGCACAACACAAAAGTTCTGTGGACTGTGGCTGTAGCTCAGTGATAGCGTGCCTGTTTAGTCTTTGCTAGGCCCTGGGTTCTCTGTGGCCTTGTCCTCGCAGGGCTTTCAGAGGTAGCCCTCAGCCCTCATCGATGGCTTCTCTCCAGAGAGAGGCTGCTGCGGCTGCCCAGGTGTGCACTCACCTTCAGGAGACTGGGGAACTCTGACTGAATCAGCAGCTTCAGCTCTTCCTTGGATAGCTGGTTCGGATCGCCTTCTTTGGCTGCATATTTTTGAAAAATGCTCTTCATTTCTTCAGGAGACTTCCCAGCGCTCATTTTGCTGTCCTGTAATTTGGGAAGAAAATAAGATTTACCAAAAAAAAAAAAAAGCTGAAGTGGAGCTTTTATACCAAGTGTTGCCAACAGGGTTTTCCTGACCCCCACCGCTCCCTTGGGAAAGGCGAGGGGGAAAATAAGGAAAAGGGAGAGGAGAGGAGACAGGTAGGGACAGCATTAGTGGTTGCCAGTAGATTTTAAAAGCAGTCAGGTTAGGGGTTAGGGAACATAGCTGTTAGTAGAATGCTTGCTTAGCCTGTTGGAAGCCCTAGGTTCCACCCGCAGCCCCCCACAAGTGAGAGAGGCATGCTAAGATCACACTGACCTGCTCACCAGTCAGTGCAAGCGCTGCAAGAGTCAGACAGGAACAGGTGATAGCGGATGAAGAGCCGAGGAGGAGCTCTTTTATAGTCTTTACAGACACACCACCCTGATTGTGAAATTCCCCTTTGTTTACTATTTAAGGGTAATGATTAATGGTTTCTGACACCAAGCTTAAGACTCTCAATTAAGGTCAAGCTTCAATAGAGAGCTACTTCAACAATTGCTTAATGGTTCAGAGTCCCAAGGGTGAAACCTGGCTTTTCTTCTTTAAAATATTTTCCTTCCAGTATAGAATTTTGCTCTTGCGCACAGCACACATTGCTAAATGCAATGGAATTGCAAATTTAGGCTTGGAAAAAATTTTCCTACTCAGAAAAAAATCTGTCGCAGAGAGACAGTACTATATGGCTTTTAAAAAAACAAAATGGGTGTGTGGGTGTGCGTGTGCGTGTGTGTGTGTGTGTGCACTGGAGAGATGGCTCAGCAGTTAAGAGGTACTCTTCTAGAGGACTCAGCACCCACATGGTGGCTCACACCTGTCTGTAACTCTAGTTCCAGGGCTTCCAACACCCTCACACTGCCACACATGCAAGCAAAACACCAATGTACATAAAATAAAAATAAATTATATATTAAAAAAATAGAGAATGGCCCTGGAAGTTATCCTGATGCTTTGTGCATGCGAGGCTCTTTAGCATTGACTACATTGGGTGAATGAGGGGGAACGGTTGCTTCAGAGGCAGGTTTAAGAAATGGGTAGATAGATAAAAATTTCTGATTTTATTTGACCAAAGTGAATTCTGAATAATACAGCATTTTCTTTTTTGATTATTGTTCTCAGCTCTCCTTTTTATATCTCATTATACTTACATCCTTTCCTCCTTCTCCCTCCTCCTCCCTCCCTCTCTCCTTCCCTCCCACTCTTCCTCCTTCCCTTCCTCTTACTCCTGGCTGGCCTGGGACTTGCTATATAGACCAAACTAGCCTTGAAGTCATGGAGATCTGCCTCCTTCTTCCTCCTGTGTTGGAATGAGCAGTTTTTTCCACCATGCGCAGCTGTATTCTCCAGTTCATAACAAAATGTATTTTGTTAAATCCTTCTAAAACTCATGAAAACACTGGACTCATACGTAAACCATTAGAACTATTTCCGAACTTTTTTGAATAGCCAGGATTTTAAATTAGAAATGTAATTGATTTTTTTTTTCTGGAAAGAGTTCTGTCCAATGAAATAAGTAGGACATTTCTAGAGGATATTACTTTAATGCTGATTATAACTCACAGGTAGGGGTTCCAGGTTGACTTCAGAAGTCCGTCAATGGCTTTTAAACACTTGGACACTTAGAATTTTCTCTGACCTACAGTATATTACCTACAAATTCAGGGATGGACTATTGGGCTGTACTTTGCCCAGGTGTTTTTCACTTCTAAAATTTTAGGACCTTATTTACATTGGAGAACAAATATGAAATGCTGTGGTGTTGCTTCCTTGATTCTAGTCAATCCTGAGCATTTATTATTCCGTCGGTTTTGGCTGTTTTATTGTAATTTATCTGACTCTAGTACAGACTTAGGTATTAACCTACTCATTGGAGTTACTGGCATTATAGGTTAGTCTGTCAGTAGGCAGGTAGGGCTGTCTATTGTGTGTGTGTGGTATATACATGTGTATATATGTGTGTACAGACCTATAGGATGTCAGGTGTCCTGCACTATCAGTCTTCTACCTTATTCCCTTGAGATAGGGTCTCACATGGTACCTGAGCTTCGTTGGTGGCCAGCAAGCCCAGTAAACCACCTATCTGCTCCCTTCCATCATAGTACTGGCCTTACAGGCACCCACGCAGCCAGGTCTGACATGGGTGTTGGAATCCAAACTCAGATCTTTGTGTATATGCAAGGAAGTGCTCTTACGTACTGAATTATATCTCCAAACTCTGTATTTATTTGTTTATTTTTACAGACCGGGTCTCTCATATGACCCAGTCTGGCCAAGAATGACCTTGAATTCCTGATCCCTCTGCCTCTACCTCAGCAGTGCAGGGATTACAGGTGTGTGCTACCATGTCTCACAGGCATTGGTTTTAGTTGGTGATTTTGCACAAGAGGACTCTGATTTGGGCAATGTTTTAAAAAAGGGTTTTAGAAATTTTCCAGTGGTTTGGTTGGCTTGTTTCTTTGTTTGTTTTACATGTAAGTTCTAGTCTCCTGGGAGGAAGTGAGTTTTTGTGACTAATCATAGTTTTTCCTCCAACGTCTTTTTTGGGTTGTTGTTGGTTTTTGAGATGGAATCTCTTTGTTTAGCCCAAGTCACAATGTTTTTCAGGCTACCTTTGGAATCCTTTCTGATCCTTGTATCTTAGTCATCCTGATAGATGGCCTTACTCCAATATCTTTAAGGTTTTTTGTTTTGTTTTACATTTAAAGTGAAGTGGCAAGAATGACACAGAAGGGCACCTTTTGATTAGAGGCTTTACCTGGTAACATTTCCATGTTGGCTTTCCCTTTATCTGGGCCAATACTTTTCCTCCTCATCAACCATTTGAGAATAAGTGGTGGAATTTCACTGGTTTCCCTGCAAATATCTCCTTTGATTCTTAAGGACAAGAACTTTTTCCTATATAACCTCAGTCTATTACCATAGTTTTTATTTCAATCTCCTCAGTTGTTGAAATATCACATTAAACTATCTCTTTTGTTAACTGATCATTTTGGAGCTAAAACTGAGGAGAGTTGGTATCATATTTTTTGTGCCTATATTGAAAAATGATTTTAAACTCTATCTAATCCAAATATGAGTAGATTATATGATATGTCTTATATAACATTCTCAAATCATATCATGTACCATATATGATGTGTAGAAGTATAAAAATGCATAATGTACACATTCTATGGATCAGGGTTAAAACAGTACAACCCAGCAGTCATTTAGGCCCCATATCACTCATTTCAAGGGAAGATCTCTGCTTAAAGTGGCCCAGTGCTGTCCGTCAGAACTCAGGCTTGTAGCAAGTACCAACAGAAGTTGAAAAACACCCTGTGATTCTCCTCATTCTTTTGCATGTTTGTCTCCTCTAGTGGTTATCTCTCATGGCTTATTGTTCTCTTTATCTTTGCACTCAAAAGCACGAGGGTAACCCGGCAGTTAGAAACACGAAATCCACTAATAGTCCCATGAAACATTAACTAACAGGGTATGGAAACATGCCATAAATGCAGGGTGTGTTCAAGATGACAGAATGGGAAAGAATGACAGGTACAAGATTGGTAATGGAAAAACGGAGAGGCTTGATCTTTGGACAGACTTCATTATTTTACTCCCTTAGGAAGACCAAGTGCTCTAGGCATCCCTGGCTTCTGTGGCCATGTTTTCTGCTCAAAATCAATAGCGTGCAATGCATGAAGAACAAAAGTTCCTTTTTGCTTGCTATGTAGTTCAGTTGGCAGAGTGCTTGCTTAACATGCATGACGCCCTGAGTCCTGTCCCCAGCACCCCATAAACTAGACATGGTGGTGCACACCTGCAATCCTGGCTCTTGAGAAGTGGAGGAAGGGGAATCAGAAGTTTAAGGTCTTCCTCTGCTATATATAAGAAGTTTGAGGCCAACCTGAACTACATGAGATCTTGTCTTTAAAATATTTTTGGTATTTCTAATTGTATTAGTATAACTAATGACCAAGTCCCTACAAAACAAAGTAGATGTGAAATGCTATAGTATGTTATTGTTGACTTTGAGATTTAGAAGACCCTGAACTCATCCTTTCCAAGGAAGTTATTTAAAAGGATAATTTTACTCCCTAAAATTGACACAGTGTGCTTGTCTTCCTTACTTGGCTTTTCCTTGGTGCCTACTCTCCCTGGCCAGTTCTTTTTCTTTTCTACTTCCAGCTTTCCTTTCTACTACTTTCCTTTGTACTTTGCCTGGGGTGTGCATCTACTGCCTGTGCTAGTCTTGGGTTCTGAGTTCCCAGAGACCTCTGCATAGGAGCCAGTGCTTACTGAGGGCTTTTGTTTTGCTTTCTTTTTTAAACTATGGGCACTCAACTTCTACAGCCTCCTGAAATCATTGTAACAACACTATGAAATAGATAGTGTTCCCTTTGGTCTATAGATGTACAATCAGGACAGTACCGGATTCCTGTTGCTGCTTTAATAAGTTCTTAGGCAGTATCTGGAAACATCACAAACTTACTCCCTTTTGGGCTTGTAGGTCAGAAGTTTAAAGTGGGTCGATAGGCTGGGTGTGTTTCTTCTGAAGTTACAGGAGAGACTGCTTATTTTTTCACCTTCTAGAGACTGCTTGTTCATGGATACACCCTCTATCCTGAAAGCTAGGTGCTTAACATCTTCCAGTTTGTCTGTAATGTCTGCTTTTTCACCTCAGATTCTGCCCTTCCTTCCTATGTCAGGGTCCCACATGATTATGTGGGTTCACACTCAGAACCCAGAGTAAACATCTGTGACAGGGTGAATTCCTTAGAAATGAGGGGTTTAGCCTGCCTCTCCTCTCTCTGGCTTATGTCGTGACACAGCAAGAAATCCCTACTCCCTCATCCTCAGGAACTTTAACAAAATCACATTTGTAAATTCTTAGGTCACAAAAGTTCACAGGTTCTTAGGTTCCAATAACTAGAATATGGACATCTTTGGAGAGATATGGGAAATGAATTGACACTACATAGGTGATTTATTTGGTGAGGAGAATGTATTGATTATAGGGTGATTGGAGGATGCCCCTAAATCGTAGGGGGTTGTGGTGAGGTAAGGAGAAGGCTTCTTTAGAAATGTGATGAAGAAGTGGTCCGTGTATGGCAGTATGGTGGGGGAGTGAGGAGTGGAGGAGCCTGACTTAGAGTAGCTTAGGTAGAAAGTACAGGTTTGAATCCATCAGGAGAGTTCAGCTAGCTAGGGGTCATGCATGTGAGACCTGAGGGCCACTTGGGAGGGTTCCACTTGGATTTGCAGTGACAGAGAACAAGAGAACAGATTGGGGAATCTTTGTACAGAACACTTGAGGAACACACAAGAAAGTCTGGGAAAATCACTAGAGATAGGGCTGGGGATGTAGCTCTGACCGAGGTAGAGTGTTTGCCTACTGTGCGTGACACTCTAGGTTTAAATACTAGTCCTGGAAAAAGGAAAACAACAACAAAAAAGAAGGGCCGATGAAATTGCTCAGCAAGATCAAGGTGCTTGCCACCACGCCTGATCACCTGAGTTCTGTCCCCGGTGGTTCCATGGTAGAAGGAGAGAATCAACTACCGAAAGTTGTTCTCCGACCTCAACATGCATGCTGTGGCATACAAACACCTCCACACAAAACCACACTATAAATAAATGTAACTTTTTAAATGAAGAAGAGGAGGAGGAGGGTGGGAAGGATCTTCTGGGGGTAGGTGTTCCTGTTTTCTCCAAGTGAAACATTCAGACAAACTAGTTCCCAGGATGCGATTAGGTAGGCCCCATGAACACTGCCATTAAGGAATTTCATCATTGATAAGAGACTCAGACTTCCCTCCCCTTGGTTTCAGGTACCCTGGGACACTGAAGGACTTAAACTCATTACACTTTTATCGAGGTTGCAGAATACCTTAGTCAAGGTTAATTAGTGCCATATTTATCCTTGTGCAGTGCCTTTATATTTCCAAAAGCTTTATAATTTATTGATCTTTTTTTTTAATTTTTTTGTAGCCAGTATGGCTCTGTTCCAAGAAAGGACAGAATGTGGGGATCAGATCACAGCCAATCATGTTCTATAGCAATGGTTTTTGCAAAGGAAGAAGCCTTTTCCTTTTAGATGCGAAAACTGTAGTATTTTGGAAATATTGGGGATAAATATAAAGGCACTTAAGGTTTACTAACCACTTGACAGTGATAAAATTAGCATGCTTTCAAACTATGTTCCTCTCCTGTCTTGGGCTTTTTGGTTTTGTTTGTTACCTAATTAGGTTGCTTGTCTAACTGGAGAGGCCATCAGTAGCCATCTCCCTCCCCTACACCCCTCTAACCCTCACCATTTTATCTTTTTTTGAGACGGGGTCTCATGTAGTTCTGGTGAGTCCTGAACTTGCTGTATGAGCCATGCCCTGTTTTATGTGGTGCTGAGGCTCAAACCCAGTGAATCCTGCACACTAGGCAAGTACTTTATCAACTGAACTATATCTTAGGCCCCCAGCTACCATCTTTAGAGCTTGTCATGTTGTCTGAGGACTACGTCACTGTGTTCTCTGTCCACAGTTCCCCAGCCTTCTGCTTCTGGAGGGGCTCCTGCATGCTTGCTCCCAGCTGACATCATTTTGTGTGTCTCTGGATGAGGTCTTCTGAACCAGGCCCAGAGAGGCCTCTCCTGATCCCTTCCTCCCTAGGGATCTTTGTACTTTTCTTCTCTCTTTGTACTTTTTCCTCTTTCCCTGCTGCTCTGGGTGTCATTTAGACTTGGCACTTGATTCCCTTGCTCTTTCATCTTCAACATCTTTCTCCTCCACTGACTCCTCTGTTAGCTAGCACTTCTTATTTGTTTTTTTTTTTTTTTTTTTTTTTGGTTTTTCGAGACAGGGTTTCTCTGTGTAGCCCTGGCTGTCCTGGAACTCACTTTGTAGACCAGGCTGGCCTCGAACTCAGAAATCCTCCTGCCTCTGCCTCCCAAGTGCTGGGATTAAAGGCGTGCGCCACCACCACCCGGCGCACTTCTTCTTTAGAGTGTTTTTTAAAGTTTATTCTGTGGACTGGCAGTGGTGGTGCATGCTTCTTCACCACTCAGGAGGCAGAGGCAGGTGGATTTCTGAATTCGAGGCCAGCCTGGTCTACAGAGTGAGTTCTAGGACATCCAGAGGTACACAGAGAAACCCTGTCTGGAAAAACAAAACAAAACAAAACAAAACAACTCCTAAACTACCCCACCCCCAAACCAAACCAAACCAACAAACAAAAAGCAAAAAAGAAGGAAAAGAATCCTTTGACAGCTTCAAACATACATGTATATGTACAATGCTTCTTGATCATATCCAACCCAAATCCCCCTAACCTACCACTAGACCCTCCCCATGTTTCTCCTCCCATTCTCTTCTAGCTAGCACATTTTTTGTTTGTTTTTACTTTTAATTAACTAGTTAATTAATTGGTTTTTATGTATGAGTGCTCTGCTGCACGTAATGAAAAAGTCAGCAATCTTGGCCCTTTCTTTGACACCCTCAACTCTACTCCCTCCTTCTACTCCTCCTTCTTCTAGTCTCCTGGTCAGGTTTCTAAATCATTGCTATCACATTGATCTTTCACATTTCCTTTAGTGTGGGAGGAATACTTAATAGTCTTAGGTAGCCAGTGTCTCCCTCCTCACCATTACACTTCAGTTTTGGAAATAATTTTTTGGGTCTGGAGGTACTTAAAAATTTCATATGCTGAAAATAAAGTCAAGGTAGTTAAGTTCTATCTATCAATCGATCAATCTATCTATCTATCTATCTATCTATCTATCTATCTATCTATCTATCTTTAAACTTAACTCTCTTAATTTTTTTAAAATTTAGAGACAGCCTTATTATGTAGGCTTCCTTTACCCCTTTTTAAAATTTTCTCTTTCTTTCCTTTTTAAAAAAGACCATGTGCCACTGCACCTGACCCTTTTCCAAAAAATTATTTATTTATATTTCATGTGTCTGATTGTTTTCCCTGCATGTATGTATGTGCACCACATGCATGTCTGATACCTGCAGAAGTCAGAAGAAGCCATCGAATCTCCTTGTACTGGAAGCACAGATGTCTGTGAACTACAGTGTGCATGCTGGAAACAGAACCTGGATCCCCTGCAAGAGCAACCATGCTCTTAATTGCTGAACTACCTCTCTAGCACTGTCCCATCTTGTTCTTAATTGGTTAATTTTAATTTATTCTCTTTTTTATTAGATATTTTCTTTATTTACATTTCAAATGTTATCCCCTTTCCTGGTTTCCCATCCACCCTTCCCCTGCTCACCAACCCACCCACTCCTGCTTCCCTGTCCTCCCATTCCCCTATACTGGGGCATCGAGCCTTCACAGGACCAAGGGCCTCTCCTCCCTTTGATGTCCAACAAGGCCATCCTCTGCTACATATGCACCAGGAGCCATGGGTCCCTCTATGTGTGCTCTTTGGTTGGTGGTTTAGTCCCTGGGAACTCTGGGGGATCTGGTTGGTTGATATTGTTGTTCCTCCTATGTGGCTGCGAACCCCTTCAGCTCCTTCAGTCCTTTCTCTAGCTCCTCCATTGGGGACCCTGTTCTTAGTCCAATGTTTGGCTGAGAGCGTCCACCTCTGTATTTATTTGTCAGGCACTGGCAGAGCCTCTCAGGAGACAGCTATATCAAACTCCTGTCGGCAAGCACTTGTTGGCATCTACAATAGTGTTTGGGTTTGGTGAGGACCCATGTATGTCACTCTTGGTCATATACCCAGAAGATGCTCAATTCTTCCTCCAATATACATAGACCATTTAACAAAACCCCAAAAGAAGATATAAAAGGCACTCTTTTGAATGTTGTCAGGCTTTTCCAAGAGACTCCCAAAATATTACTGACAAGGATTTGTGAAATCACTGTACTGTTTATACCAAGGGCATTGAAACTATGTAGGTTTATACTTACCTAAAATATTCAACAAAAGGGAATTAAATGGGTGTGGTTAAACACTGAACTCCAATAGCTTATGCTCTAAGATCAAGAATAGACAAATGGGACCTCATTAAATTACAAAGTTTTTGCAAGGCAAAAGACACTGTCAAAAAGACAAAGCGGCAACCAACTAAATGGGAAATGATCTTTACCAACCTTACATCCGACAGAGGGCTAATATCCAAGATATACAAAGAACTCAAGAAGTTAAACTCCAGAGAGGCAAGTAACCCTATTAAAAAATGGGGTACAGAGCTACACAAAGAGTTCTCACCTGAAGAATATCTAATGGCTGAGAAGCACCTAAAGAGATGTTCATCATCCTTAGTCATTAGGGAAATGCAAATCAAAACAACCCTGAGATTCCATCTCACACCAGTCAGGATGGCTAAGATCAAAAACACAGGAGATAGCAGTTGTTGGCGAGGATGTGGAGAAAGAGGAACACTCCTCCACTGCTGGTGGAATTGCAAGCTGGTACAACCACTCTGGAAAGCAGTCTGGCAGTTCCTCAGAAAACTGGGCATGACACTCCCGGAGGATCCGGCTATACCACTCCTGGGCATATACCCAGAGGCTTTACCTGCATGCAATAAGGACACATGCTCCACTATGTTCATAGCAGCCTTATTTATAATAGCCAGAAGCTGGAAAGAACCCAGATGTCCCTCAACGGAGGAATGGATTCAGAAGATGTGGTATATCTGCACAATGGAATAATACTCAGCTATTAAAAACAATGAATTCATGAAATTCTTAGGCAAATAGATGGAAATAGAAAATATCATCCCCAGTGAGGTAACCCAATCACAAAAGAACACACATGGTATGCACTCACTGATAAGTGGATATTAGCTTAGAAGCTTGGAATACCCAAGACACAAGTCACAGACCACATGAAACTCAAGAAGAAGGTAGACCAAAGTGTGGATACTTTGGTCCTTAGAAGGAGGAACAAAATACCCATGAGAGGAGAGGAGATACAGGGACAAAGTATGGAACAGAGACTGAAGGAAAGGCCATCCAGAGACTGCCCCACCTAGGGATCCATCCCAATTTTACTCTATTCTCAATAGTTCAGAACAATATATTCCTTGATTACCATAGTCTCTGATAACTGCAGCAATTTACCTTCAAAGACGTTAGGTAGTTGGACCCTGTATAATAAATTAGGGTGAATTGCCTGAAGAATCATAGTGGACCTCTGACAAGAGACCAGAGGAGTTTTTATCACTGTAGTTGGAACTTGAATGGAACTTAAATGGAAACTGAGGATCTGAATATACATAGAACTTTTTTTGGAGTCTGTGGCAGCTCTTGTGAACTCACCTGCCTTTTCCTAGAAAATACACAAAGGGCAGGGCAATTTATAAGAAGTTTGGCTTCCTAAACTGGAGGCTGCCTTTTCTCACTTCCCTTGAGTAACACTTAATCTAGCTCTCATTAACCAGGCAAAGAAGAGAGGGGGACATGCTAAGAGTTAAGGGCAATTCAGAATCAAGCACTCCTTCTATTAGAGGTCTAATCCAGCTTCGCCCAGTCCTTCCCCTCAGTAACTCTGGGAGCTTGCTTGGGTCCCAGGGTTCAGATGGCTCCACACATTTTCTGGAGGCACTGATGAGATCAGATATTTTCTTAGAAATTCTTCCTTTAAGAAATTGCAGGTGTCAAAGATCCCTTTAGAGCTGTATGTGACACTTCGTGTGTGTGTGTGTGTGTGTGTGTGTGTGTGTTTGGGGGAGGGGGGGGATAAGGGATCTTCTATGAGAAACCTGAGCAGTCCTTTAGAATAGGTTGACTTACCCAACTGCACTCTGGTCTAACAACTTAAAACACCCAACGGGCCTTTTATACCAGCATTCAGGAGGTACAGGTAGGCCCGATCACAGCGAGCTCAATCCAGCCCATTCTACATAATGAGTTCTAGGACAGCCAGAACTATATAGTGAGACCCTGTCACAAACCCCCCAAGCCCCAAAAACCAAAAAACAAAACCCCCAAAAGTCAAACCAATCCCCCCAAGCCCCATGAAATAAAACACCAAATCATTGTAAACAGAACCGAGGAGAAGGAATTACCAGGTTAATGAGAGCAGGTGTTATTCATAAGCATCATCTTCCTGAGTTTTAGGGTGTGACTCAGAAGACGGAGCTGAAATCATTTTCTTGGGATTCATTCATTCATTCATTCATTCATTCAGCTTCTTCCTTCAGTTCATTTCCACTGTTTCACAAGACACTGGTAAGGGGAAGCTCCTCACACAGAGGCATGCAGCAGACGCTGAGAGAAGACCAGTGAGGAGGACAGGTCTTCTGCAGGGCCACAGACAAGAGGCTGTGGCTCTGGGACATGGACAGCTGAGCAGAGATCTCCGAGTTTACATGAGTTTCATTTCGGACAAGGTGATCTGGAGGGGTTAGTTAGTGGGACTTGACAGAGTGCCTCTGAAGAAGAAGGAGACAGCAGCAGCATTGCTAGGTTTTTGACTCACAAGAAGTACAAGAATAGAGGGGAGAGAAATATAGGTAGACAGACAGACAGACAGTTTGATGTATGTTTGTGTTTCTATAGGTGTGTGCACAGGTGCATGCAGCTTGTAGATTGGTGATGTCTGGTGTCTTTCTCAGTGGCTCTCTATTTTTTTGAGATGGGGTTATTCATTGAACTTGGAGCTAATTGATTCACATAAACTAGTTGGCTGTGAGACCTCTGGGGTTACACATATGTATATATATGTGTGCTGCAACAGCTGACTTTTATTGAGTACTAGGAAGGACCTTAACTCAAACCCTCATGCTTGCATGGAAGACACTTTAACCATTCTCTCAAGGCCTCATTTCTTTGTTTTGTTTTGTTGTTTCTTTTTGAGACAGGGTCTCATGTATTCCAGGATGACTTAGAACTCCTTATGTAGCCAAGGATATGGCCTTGGACTTCTGATCCTCCTGCCTCTTTCTCCCTAGTGCCAGAGTTGGACTGTAGGTGTTTAACTACCATGTCTGGTTTATGAGGTACTAGAAATCAAACCCAGGGCTTTGTACTTCCCGGGCCAGTACTCCTCCAGGGGAACTATATCAGCTCTCTTTCTTCCTTTTTCTTTTCTTTTTTACTTCCCTTCCTCCCCACCTCTCTCCTTCCTTCCTTCCCTCTCTCCTTCCCTTCCTCCTTCCTTCTCTCTTTCTTTCTTCCTTTCTTAGTATGTTAGTATGTGGCACTAGCTGTCCTGAAACTCAGTTGTAAACCAGCACTCACAGAGATCCTCCTGCCTCTGCCTCCTGAGTACTGGGATTACAGGTATGTACCACCATTCCCTGTTTATGACATTCTAGGGATCAAACCCAGGGCTTCATGCATGCTAGACAAGAATTCTACCAACCAAGGTACATTCTCTACTCCCTTATAAATTGTTTTGTAAGTGATTGGAGTGAAAAATGCGACTCAGCAATATGGGGTTTATACAGTTTGAGAAGGACATGTCTGGTGACTGCTTCTCTTCCAGAAAACCGGGAGAACTGACCAGACACAGTACTCAAGGAATCTATTCCTAACGAGTGTTTCTCTAAAACGAAAGCAGAAAATTCAACAAATTATGTCCTTGCAAGATGGTAAAATTAGACTTATTTTGTTACAGGTAATTGACATGCCTGAACACAACCCTGGCGATTTGGGAGGAACAATGAGACTGGGCTTAAGACGAACTGTTTTCACAACTGAAAATTCCATACTGAGTAAGTTTTCCAGAGTTTTGATTTTTATAGAACAATGGGGTGGTTCATATGGCTATGCCGGGACCACCCCTCTTGGAGCATGCGCAGCCCTACTCTTTTCAGCAGCTGTGGCTCTCACCCAGCCACCTCTTCTTGCTGCCTGTCACTTGAGGCATTTGATCTCTCCCCATTCAAGTTCATTTTCAAGAGTATTGGCTATGCACAAAATAACCCACTGAATAGTGTCCTAGAGATCAGATGGCAATGGGTGCCATACTGTGTCCTGTACCTGAAAAAGTTCTCCCAGGTATACAAACACAAATTCAAGTTTGTTTGTTTGTTTGTTTGTTTTTTTTGAGTTCATGGATCAATGTTAAAAATGGCTTCCTCTTTCACTGTTCACTTTCTGTTTGTTTGAGTCAGTGTTTTGTGTGTTATGCCAGAAACCTAAATGAACATATTTGGACCTTTCCACAATGTTAGCATTTATCGAATAACGAAGTTTAGCAGTTTTAATGACAGAAATCCCTCATAAAATTTACCTATGCTTGGTGAAATAAATGCAAGTTCTTTATTCCAGACTTGTCCTTTTAAGATTTATTTTATTTTTAATTATGTATATGTGTCTGTGTATGAGTATGTGCATGTGTGAGTGCAAGAAGCCCCTGGAAGCCAGAAGAAGGTGTCAGTTCCTTTGGAGTTACAGGTAGTTGTGGACTTCCTGATGAGGGTGTTAGAAGCCATTGGGTCCTCTGCAAGGGCAACAGGTGCTCTTAATTGCAGAGCTATCTCTCCATGCCCCTTTATGCCAATCTTAATTACTGGTATTAATTCTCATTAATACCATACAACATATATAGCATACAGTAAATAATAGCATACAGTAAATCTATCTATCTATCTATCTATCTATCTATCTATCTATCTATCTATATACAGATATATACAGATTGTTTTAATTTTATGTATTTATTAAAACATTTTTTGAGACAAGGACTCATAATAGCATACAGTAAATATATCTGTATAGCTCCCTACGGATATATGGGTTACAGAAGGAATACAAGTTGAAGAGGCCATAGTAAAGTTGGAGAGGTTTCAGAGTGGGCTGAGAAAGTCTGTATAGACAAAATAACATAACAAACCAGACCAGTCCCAGGAGTGAGCGACTGTTAGAACAGCTGGAGTCAGGTTTGAGAGCAAAGTGGCAGAATCCAGCTGAGAGGTGAAAAGGTCGAACTGGGTGCAGGGCAGAAAACAAAGCAGGAAGTGGGTGAGGAGCTGACCCAGGCCTAGATGGGGGAGCAGGTAGATGGGCAGGCAGTTGGACAGGCGACATCAATAGCATCTGTACTGCTTCTTTGCCTTTCAGTTGTTTCAAACTCTTTGAAACTTTGTTCATGTAATTGCCTAGGTGACAAAAAACAAAAACAAAATAACCCCCCCCCCCCCCAGAAACCAAACCAAACCAAACCACCAACCAAAAAAACAGTCAGTGAAAAGGGTGATCAAAAATTATGTACTGTAAAGGATTTGGTGGTAATAGTATTAAAAACATCATTGTGCTCAGTATATTTTATAACTTGATGGTAGTAAGAGCGACCTAAGATTTATGTTTTATAGTAAATCAAAAGATGGTTATATAATTAAATTTCTTTTACATTTGTCTTGAGTGTGACTGTGATCTCCCCTCCCCGTGTGTGTGTGTGTGTGTGTGTGTGTGTGTGTGTGTGTGTGTATGTGCCCTGCGAGAGCACGCATCATGCACGTAAGTCAGAGGATAATTTTAGGGGAGTTGGTGCTCTTCTTCCTGGTGCTCAAACTCAGGTCATCAGTCTTGGTTGGCCCCAAGAATCTTCACCTTCTGAGACAGCTCCATGGTACTGAATCTTATGAAACTTAAACATAACACCAGAGACATCTTTTATAGAGATGTAAGACCCATAGCATATAATTCATGTGTTAGTGTGTGGTTTATTGGTTTCCATTGTATTCAAAGAAGTGTCCAGCCATCACTAGGATATCCACAAAGGCTGTCCTACCATTAGTAATGACAATTTAAGATCATTTCCATCACCTTCAATAAACATTCTGTATTGTTTAGCTGTTACCACCTCAAACCCCCTCAGCCTCTGGCAATCATTGATTCATTTTTAGTGCAAATGGAATAACATGAAGTAAAGTCTCTCATGGTTTCTATCACTTAGTACAGTGTTTTCAAGTTTTATCCATGCTATGGCATGTATTAATATTTAATTTCTTCTAATGGCTATAATAGCTAATAATGGCTAATAGTCTATTGTGTAGTTGTGCCAGAATTTTAAATGTCTGCTTTTGGGCTTATGGGCTTTTTTAGTCAATAATTTATTAAACTTGACTGTTTTAATTTTATGTATTTATTAAAACATTTTTTTTTTGAGACAAGGACTCATATAGCCTAGGCTGGCTTCAAACTCACGATGTAGCCAAGGATGACCTTGCTCCTCCTGCCTTCCCCTTCCCTCTGGAGCCACCACTCCCAGTTCATGCAGTGCTGGAGATCACACCCAGGGCACTTGCTCTCCCAGCTGAGCCACATCCCCAGTTCCTGATGGCATTTATTTTAAATTGCGTTTCTTTACAAAAGGCCAGTGGCATATGAACCTGTGGGTTTTAGCAAGTGTAAAGTTTTGCCTCCCTTCCTGGTGAGACTAGCTTCCCATGGTGTCTCTGGTAAATATTGTAAGGGATAACAGTACTGTCCCCATTATTCTACAGAATGTTATTTCTTAACAAAACAAAACAAAACCCCCCAAAAAGCCTTATGACATTATAAGAGATTTTGGCGCCCTAGTTGGCATATTGATTTTGTACGATCTTATTTTTTTTACAAGCTGACACATTTATTTTAGATGTTTTTTTTTCAAGTCAGTACATTTTTTGCAAGGCTGCTACGAGCAAAATACGTTGCCTGTGCTACCTGGAAAAAAATGATTGACGATTTTGAGCTAGATGTAGTGGCACATACCTTTGATCCCAACACTTGGGTGATAGGAGAGTCTCTGTAAGTTCGAGGCCAGCCTGGTCTACACAGTGAGTTCCAGGACAGCCAGGGCTACACAGAGAAACCCTGTCTTGACAAAACTAAAAACCAACCAAACAAAATGACTAGCCATTTTGACAGTATTTTCATGTGTTCTCGCCCCCCTTTTTATTTCCATTTGCTTTGTAGGCCTGTATTTGCAGAGCTTTGGATGATGAAGAAGCAGGAAAGTAAAGGGCTCTTTAATAAAAGAGTGCCCTCCAGCAGGACAGAGCCTGAACACTCTTCTATCAAGGGATAATTCCTGCTTTTCTTACGTCACTTGTTAATCTAATAAGGGTCTTGAAAACTGAATTCATTCTTTCTGAGTCAGAGAGTATAAGTATAGATTGATTTGGACAAAGGTACCGGTAGTTATCATTTACTTGGTTTGTAAGAAATGGATTCACAGGCTCTTGTTTCTGTCCTGTGTCCTCTGAGATTGTGTTTTGTTTTGTTTCGAGGGCTTTCAGAGATGAGAATGTAGCTCACCTGATAGAATGCTTGCCTGTCGTGCATGAAGCCCTGGGTTCCATCCCCTGCACTGAATGAGCAGGGCCTCCTGGTGTGCATAGCTGTAATCCCAGCACTCAGGAGAAAGAGACAAGAGGACATGGTGGGCACCCCTTTAATCCCAGCACTTGGGAGGCAGAGGCAGGCGGATTTCTGAGTTCTGAGTTCGAGACCAGTCTGGTCTACAGAGTGAGTTCCAGGACAGAAACCCTGTCTTGAACCTCCCCTTCCACAACCCCCTCCACCCTGACCCTGCAAAAAAATTCAAGGACATACTCTGCTGCATAGCAAATTTGGGGCCTGCCTGTCTCAAAGTGGGGAAGGGGCCTTTAGATAAAAGGGCTAACCTTACGATAGTGTGTGTGTGTGTGTGTGTGTGTGTGTATGTGTGTGTATGTATGTGTGTGTAATTGACAAAGCTGCCTTAAAGATCATTAAAACACCATATGTTTTTCTAAAATGTTTATGACTCTCTAAGTTTGATTATCTGTGCTCTTCTCTGAACTTTATTATGCTTAATATTTATATTTTATTGTAGCATACCTTTTTCATGTATATGGATTTTGTACCTATTTTATTTTTTTGGGAATTTAGTATGTGTATTTGTGTGTGTGTATATATATATATATATATATATATATATGTATATATATATATATATAATTTTTTCAGCTTTTGAGATTTACATCATTTTGCCTCTCTTCTCAATCCAACTCCTCCTATGTACCCATGCATCTCCTTCTCAAATTCATAACCTCTTCTTTGAATATGATTGTTTTTGGTGTTTGTGTGTGTTTGAGTCCATTTAGTGTTTACTTATATGTACATGTGTTTAAGGCTGACCTCTTGGGAGTGGATAACCTGTCAAAGAGCTTGTCCCTAGAGAAATCTGATCCACCTTTTCTCAGCAGCCATAGTGTGTGTGTGTGTGTGTGTGTGTGTGTGTGTGTGTGTGCGCACACACACAGTTGTTGCTGTAATTTTGAGCCAGGGTTTCATGTATGTAGTCCACACTGGCCTGGAACTCACTATATAGACAATGACCTTGAACACCTTTTTTTTTTTTTTGCCTCCACCTGCCAAAAATGAGATTATCAGATTGCTAGTCACCATTCCTGTCTCCATCCTCCTTCTCTGCCCCCCACCCCTCAGGTCTTGTTACTCAGGTTTGCTTTGAACTCTTGGGCTCAAGTAGTCTTCTTGCCTCAGTCTTCTGAGTGCTGAGGGCTCCAGGTGTATACCCGTATACCTGGCCCCGGGCAGAGAGTGTTTGAGTTAAGGAGCCCTAATGTGCTGATTAATTTTCTACTGATAATCATTTGAGATTGGTTCCAGCATTTTATAAGAAAAATGCTGATTGGGAGATCTCCACACAGGCTTTTTGTTCCACTGAATGTTTTCTCAGAACAGGTTTCCAGGAGTTGGGTTATTAGGTTCAAAGCTATGACAGTTTATGGCTGGTAATTCTGGTAGATTGTTTGAAAGGCGGGTGAGTGAGTTCAGATTGTAATTATCGGCTACTGTCTCGCATTCTTGGCTGTCTCCTCACATTCTTAGTTTGCTTGCTGTGTTCTCGAGAAGTTTCTCTTTGGTGCTGCCTTTGACTTTGCTTTCTTCCATTGCTACACAGCCCCCTTTCTTCCCCTCCAACTGTTGGTTTACTTGAGTGTAGACTGCTTAGGTCTCAGGTCTTGTTAGCAGGGAGAAATCTTCCTGTCCCCAAGTCTATCACCCAAATGATCTAAAACAGTGGTTGATACACTTTTCCAATAAAGGACCAGCCATCGGGGCTAGAGAGATGGCCTAGGGGTTCCAAGCACATTCTGGAGGACTTCGTTTGATTCCCAGCACCCATATCAGGGTGCTCCAGGAGATCTGACACCTCTGGTCTCTCCAGGTACCAGGACTCATGTACATGTGTACTCATGTACATATAATCTACACACAGTTATGTAGATAATTAAACATAATAAGAAATCCAATAAATTAAAAAAAAAAGACTAGCCACCGTGCTGTACAGGTAGGCAATATAACTATATTGATGAACACTAAAGTTTAATCTGGGATCACCTTCTGTGTCTTTCAAAATCTTTTCCAACCATTTGAAATATAGAAACCAAACAAAGATGAGGGCATGATCGCTGGTGATGGGCTGAGCAGGAGGTTGGCTGAATCGGGGTCTGAACAAGAAGCAGCACATGGGAGGGACAGAAAAAAAAAGATGGCATTTCCCTATTTTCTGTTAAGTGTCAGAGAGTAAAGACCAAGCCATTTGTTTTAATCTGGCATCTCTAGTTTTTGGTTGAGGAAATGGAGGCCTAAAAGGCAAAAAGGCATCTGGGAGGTTGGGAGAGTCAGAAGCAGGTCTTGGGACACTGCCCATATGCTGACTTCTAGCCTTCTACTGAGAGTGCCTCCCTGGCCCTACAGTCCCACTGTTAAAAAAAAAATCATACTCCAAAATGTAACCTTTTTATAGTTTTTATTTTGAGATGGGGGTCTCATTAAGTTATGCAGAGTGCCTTTCAATTCATTCCATAGCCCAGGCATGTCTTGAACTTGTACATCTTCCTGTCTCGGTTTCTGGAGTAGCTGGGTTTACAGTCCTATGCCACAAGGCCTGACTTCAAAAATGTAATTTTAAAATAGTGTGTGTGTGTGTGTGTGTGTGTGTGTGTGTGTGTGTGTGTGTGTATTTTCTCTTGTGAGAGTACTTCAGGCTAGCTGTTCCTAGAACTGCTTCATATTCTCTTGTTTCACCTCCCATCTCCTCATAGGAACACTGGGATTATAGATGGGTACCACCACAACCAGCTTTCTCTGAGTTCAGGGGAGCCAACTTACACTTGTACTGCAAGCACTTTGTTCAGTAAGCCAACTCCCAGTCCCAAAATATAATTCTCAAAGCACACATCGTACAGATACCAGGGTCACCCAGAATTCTCTTTTCAGGTTTATGTACTTTATTGCATGCTGTTACACGTCAATTATAAAAGTACATTTTATATCAGAAGTTAGATAATGTGATTTTTGTCCTCGGAATGGCATTGTTAGCTAATTGGAGTCAGTGAGAAACAACCCAGGGTAGGTCAGTATGAAAGGCAATCCCTCTGGGCTGGTGAAATGGCTCAGCAGGTAAAAGTGCTTGCCACTAACCTGAGTTCAATCCCCAAAAGCTATGGGGTGGGTAGAAGGAAAGAACTGACTCCTTCCTGTAAGTTGTCCTTTGATGTGCACTGTGGCACATGAATGCCACCCCACACACAATAAATGAATTAAAAAGATAAAAATAAAATGTGGTGTGTTGAAGAACAAATTCAGAAGGCAGTACGGCTGGAGAAGGGCCGATGAGGTGAGAGAGGGCTGCGGTATGCTGCTGATGCTGGTTCTTAAACCACTGCTTTGCCTGTGGCTCTCCACGGAACACAAACGGTGATGTGATAAAGCACAGAGAATTGACACAAAGTTCAGAGCTCATATAGGGGATGGGTGACAGCTTATTCGACAGTGTCACAGACCCTAGTCTTAATTAGTTATAGTCAAGTCTCACACATACACCAAGGCATCCAGGAAGGGAAGAAAATCTTAGTCTGTGTTGAGTGTGGTTTTCAAACTAAATGTCAGTTCCTAGAAGGAATATGTGTCTGAATTATCCAGTTAACTGGGTTGAATACTGCTCAGTCTAATAGCTTTGTCTCCAGCAGGACGACTGAGTTTAGGATGTAGGAAATAAGCCAAAGCGCTGTGTGGCTAAGGTGAAAATGATGCTTTTCTTTTCATTTTGTTTCATTTCTTTGCTCTCTCTCTCTCTCTTTCTTTCTCTCTCTCTCTCTCTCTCTCTCTCTCTCTCTCTCTCTCTCTCTCTCTCTCTCTCTGTGTGTGTGTGTGTGTGTGTGTGTGTGTGTGTGTGTTCTGCCTGTTGTCTGAAAAGGGCATCTGGTGCCTTGGAACTGGAGTTACAGACAGTTTTGAGCCACTGTGTGGGTGCTTGGAATCAAACAGGGATTCTCTAGAAGAGCGACCAGTGCTCCTAACTGCTGAATCATCTCCAGTCCCAGATGTGTAACATTTTAAGAGAAGACTTCAGGGGCTAGGGAGATGATTCAGTCAGTAAAGTACCTGCTGGGTAAGCAGGAAGACCCAAGTTCAGATCCCCAGGAGCCATGTAAAAGTTAGGTGAGGTGGTATAGCAATGGGGAAAGGGAGGGGCTGGGAGGAGATAGGCAGATCCCTGGAGCTCCTGGGCACCCAGCCTATCCAAATCAGTGAGTTCTAGGGCCAGTGAGAGACCCTGTTGCAAAAAGTAAGGTAGAGAGTGATTGAGAAAGGCACCACCAGACAAGGACCGCTGGCCTCCACACTCATGTGAAATGTACACATGCATATACCCATATATGTATACCATGCACACACTTAAGCAGATGTATATGTATATATAAAATATACTAAGTATTAAAAGAGAGAGAAAAAGAAAGCTTCATTCCTTTTGGGGACCTTGCCTGGTTTTTCTCATTAAGAAAAAGAGCTTGCCTTCTACAACTTTAAGCCCAGCACTCAAGTCAGAGGTATGCGGATCTTTGAGTTCAGTGTCAGCTTGGTCTACAGAGTGAGTTCCAGGACAGCCAGGGCTACACAGAGAAACCCTGTCTTGAAAAAACAAACCAAACTAACCAACTAACCTACCAACCAAATAAGGAGAGCTTGACTAGAGTGGCTGGTTCTGCTTTGTTGTAAGAGAAGGAGGTGGGTTTTCCCTGAAAGAACAGAGTTGGGAGACCAATTAGGAGGACACTGAGTGAGCACTGAGTTGAGGGAGAATCCCGGGCCCTGGCCCTGTGGAGTGGTTAAGTCCGAGAACTGAAAGAAATGGGGATGTGGAAGAACACAATTTTAGGGGCTAGAAAAATTACTTTTTGCTTTATTTTTTCCTGTCTAAGCATGATACAGCAAAACTGCTTCCACTCTCTAATGTGATTAGATTATTAGGAAGTTAAAAAAAAACCAAACAAAACCAAACAGAACTACAAAAATCCTTGCCTGGGTTAATGAGGTGATTTACTAAGGAGTTTTAAGTCTATACCAGAGTACTTTGTTATTGTACAGAGACCTGTTCCAAAGGAAAACAGTGGGGTCCATGAGGGGGGCACACTGCTGCCAGCCTTCCCACAGCCCCCACCATGTCCATATCACTGCAGGTGGGAGGTAGGATTTGGGGGGCTCTCGTCCTGGCTTCTTCCTGTTGATTGCTGGGAAAGCCTTTGCTGAAGTGTGCTTGTGAATATGGAGGCTCATGAGTACCTCCTTCATCCTTGAAGGGTAGGATGCCATGTCCTTTTTATCAGACTGGTTCTGTCCTAACCCCTGACTAGGGTAGTGGCTCTGAGATACTCACTGTGTTCTCCAAAAGCCCCTTGAGCCTCAGTTCTCAAGCACTGGAAGTGCCTTCTTACCTGTGGCTACAGTTTCTGCCTGGAATCATTGGATAAGAAGAATTGCCTCCCCATAGGGTTCTTATGAGAGTGAGCTGGATTCCATGTAGGGTCCTTAGGCCGCTGCTCTAGTGGGACTGTTGGTATA
Source organism: Tokudaia tokunoshimensis (assembly GCA_036184795.1). Taxonomy (NCBI): domain Eukaryota; kingdom Metazoa; phylum Chordata; class Mammalia; order Rodentia; family Muridae; genus Tokudaia; species Tokudaia tokunoshimensis. The sequence goes on along the minus strand of BTHU01000023.1, from coordinate 28,352,854 downwards.
GTCAGCGGGTAACACCATATTCATCTGTGATCCTGTCACAGATTGCCCCAAACTTCAGTCTGTGACCCGTTGGTAAGACTGGGTGTCATCTGGGCATGGTGGCACATGCCTTTGATCTTAGCAAGTTCCAGGCTAGCCAGAATTAAATAATGAGATTCTGTCTCAAGAAATAAATTAAAAAAAAAAAAACAAACCAAAAGATCGATGGTTAGTGGCCAGGAATGTGGTAGCTCAGTTTGTTGAGTGCTTGCCAGGAATTCATGAAGTCCTGGGTGTGATCCCCAGCAGCAACCAAAGCAGCCGTGGGGATACATGTCTGAGATCTCAGCTCTCAGGAGTTAGAAGCAAGAAAAATCAGGACCTCAAGGTTATTCTCAGCTCCGTAGTGAGTTTGAGCTTGGGCTGCCTGAGACCTGGTCTCAAGAAAACAAGAAACCCACAACAACAAATAGATCCTGGGTGGAGCACGTCTGTGCTGTTGGCCCTTAGGAGTCAGACACAGAAGAACCACCAGGAATTTCAGGCCTACCATGGCTACAGTTAAATCCCTGTCTCAAGAACAAAAGAAAATACCAATAAAGAATTGAAATCAGCTGCACTGGGGGTGTGACTCCCTGGTGGCATGTTTGCCTATCATGTATGAGACCCTGGTGAACCTCAGCACGGGTGGGATAGGGGTGAAACTGGCCTGAGTACATAACCTTTGTGGCTTACAGGTTCTCTTTCTTCCCTCTATTCCTGTCTTCTCTTAGGTAAAGAGGCTGGGGTGGGGAATAACTTAGTTGTAGAATGCTCGCCTAACACGCACATGACCCTATCCTCAGCTCCCAACAAGCAAAATCCATGACAGAGAACAAAGCACTGGAGGGTTAAAAGCAGGGATGACATTTAAATTGTGATGGTTGAACCTTGAAAACTGGACATACTGGGCTGGAGAGATGGCTGGGTGGTTGAGAACACTGGCTGCTTTCCCAGAGGACGTGGGTTAGATTGCCAAGTACCCACAAGGTGGCTTACAACCACCTGTAACCCTAGTTCCCGGGGACCAGATGTTCTTCTAGTATCCTATGGTCCCAGGCACTCATAATGGTATGCACTTAAATGCCTGCTATATATGCAGGCAAAACACCCATACACATAAAATAGAATTTAAAAGATACATAAAATTGACATAACATGTGACTGCAAAAATATAAAGTTAGGGAAAGGGAAGCTGTTTAAATATTGATAATTCCTAAGTTGTTCCATAAAAATGGAAATGACATTAAAGCCCAAAAGTTGCAAGGAAGGAGAAAGCTGGAAGCAGGCTCTGATTCTCTCCTTTTGTTTTCTTTCTTTATGGTGTTGGAGGTAGAGAACCTTGTGTGGATGAGACACGTGTTCTTTCTGAGGTACATCCCCTAGCCCTTGGGTTTTTTTTTTTTATCTCTACAAAGCAGTTGGAACAGTATTTTACATCCATAGGTATAACAGAGTATAATATATTAATGAGCATTTGATAAATACAAGATACCACAATAAAAATTACAATTATGATTTATTTACTTCTTTCATTTCTCCTGGCATCCTCGATCATAATGTAGTCTGATGAATGTCATACATACGCCTATGTGCAGCTCTGCAAGTGTATGTCTCATGGTCCTGCCTTTCTTATTTAGGAGGATCACAGAAGCAGTATCCATCACCCCATCACCCCAGGGCATTAACTGGTACTGATGCTTCATTAGTCCTCTTCACTGGGGTTGGGCTGTGAGCCCTTGGGTTTTTGAGGCCGCCTTTCACTATGTAGCTCAGGCTTGTCTGGAATTCTCCATTCTGCCTTCACCTTCAAGGGGCTGGGGTTCTAGGCATATGCTACCATACTTAGCTCCTGACTGGGTACAATGTCATGAGTGAAGACACTATGCGCAGCATTTCAGTTGTTCTTGTCACACCCAAGGATGCAATGGCCATTTTATGTAGAACAGAATCTTTGTCATCCAGGTCACCCGCTAGAAAGCCACTGAGCCAACTCTGGACCTCCAATGTGATATGGAATGGCTGAATTGTAGAGAGGAAAACCAAGAGCCACTTTTGCTTTGAATAGCCTTGAAGTAAGGTTCTGTGTTCTCGGTCTTGAAGAGGAGGAGGAGGAGGAGGAGGAGGAGAGGAAGGAGAAGAAAGAGAAGAAGGAGAAGAAGAAAGTATCTTGTCTGCAAGTGCTAAATCAATATTGGCTAGAGAGCTTGAGAAATATTTGGTAAAGTGCTTGCCTTGCAAGTATCAGTGAGGGCACATTAGTAAAACTACTGAACTGGATCATTCTGAGGGTAGAAGGAAAGGTTTATTGGAGATCAAGATGCCAAGGCTGGGGGCTGGAGTGGGCAGGGAGAAACAAACAGAGAAAAGCAAGTGGATTTTATATGACAGGATAATAAATATAACCTGTCGAATGTGTATAATGTTACTTGTATGTATGTTTTCAGGGCTGACCGACACTAGACAAGCGAGTGCCGAGCTCTTCCCGACTGTTCTCAGTTGACCGTGGTTCTTCATAGGGTTGAGAGTTCATGGACTTTGCCCATTCAGTTTGACATGTTCCTTGTTGTTGTCCTTGTTCAGCTCACATAGTGAGACTTTATGAGGATGATTTCTGGTATCAGTGTTTTAAAATTTCATTCGATATGTATGAGTGCTCCTAACTGCCGAGCCACCACACTAGCCCCTGAGCCTACCCTCAGTATCGCCATGGGTTGCTTTTTCTTAATTTATTTCTAGTAGGTTTGTAATCAATCGAGAAAGATTTTTAAATGCATTAAGTATATATAAAAAAAAACAAAAACAAATCCCAAACAGCTGGATGTGGTGACTCAGATCAGTAATCCCAGCTGCTCCAGAAGCTGAGGCAAGAGAATCACAAATTCGAAGTCTGCACAGACTACAAAGCAAGTTTAAGGCCAGTCTAGGGGATTTTGTGAGACCTTGTCTCAAAATGAAGACATTTAAACAAATGGTAAGACTGACAGTGTAGCTGTCAATGATAGAGCACTTCCATAGTGTATGCAAGGGCCTGGGTTTAATCTTCAGTACCAATAAATAAGTAAATCAATACAAAAAATTTACAGAAATGTCTCATCATACACACTATACACATTATATATGCATGTCTTATTTATTCCTCACAAACCTATTACTACCTACTGTGCCCTAAGTGTTGGTCTTAAGAATCAGACAGGTCCCTCTTTTGTCTTCTGCCACATAGAACTTACAATTTATATCCCATTTTTGTCTCTGTTTCATTAGCTAGAAATAACAACAGTTATATATTTAATTTCCTTACTGTTCTAATACTTCAACTTATTTAATCCTCATAATGACCCTATGAAATAAGGATTATCATAATTCCCATTTTGCAGATGGGGAAAACTGAGGCATTGAGGCTAAGTCATTGACCCGAAGCACATCAGTGGTGTAGAGGGATTTAAAGCCATTCAGTCTGGCTTCAGAGTATCTCTCTCCTCCTTCCAATCACCTGTGAAATAGACATCTTAGCAAATACAGTCTGCCTTAAGCTAGATAATAGTTCATAAACCATGCAGTTTCTGAACTTCACAGAGTTGATATAATGCCTCCATGCCTTCCAACTGTGTATCACTGTGCTGTTTCCCATTTGTCTTTGGTTTTTATGAACCAGTAGTATAAAGGTGATCCTGAATGACCCCACCCTTTGGCAGTAACCTCAGATGGAGCTCTCTCAAAGGTCCTTTTTGCCCCAACTCTCCCCACTTCTCTAAAAACATTTGAACTATTCACTATTATTCATTCCATCATCACACTCTCTGTCTGCATGGACAGAATTGCAGATAGAAGTGTTACTGTGGTCATCATGCACACAGAGACATGTAATTGGAATGTAATTATTCTAAGTCAAAAACTCAGATGAAGTCACAAGGCGTTAATTTGGTCGCTCTCAGTTGAGACTTCCTAGTCCAGCTTCACGATGTCTTTGAGAATTCAATAACCACTCCGTCTACTGACTGGAGCCTGGCTCCTGATTCTGTAGAATTTGACAGTAACTGCAGCACCTTTTGTCCCTTGGATGCTTGCTGGGGTCTGCACCATGAAGGCTGCTGCTGTGCGGATAGTCACTGTCTTTTTAGTGTGTTCCACTGTTGTGACCTAATCGAGTGGAGTTGGCTGATGGAGCTGGCTCTGTCCCTATGATCCTGTGGTCTCTGAGCATCCATCTTGTAGTAACTGTGTCCAGGGTGTTGCTGAAGGCGCTGCTTTGAGCTGCAGTGGTACAGCTACATGGTTGTTTAAGTGCCTCCTTGCTTGATTTGCAGCCACACACTCCTGGGTAAGAAGCACAGGGAAATGAGGTGCTCTTATTTAATCCACCGCTCTTCTCATCCTGATGCTCAGCTTGTTTCCATCTGTTATCTCTTAACGCAGCAGTAAACATCTTTGAAGTCAAATATGTTTGTGTATGTAGGTACATATTTATGTGCCATAGCACGTGTATGTTTATATATCATTATGTGTGTATATATTTGTGAATGTTGGTACATATGTACCATAGCATGTGTATGTTTATATATGATTGTGTGTGTATGTTTGTGTATGTAGGTACATTTTTATGTGCCATAGCACATGTATGTTTATGTATGATTGTGTGTCTGTGTGTGTTTGTGTATGTAGTAGGTACATAAGTGCCATAGCATGTGTGTGTTTATATATGATTGTGTGTGTGTGTGTGCACATATGTGACACAGAGCATGTATGGACGTCAGAGAATGTCTGAGTCCACTCTGGCCTTTGACTTCGTTGAGGCAGGCCTCTCGTTTCCTTTGTTGTGCTGTGTACTTGAGGCTAGCTGGCTGGAAAGCTTCCAGTCGGTTCTCCTGTTTCCACCTTCAGTCTTGCTGTAGGAATGATGGCATTACAGATACGTACTACATTTGGTTTTTCACATGGGTTCTGGGAACTGAACTTGGGTTGCCAGGATTTTGATGTAGATGCTTGCATGTGCTGAGCCATCTCCCCAGCCCAAACTCAGGATCTTGTACACACTAGGCTAGCATTCTACTATCCAGACATTCTACTAGCTACACTCATGGTTCAGAAGTCACATCTTATGGTCAAAGTATATTTTTAGGACAAAATATGCAGAAATGTGGGCAGTAGGGTAAGAAACTATGCAGGTGGCTCTGGGGACATGGCTCAGTTGGCATAGTGCTTCTTTTGTATGCACAATGCCCTGGGTTTGATTCCCCAGCACCCCATAAAAGTTGGGTGTACATGTTGAGGAGATGGCTCAGTGGGTACTGTACTTGCCATGAGAGCATGAGAACCTGATTTCAAATCTCCAGTACCATGTAAAGAGCTGGACGTGGTGGTACGTTCTTATAATCTTAGGACTGGGTAGGCTGGGACTAGAAAATTGCTACAGGGTTTTCTATCAGAAGACAAGAAAATCTAGATCGTTCTTGGACAATCTATGCCTCTGTTAGAGATCACAGAGGCTTTCTCTGCATTCTTGCTGTGGGTGTGCTTCTGAGGTTTATCACTCAGTGCTAAGTCTGTTCTTATGTCTTCACAGAGAAGCTTTATGGGGATGTTCCTTACATAGAAGAAAGACACCGACATCGGTATGAGGTATGCCTTTCATCTGAATTACTGAGGGATATGGCTACCTGATGCCATGAATCCCAGCAATTGTAAGTGGGCCCTTTGGGGAAAGTGCCTAGCTCATAATATCTGTGAGGAAGGCTGCTAAAATTTCCCTAGCATGCAGGCGAAATAATCAAAGGAAGCTATTGTGATGAAAGAGTAGATGATGGCAGAGTATCATAGAGCCTGAATGCATCTGGACAGGCATGGCAGAAAGACTACCCTAAACCAAAAGAAGCTCACCATTCCTCCTTAACCCCTGTTGCTTGTTTTTCAGCTTTAAGAAAGATAGATAGCATCCAACAAGGAGCCAAGTGCTTCTGGCACCGGAAAGAGTGTCTGGATCTTGTATGGTGGATTATAGCTTTCAGGGGCCTCTTCTGAAATCCACATTGAGCTCGGGGTTTAATGTTCCATGACTCAAAGGAGTTAACTGCTGAGATTGCAACAGACATAGCATCTGGAACTGTGTATGGTCATGGTAGGGTTACTTAGTCAATCATGATGTATTTGGCTTTGAAGATAGGAATCTCTTCTTGTTGTTTATTCTAACCAATTTGAACAATAAGGACATTTATTAGCTCAGGTCACAGGTAGACTTGAAACATGGTACAACCAGGACTCTTATTTTTACCGTGGTTCTCTCAGCCTCCCTTTTCTGATTTGCCCCGAGTTGTTTCTCTCATCATTGTGTCGTGGTTGTCAGTGGCAACTAAAGCATGGAATTTTTCTTCAGTCTGATTAGGTTACTTTTTTTTTTTAAAAAAAATTGTCTGTTGGTTTTGTTTTTCTGAGACAGGATCTCACTGTGTATCCCTGGCTGGCTTGGAATGCCTATGTAGACTAGGCTGGCCTCAAACTCACAGAGATTTCACTGCCCCTGACTCCCAGGTACTGAGATCAAAGGTTTGTGCCACTAGTTGAAAAATATTTTGAGACACAGTTTCATGTATCCCAAGTTGGTTCTGAGTCATACATACCTGAGAATGCCTTAAATTCCGATCCTCCAGCCTCTACCTCCTTAGTGCTAAGATAGCAGGCTCATGGTACTGTACCCAGTTTTATGTGGTGCTGGAGACTGAACTAGTTTCATGCATGGTAGGTAAGCACTCGACTAACTGAGTTACATCCCCAGCCCTAATTGGGCCAACTTTAATTATCTGTCAGCCTGTGAAATTTTTACCATCACCAGTGTCATGCTGAACGTTGGAGGTCTTAAACCTGAGTTTTCACAATATCAGCCAAGAAGAACGGGTATCTTAATCACTGTTCTATTGCTGTGAAGAGACAGCATGACCAAAGCAACTCTTACAAAATAAAGCATTTTATTAGTGACTTGCTAACAGTTTTAAGAGGTTTTAGTCCATCATCATCATAGCAGGGAGCATGACTGCACACATAGATCTGGAGTAATAGCTGAAAGCTACATCCTGATACACAGGCTGAGAGAAAGAGTTGCTGGCTTGCCCACCCTGCAGTGATACACTTCCTCCAACAAGGCCACACCTATTAATCCTTCTCAAGTAGTATCATTCCTTAATGACTAAGCATTCAAATATATGAGCTACCTTAATCAGGGCTTTCTTAAAGTCACAGAGCTTATGGACTATTTCTATATATTAAAGGAAATTATTGGAATAACTTAGTCTGTAGTCCAACTAACCCAACAATGAGCAGCTGTGAATGGGATGTTCAAGAATCAAGTAGTTGCTTGGTCCCATGAGGCTAGGTATTTCAGCTGGTCTTCTTGTTTGAGCTGGAATCCTGAAGTAGGTTCCAACAGATGTGCTGGCAAACAAGTATAAGCAGGTGGAGGAGAAGCAAGCCTTCCCTCTTCCATTGTCCTTATGTAGGCCTCCAGCAGAAGGTATGGCCCAGATTAAAGGTGTGTAATACCAGGCCTGAACCTAAGCTGTTCTTTACATGGAACTTGCTCTATCCCAGGCTGGTCTTGAACTCAGAGATGTGCTTGCCTCTGTCTCCTGGGATTAAAGGCATGTACTACCTTACATGGCCCTATGCTTTTCATGGCCACCATGCCTCAAGATCCAGATCAAAAGCCTGTGTCATATCAAATCAAGATATGGATCCAAAGCCTGTGTCTTCTAGCCTCAAGATCTGGATTACAGGTGTGTGCTCCATTTCTAGATTGTAGTTCATTCCAGATATAGTCAAGTTGACAACTAAGACTAGCCGTCACATGAGCCTATGGGACCACTCTTATTCAAACAATCCCAGTGGGTTTATTGTATTTGGCTTGACCAATTGGTCAATGGGAAAGATAAGAGCCCCAAGACCAAAGGAAAGAAGAATTTCAGTCCTCAATCAAATTTGTGATTTGGGGGCTTGGAGAGAATGCTCAGAGGGTAAAGTGCTTGCCCTACAAATGTGAGGACTAGAATTTAGATTCCCAGCATCTACATAAATACTGGGCAAATGTGATAGTCTGCCTATAATCTCAGCACCCAGAAGGCTAAGATAGGATCCATTGGGCAAACTTGGCAAACTCTAGGTTCAATAGGAGACCCCACCTCAGTAGGCAATCTAATACCGGACATCAACCTCTGGCTTCCACATGCATACACCCATATGTGCACATGCACTCTTACCCATGTGTACCCATACACATGCAAACATGTTTGTATACATGCACACTATGCAAATACACATGTAAAAATTATAAGAATTTGGGGATAGATAGTGTATGTTACTTTCTTGTTGCTTTGTAAAATACAGACAAAAGAAATTGAAGGATTTATTTTGGTTCATTGTTTAAGGAGATATAAGCCATCACTCTAAGGAAGTTGGGATGGGGGTGTATAAGGTAGCTGATACCATTTTTCCAGGGCTCAGGAAGGAGGGAGGGAGAAGAGAAAGAAAAGTGGAGGGGTGGAAGGAGGAATACTGGTATTCAGTTAAATTTTTCATTTTTTTCCTTTTTATTCAGTCCAGAACTCTAGCCATGGGGGAGTGTTGCTTACATCAGGGTACATCTTCCCTCCTTAGTCAGTTAACTCTTTGGAAATGCCCAGAATGTGTCTCCCAGATGATTCTAAATCTAGTCAAACTGACAAAGATTAGCCATCACAGGTTGTTAAGGGTGCTTAAATTGGGGGAAGCAGCAAATGCAGGACGTCTGTAAGTAACTGGTATCACAGTTCTGATTCAGAATACTTACATTGCCATATTCCTTTGTTTTGAGTCCTATCAGCATGAATCTTTCAGGTTCATGTTATTTGAATTAGACTTCATATTTCAGGTTCATCATAAGTTTAAAATTAGATTTGGGATGTTGAATGTAGAAATTAAGTAGTGGATCAGTGCAGTGGAAAAATATCCACCATCTGATGCAGGACCTCTTTATAAGCTGTTTATTATTGTTTTTAATTGCTCTATAGTTCAAAGACTTGAATTTCTCGCATTTCCAGGTGAATCCTAACCTGATCAACCAATTTGAGAATAAAGACCTTTGTTTTGTCGGTGAGGATGTAGATGGGAAGAGAATGGAAATTATTGAGTTGACAAGTAAGTGGGTTCTTTGTTTCTATAAAGCTCCATGATGACCTAGCACCTTTTGGTCTAACACAGACTAATTTGGGATCTAGCTCATTGTTCCCTCCCCCAATTCCTTGATCATTTGAAACAGAACTTCAGAATGTATGAGAAACACATTGCATATCACTTCGGGACCTATTACTTTGAACTTAGCATCAATAGCTGCATTTTCCCAAATCTACCACTGGCTCCCTCTTGCTCTTCCCCTTGTTCTTGGTGGTCATTGTGGATGTCTATTGTATGAGGGGCCCAGATCCTCTCCTGACTCTTTTTACTGCTTGTAATTGAAGTGCAACCTTGGGCTAGTCATTGAATTTCTAGATGCTAATCACTGCACTTAGAGGTTTTTGTAAGACCAAGCAAGAGTCTGAAGATGTAGCTCAGTTGGTTGTATGGTTGCCTCCCATGTACAAATCCCTAGGTTTGGTCCCCAGCACAGTATAACCTGGGCATGGTGGCACAGTCCTGTAAAGTAATCCTGGCCAGAGGAGCAGAAGTTCAAGGTTACATATTGTGGACAGCCTAGGCCATATGAGACCGTGTCTTAAAACAAACAAACAAAACACAAAAGACTAGACTCCTATTGAGGAGGAACACAGAAGGGAGCCTGGTGTGCTGGCTCATAGCTGTAATCCCAGGATTGGGAAGTTTTGATTCAGGAGGATTGCTTTGATTTAAAGGCAAGCCTGGACTTGTAGTGAGTTTGAGGCACGGCTGGGTTACATGAAATAAATAAGTAGCATAGAAATTGTTTATAGCTGAGCTAGAAGAACCTGAAAGCATAGGCCCAAAAGCACACATTTGTTACCAACAAGACATAAGGCAGCAAGCAGTCTTTACATTCATTCAGCCCTGCAAGAACGTAGTATGCCTGAGGACTTAGCTTGTCTCAGCTTTTTATCTTGCCCAGGGTCAGCTCCAGTCTGCTCATTTGTGTGTGTGTGTGTGTGTGTGTGTGTGTGTGTATTACACTAATACTTTTTCCACATTTTCAAATGATTAAAAAAAATTAAAAGAATACTTATGACATGAGAAAGTAATTCTGTTATTATGTGACATTTGAGTTTCTGTGTCCATAAATAGTCTTATTGGAGATTGGTGTAGGGGTGGAAAGGTGTGACCTTTTCCTCACTCATCATAAAGGTCGCAGCTGACATCCCTGTGATACAAGATTAATAAGAGAAAAGCAACGGATGAGGATTTGGCTTGGTGGTAGGAGGCCCTTGGTTCAGTCCTCCACTCTGGAAGAAAAGAAGCAAATAGATAAAAACCTGATCTAGTTAGTGTTTCTGTTGTGATATACCACTATGACCAAAACAACATGGGAAGGAAAGAGTTCATTTTATCCTATAGGATATAATCCATCATCAAGGGAAGCCAAGGCAGGAACTTGAAGTAAAACCACAGAGGTATGCTGTGAATTGGCTTATTTTCAGGCTCATTTCCAGGTATCTTTCTTATTTAGCTCAGGATCAACTGCCTAGGGATGGTACTGTTTATAATAGCCTGTCCCTGTAACATCAATTAGCAGTCAAGAAAATACTCCACAGACACGACCATAGGTTAATCTGATGGAGGCAGTTCTTCAACTGAGAGTCCCTCTTCCCAGGCGTGTCAAGAGCTGTCACAACTCTACCCCTTGTCAATGTGACACTCAAACACATTACTGTTAAACCATAACTTCCTTTCTTGTCCTAAGATCTTGTGGGTATCACAATGTACAGCAGTCTAGTTTCTAAAGTATCAGTCTTGAACAATTTTTACTCTTTAAAAGTCCAGTATCTCTTTAAAAAGCCAAAGCTTCTTAACTGTGGGTTCGTGTAAAATTAAAAACAAACAAACAAACAAGCAGATTATATACTTTCTTATTTGAAGAGAGAACCAGGGCACAGGTTCAATCAGATCAAAGCGAAACAAGTCTTTAAAAGAGTTCCATGTCCACAATCTAGGACTCATCCTTGATCTCAGATCCCAGGGATTTGGCTCTGCGGAGTCAAAATCTGCTTGTATGTTCCATGTCTTTGGCTCTGCAGCCTGCAGCACACTGCTGGTGTTATACATTCTGGATGGCTTCATTCCACACTTGCCACTGTCCTTGGCTGTTGCTCCAAAGTCCTGGAATCTCCAGTAATCTGAGATCTCCACTGCAGCTGGGGTTGCACCTTCATCGGTGGCCTTCCATGGCTTCTCTTCTGGGATTCCAACTCCACCACATGGCACCAAGCATCATCTTCTCTCCTACACTTTCAGTTCTTCAGCTTTTGTGCTGCCCCAACCAATGCCACTGTCAGGCAGTGGTGGCACACACCTTTAATCCTAGCACTTGGGAGGCAGAGGCAGGTGGATCTTTGAGTTTCAGGCCAGCCTGGTCTACAGAGTGAATTCCAGGACAGCCAGGGCTACACAGAGAGACCCTACCTTAAAAAACTAAACACACACACACACACACACACACACACACACACACACACACACAACCATGTGGGCCACTCTTACACATTAATAAGGAAAACACTGAACAAAACTAACTTAGGGAGGAAAGGACTCATTTCATCTTACAATTTACAGTCCATCAAGGGAAGCTAAGCAAGAACTCAAGGCAGCAATTTGAAGCAAAAACCATGGAGATATGCTGCTTGCTGGCTTGCTCCCAAGCTTATATCCAGCTACCTTTCTTATACATCCCAGGCCTACCAGCCCTCCTGGAGGCAGGGACGGTGCTGCTCACAGGTGCAGGGCCCTCTATCAATATCAATTAGTGATCAAGAACGGGCCCACAGACGTGACCGCAGGCCTCTCGGATTCAGTCATTTCTTCAACTGAAGCTTCCTCTTCCCAGGTGTGTCAGGTTGACAAGATTAACTATCACTAAGAGTAACAAGTCTAGTTAGTTTCATGTGACTGACACGGGCCTTCTAAATGAAGACCCAAAGATCCAGGGACAAACTCTTTTAATTCTTAGATTTGAAGAGGAGTAGGCAGTTCTGTGGAAATGTGATAATGCAAAAGGTGTAATAGACTGTCCAGATTCTTCTTGACCTCTCTGCAGCATTCTACCCCCACAGATGCAGGGCAGAATCCTTCTGGAATGAGGGTTTCTTTTTCCAATGTTGGTCTTGGTTTGGCTTTTCTGAGACAGGCTCGTGTATCCCAGGCTTGCCTTCTTCAACTCAGTACCTAGCTGAAGCCTGCCTTAGACTCCTGATCCTCCTTGGCCCCACCTCCCATATGCTGTAGTCACAGGCGTGGGCTACCATGCCTGTCAGGCAAGAGGGTATTACGACCTAATTTCAGGCAAGGTAACTCCAAGATTTTATGCTGGCTCTTGAATACAAAGGCAGGGATGGTCAGAGTGACCTTGCTTCTGACATGGCTTTTTATGTTACAGTAAGAGAGAGATGAGTAGTTAGGAAAGAAGCGTCATTGGCCTGCAATGCTTAAAGTATTTATTATTCAACCCTTTATAGAAATATTTGCAACTCCCAGTCTAGATCACATTTCATTTGACAAACTTGAACACTTGGGGAGTTTCTTCTTGATTTGTTCGTTTTTCTGGATGTTCTCTTGGCGTGTTCTTCTTATGTCAAACTACATTTAATTGCTCTCCAAATTCTTCCTCAAGATGATTTTTGTTACTGTACCATCAGTCTCCTCTCCTCAGAGTTTCTTACTCTCTTTGCCATTGACATCTGGGACAAGATCATTCTTTATTGTTGAGCTGTCCTGTGTTCCTTGTATATTTGTCAGCATCCCCAGCCTCAGGTCAATGGATACTAGCAGCAGACCTGATTCCCCATACCCCTTAGTTTTTGGATTTCAAAAACTTCTTTACAGAGTTAGGGAGAAAAGGTCTATCTTCCTGACAGAGTGTTTGTCCAGCATGCACAAGATCCTGGGCCCCATCCATGGTGCCTCAGTGCCAGGTATGATGGGGCATGCTTGTGACCCCAGTACTTAGAAGGTAGAGAGGCAAGAGGATCAGGAGTTCATGGTCCTTCTTGGGTATATTGGGGTCTACTTGGGCAACAAGAGGCCTTTTCTCAAAAACCAAGCCAAAACAAAACCAATCAACCAATCATCCAACAAACCAACAAAACAAAACAACAGCAAAAAACCTTCTGTAGACATTGGCAAATGTACTTGATCAAGAACCACTCTCCTAGATCATCAGGCTTGACATTGAACTATTAAAGTCTTCCTCTCCTTCACATTCTCTACTTGCCAAGTGATTCTACTAAAGGAAAGAAAGTGTTTGAGATTACCCTTCCAGTCCCTGCCACCTTAGCCTCACTACATGATGGCTTCAAGTCTGACTTATCCTCAAGTGTCTCCCTGCCTCTAGGTTCTTCCTAAGCAGGACAAGGTTCTGGCTTTGCAGTCCACTCATACTAATTTCCTGGAGAAACCACTCTCATTTGTTGGATGTGAAGTACATGTTAGATATTCCAAAAGGGTAACCTGACCTGGGTATAGTGGTGCCTGCCTGTAATCCAAGGATTTGGGAGGTTGAGCAGGAGGATCACTGCAAATTTGAAGCTTGTCTGGATTACATAGTAGACTCCAGGCCAGCCAGGGCTACATAAGGAGACCTCGTTGACATAAAAATTAATAGGCAGGCATCGTGGTTCATACCTTTAATCCTAACACTTAATGGGCAGAGGCAGCCAGATCTCTGAATACAAATACACGCAAAGAAGTGTTAGGATGTTAGGGAATGTGTCTTTCCAACTTATGTGCTTTAGATTTTAGAATTTCTTGTCAACTTTTTTTCTCTATCTCAGTCAATGTCATTCAATGGTCCATAATCTGTTTGCGTACTTCAAGAACCCATACAGGAAGGGGAGGAGCAATCCCAAACCTAGAGGAGACCTGATGTTGAACGTGGTAGTAGCCTTTTACCTGGACCTTTAGCATGCTCATTAGATGCTTAGCCCTAACGCTCCTGCTAGGGATACTATATGTGCCTCACAAAGTGGTTGACTATTGGATGTTAATTCCCTTCTATAGAAGAGACTGGAGTGTAGAGAGATTAAGTAATATGTCTAGGGCTGTTGAACTAGGCATTGGGAGGTGGAGAATGACTCAGGTTGTAGCCTTCTGCTTGCACCTTGAACACATGTTAGTTTTCTGTATTTCCATTGGGTCCTTATTCCTAGAGTCTATTTTGTGGTGATTATTATTGATTAATTTTGTTTTCTTGAGACACAGGGTATCATCCCATAGCTCAAACAGTCTTAAAACGCACTATATAGCCCAGTCTGACTTCCAACTTGAGATAAGTCGTCTGCCTCAGCTTCCCAAGTCCTGGCATTACAGGTGTAAGCTACCCTGTCTGGTTTCTGTATAGAGTTTGTTGGTTTTGGTATTTTATTTGTTTGTTTGTTTGTTTTGTTTGTTGTTTTGTTTTGTTCTTCCAAGAAGGGTTTCTCTGTATAATAGAGTCCTGGCTATCCTGGAATTGCTTTGTAGACTAGGCTAGCCTAGAACTCAGAGATCCACCTGCCTCTGCCTCTGGAATGCTGGAAACCACTCCAGGCCCTGTGTAGAGTTTTGAATTAGAATAGTAATGGTGTTTTAGGAGTCTTTAATGTAGAATTAATGTGTGATCACTGATTGCTGTTGAAGGCTACCCACCTCTCTTGGCTTATGAGAAGAGGGCAGAGGATTCCTTAAGCAAAGAACTGCTTGTTTACCTTATTCAAGTATTTATTCTCTTTTCCTTCTCCTGCTTCTCTTATTGTCAGCAAGTACCGGAGAGGCCTCTTTCTTCACAAAGATTTAGATTCCCATTGACGCCTCGGATTTAATGAAGGATGGAAAGGAAATGAGAGACGCTGTAAAATCTTGCAGTTTTTAAAAGCTCACTACAAGGGAATTCATTTTATGAAGGCAAATTCCCCAGAAGATTTTGATCTTAAGTACCCTTTAGAAACATATCCATGAGTCTCTACTGTCCCTCAAGGATTCTGAGAGGAACAAGGCTTGAGATTTGTTAGAATGTCAGAATGTGCTTTAAAGTGATTAAGAACATTATTTTTTTTTTTTTTGGTTTTTCGAGACAGGGTTTCTCTGTGTAGCCCTGGCTGTCCTGGAACTCACTTTGTAGACCAGGCTGGCCTCGAACTCAGAAATCCTCCTGCCTCTGCCTCCCAAGTGCTGGGATTAAAGGCGTGCGCCACCACCACCCGGCTAGAGCATTATTTTTTTTTTTCAAGTAAACATAAATTTATTTAACTGTTTTACTTTTCAAATTACATTTTTTCTTAAATCATTTTGTCAAATGTCAAATTTTAAAAATTTCTTAGATATGGGGGATATTTCTCAAGACAAATTTGTGATATACTATTCAATATTGCACGTATATTTTAGAAAGTTCTGTAGACACTCTGTAAACACTCTGAACATGGTATTTTAACAGTTTGTCTTCCGTATTTTTTTTTTATTTTATTTTTTTAATTTACATTCCAAATCACTTCCCCTTTCCCGTTTCCTCCCTCCCCGAAAGTCCCATAAGCCCCCTTCCCTCCCTCTTTTCTCCATTCAACCCCCTCTCGTTACTCTGTCCTGGTGTTCCCCTACATCCAGTCTTTCCAGGACCAGGGGTCTCTCCTTCCATCTTTTTAGAAATCTATTGATATGCGGATTGTGTCTAGGGTATTCCGAGATTCTGGGTCAATATCCCCTTATCAGTGACTGCATACCATGTGTGTTCTTTTGTGATTGGGTTACCTCACTAAGGATGATATTTTCAAGATCTGACCATTTGCCTAGGAATTTCGTGAATTCATTGTTTTTAATTGCAGAGTAGTATTCCATTGTGTAGATATACCACATCTTCTGAATCCATTCCTCCGTTGAGGGACATCTGGGTTCTTTCCAGCTTCTGGCTATTATAAATAAGGCTGCTATGAACATAGTGGAGCATGTGTCCTTATTGCATGCAGGTAAAGTCTCTGGGTATATGCCCAGGAGTGGTATAGCCGGATCCTCCGGGAGTGTCATGCCCAGTTTTCTGAGGAACCGCCAGACTGCTTTCCAGAGTGGTTGTACCAGCTTGCAATTCCACCAGCAGTGGAGGAGTGTTCCTCTTTCTCCACATCCTCGCCAACAACTGCTATCTCCTGTGTTTTTGATCTTAGCCATCCTGACTGGTGTGAGATGGAATCTCAGGGTTGTTTTGATTTGCATTTCCCTAATGACTAAGGATGATGAACATCTCTTTAGGTGCTTCTCAGCCATTAGATATTCTTCAGGTGAGAACTCTTTGTGTAGCTCTGTACCCCATTTTTTAATAGGGTTACTTGCCTCTCTGGAGTTTAACTTCTTGAGTTCTTTGTATATATTGGATATTAGCCCTCTGTCGGATGTAAGGTTGGTAAAGATCATTTCCCAGTTAGTTGGTTGCCGCTTTGTCTTTTTGACAGTGTCTTTTGCCTTGCAAAAACTTTGTAATTTAATGAGGTCCCATTTGTCTATTCTTGATCTTAGAGCATAAGCTATTGGAGTTCTGTTCAGGAAATTCTCCCCTGTGCCCATATGTTCAAGGTTTTTCCCTAGTTTCCCTTCTATTAGTTTCAGTGTGTCTGGTTTTATGTGGAGATCTTTGATCCACTTAGAATTGAGCTTAGTGCAAGGAGATAAGGATGGGTCAATTTGCATTCTTCTGCCTGTTGACCTCCAGCTGAGCCAGCACCATTTGTTGAAAAGGCTATCTTTTTTCCACTGGATGGTTTTAGCTCCTTTGTCAAAGATCAAGTGACCATAGGAGTGTGGATTCATTTCTGGGTCTTCAATTCTGTTCCATTGATCTACATGTCTGTTACTGTACCAATACCATGCAGTTTTTTTTTTTAATTTAATTTTATTTTATTTTTTTAATTTACATTCCAAATCACTTCCCCTTTCCCGTTTCCTCCCTCCCCGAAAGTCCCATAAGCCCCCTTCCCTCCCTCTTTTCTCCGTTCAACCCCCTCTCATTACTCTGTCCTGGCGTTCCCCTACATCCAGTCTTTCCAGGACCAGGGGTCTCTCCTTCCATCTTTTTAGAAATCTATTGATATGCTGATTGTGTCTAGGGTATTCTGAGATTCTGGGTCAATATCCCCTTATCAGTGACTTCATACCATGTGTGATCTTTTGTGATTGGGTTACCTCACTAAGGATGATATTTTCAAGTTCTGACCATTTGCCTAGGAATTTCGTGAATTCATTGTTTTTAATTGCAGAGTAGTATTCCATTGTGTAAATATACCACATCTTCTGAATCCATTCCTCCGTTGAGGGACATCTGGGTTCTTTCCAGCTTCTGGCTATTATAAATAAGGCTGCTATGAATATAGTGGAGCATGTGTCCTTATTGCATGCAGGTAAAGTCTCTGGGTATATGCCCAGGAGTGGTATAGCCGGATCCTCCGGAAGTGTCATGCCCAGTTTTCTGAGGAGCCGCCAGACTGCTTTCCAGAGTGGTTGTACCAGCCTGCAATTCCACCAGCAGTGGAGGAGTGTTCCTCTTTCTCCACATCCTCGCCAACAACTGCTGTCTCCTGTGTTTTTGATCTTAGCCATCCTGACTGGTGTGAGATGGAATCTCAGGGTTGTTTTGATTTGCATTTCCCTAATGACTAAGGATGATGAACATCTCTTTAGGTGCTTCTCAGCCATTAGATATTCTTCAGGTGAGAACTCTTTGTGTAGCTCTGTACCCCATTTTTTAATAGGGTTACTTGCCTCTCTGGAGTTTAACTTCTTGAGTTCTTTGTATATCTTGGATATTAGCCCTCTGTCGGATGTAAGGTTGGTAAAGATCATTTCCCAGTTAGTTGGTTGCCGCTTTGTCTTTTTGACGGTGTCTTTTGCCTTGCAAAAACTTTGTAATTTAATGAGGTCCCATTTGTCTATTCTTGATCTTAGAGTATAAGCTATTGGAGTTCTGTTCAGGAAATTCTCCCCTGTGCCCATATGTTCAAGGTTCTTCCCTAGTTTCCCTTCTATTAGTTTCAGTGTGTCTGGTTTTATGTGGAGATCTTTGATCCACTTAGAATTGAGCTTAGTGCAAGGAGATAAGGATGGGTCAATTTGCATTCTTCTGCATGTTGACCTCCAGCTGAGCCAGCACCATTTGTTGAAAAGGCTATCTTTTTTCCACTGGATGGTTTTAGCTCCTTTGTCAAAGATCAAGTGACCATAGGAGTGTGGATTCATTTCTGGGTCTTCAATTCTGTTCCATTGATCTACATGTCTGTTACTGTACCAATACCATGCAGTTTTTAACACTATTGCTCTGTAGTACAGCTTGAGGTCCGGGATACTGATTCCCCCAGAGGTTCTTTTACTCTTGAGAATAGTTTTAGCTATTCTGGGTTTTCTGTTATTCCAGATGAATTTTTGAATTGCTCTTTCTAACTCTATGAAGAATTGAGTTGGAATTTTGATGGGGATTGCATTGAATCTGTGTATTACTTTTGGTAAGATGCTCATTTTTACTATATTAATCCTGCCAATCCATGAGCACGGCAGATTTTTCCATCTTCCGAGGTCTTCTTCAATTTCTTTCTTCAGAGACTTGAAGTTCTTGTCATACAGATCTTTCACTTGTTTGGTTAGAGTCACGCCAAGATACTTAATATGGTTTGTGGCTATCGTGAAGGGTATTATTTCTCTTACTTCTTTCTCAGCCTGCTTATCCTTTGAGTATAGGAAGGCTTCTGACTTGCTTGAGTTGATTTTATATCCGGCCACTTTGCTGAAGTCGTTTATCAGCTGTAGGAGTTCTCTGGTGGAGTTCTTTGGGTGGCTTAAGTATACTATCATATCGTCTGCAAATATTGATAGTTTGACTTCTTCCTTTCCAATTTGTATCCCTTTGATCTCTTTTTGTTGTCTAATTGCTCTAGCTAGAACTTCAAGTACTATATTGAAAAGATATGGAGAGAGAGGGCAGCCTTGTCTAGTCCCTGATTTTAGTGGGATTGCTTCAAGTTTCTCTCCATTTAGATTGATGCTAGCTACCGGTTTGCTGTAAATTGCTTTTACTATGTTTAGATATGGGCCTTGAATTCCTGATCTTTCCAAGACCTTTAGCATGAAAGGATGCTGAATTTTGTCAAATGCTTTCTCAGCATCTAATGAGATGACCATGTGGTTTTTTTCTTTGAGATTGTTTATGTAGTGGATTACATTGATGGATTTCCTTATATTGAACCATCCCTGCATCCCTGGGATGAAGCCTACTTGATCGTGGTGGATGATCGTTTTGATGTGTTCTTGGATTCGGTTGGCAAGAATTTTATTGAGTATTTTTGCATCGATATTCATAAGAGAGATTGGCCTGAGATTCTCTTTCTTTGTCGGATCTTTGTGTGCTTTTGATATTAGTGTAATTGTGGCTTCATAGAACGAGTTGGGTAGTGTTCCTTCTGTTTCTATTTTGTGGAACAGTTTGAAGAGTATTGGTGTTAGGTCTTCTTTGAAGGTCTGATAGAATTCTGCACTAAAACCATCTGGACCTGTGCTTTTTTTGGTTGGAAGACTTCCAATGACAACTTCTATTTCTTCAGGGGTTATAGGACGGTTTAGATGGTCTATTTGATCCTGATTTAATTTTGGTACTTGGTATCTGTCAAGGAAATTGTCCATTTCCTCAAGATTTTCTAGTTGTGTTGAATACAGGTTTTTGTAGTAGGATCTGATGATTTTTTGAATTTCCTCAGTTTCTGTTGTTATCTCTCCCTTTTCGTTTCTGATTTTATTAATTTGGATACTATCTCTGTGCTCTCTGGTTAGTCTGGCTAAGGGCTTATCTATCTTGTTGATTTTCTCAAAGAACCAACTCCTCGTTTTGTTGATTCTTTGTATGGTTTTATTTGTTTCTACTTGATTGATTTCAGCCCTGAGTTTGATGATTTCCTGCCTTCTACTCCTCTTTGTTGTATTTGCTTCTTTTTGTTCCAGGGCTTTCAGGTGTGCCATTAAGCTGTTAGTGTATGCTGTCTCCCGTTTCTTTTTGGCGGCACTCAGGGCTATGAATTTTCCTCTTAGCACTGCTTTCATTGTGTCCCATAAATTAGGGTATGTTGTGCCTTCATTTTCATTAACTTTCAAAAAGTCTTTGATTTCTTTCTTTATTTCCACCTTGACCAAGTTATCATTGAGTAGAGCATTGTTCAGCCTCCATGTGTACGTGGGTTTTCTTTTGTTTTTGTTGCCATTGAAGACCACCCTTATTCCATAGTGATCTGATAGGAGGCATGGGATTATTTCTATCTTCTTGTATCTGTTGAGGTCTGATTTGTGACCAATTATATGGTCAATTTTGGAGAAGGTACCATGAGGAGCTGAGAAGAAGGTGTATTCTTTAGCTCTAGGATGAAATGTTCTATATATATCAGTTAGTTCCATTTGGTCCAAGGCTTCAATTAGATTCACTGTGTCCCTGTTTAGTTTCTGCTTTCCTGAACGATCCATTTCAGAGAGCGGGGTGTTGAAGTCACCCACTATTATTGTGTGCGGTGCGATGTGTGCTTTGAGTTTTAGTAAAGTTTCTTTTACGAATGAGGGTGCCCTTGCATTTGGAGCATAGATATTCAGGATTGAGAGTTCTTGATGGTGGATTTTTCCCTTGATCAGTATGTAGTGTCCTTCTGTGTCTTTTTTGATGACTTTAGGTTGAAAATCAATTTTATCCGATATTAGGATGGCTACTCCACCTCGTTTCTTGGGGCCATTTGCTTGTAAAATTGTTTTCCAGCCTTTTACTCTGAGGTAGTGTTTGTCTTTGACACTGAGGTGCGTTTCCTGCATGCAGCAAAATGCTGGGTCCTGTTTACGTATCCAGTCTGCTAGTCTATGTCTTTTAATTGGGGAATTGAGACCATTGATATTAAGAGAGATTAAGGCATAGTGATTGTTGCCATCTGCCATTCTTGACGCTATCTTTATGTTTGAGTGGTTATCTACTTTTGGGTTTGATTCAAGAAGGTTATTATCTCATTTTTTCCAGGGTGTTGTTTCTCTCCCTGTATTGGAGGTTTCCACCTATTATCCGTTGCAGGGCTGGATTTGTGGAAAGATATTGTGAAAATTTGGTTTTATCATGGAATATCTTGGTCTCTCCATCTATGGTGATTGAGAGTTTTGCTGGGTATAGTAGTCTAGGCTGGCATTTGTGCTGTCTTAGTGTCTGCATGAGATTACCATGCAGTTTTTAACACTATTGCTCTGTAGTACAGCTTGAGGTCCGGGATACTGATTCCCCCAGAGGTTCTTTTACTCTTGAGAATAGTTTTAGCTATTCTGGGTTTTCTGTTATTCCAGATGAATTTTTGAATTGCTCTTTCTAACTCTATGAAGAATTGAGTTGGAATTTTGATGGGGATTGCATTGAATCTGTGTATTACTTTTGGTAAGATGCTCATTTTTACTATATTAATCCTGCCAATCCATGAGCATGGCAGATTTTTCCATCTTCTGAGGTCTTCTTCAATTTCTTTCTTCAGAGACTTGAAGTTCTTGTCATACAGAGCTTTCACTTGTTTGGTTAGAGTCACGCCAAGATACTTAATATGGTTTGTGGCTATCGTGAAGGGTATTATTTCTCTTACTTCTTTCTCAGCCTGCTTATCCTTTGAGTATAGGAAGGCTTCTGACTTGCTTGAGTTGATTTTATATCCGGCCACTTTGCTGAAGTCGTTTATCAGCTGTAGGAGTTCTCTGGTGGAGTTCTTTGGGTGGCTTAAGTATACTATCATATCGTCTGCAAATATTGATAGTTTGACTTCTTCCTTTCCAATTTGTATCCCTTTGATCTCTTTTTGTTGTCTAATTGCTCTAGCTAGAACTTCAAGTACTATATTGAAAAGATATGGAGAGAGAGGGCAGCCTTGTCTAGTCCCTGATTTTAGTGGGATTGCTTCAAGTTTCTCTCCATTTAGATTGATGCTAGCTACCGGTTTGCTGTAAATTGCTTTTACTATGTTTAGATATGGGCCTTGAATTCCTGATCTTTCCAAGACCTTTAGCATGAAAGGATGCTGAATTTTGTCAAATGCTTTCTCAGCATCTAATGAGATGACCATGTGGTTTTTTTCTTTGAGATTGTTTATGTAGTGGATTACATTGATGGATTTCCTTATATTGAACCATCCCTGCATCCCTGGGATGAAGCCTACTTGATCGTGGTGGATGATCGTTTTGATGTGTTCTTGGATTCGGTTGGCAAGAATTTTATTGAGTATTTTTGCATCGATATTCATAAGAGAGATTGGCCTGAGATTCTCTTTCTTTGTCGGATCTTTGTGTGCTTTTGATATTAGTGTAATTGTGGCTTCATAGAACGAGTTGGGTAGTGTTCCTTCTGTTTCTATTTTGTGGAACAGTTTGAAGAGTATTGGTGTTAGGTCTTCTTTGAAGGTCTGATAGAATTCTGCACTAAAACCATCTGGACCTGTGCTTTTTTTGGTTGGAAGACTTCCAATGACAACTTCTATTTCTTCAGGGGTTATAGGACGGTTTAGATGGTCTATTTGATCCTGATTTAATTTTGGTACTTGGTATCTGTCAAGGAAATTGTCCATTTCCTCAAGATTTTCTAGTTGTGTTGAATACAGGTTTTTGTAGTAGGATCTGATGATTTTTTGAATTTCCTCAGTTTCTGTTGTTATCTCTCCCTTTTCGTTTCTGATTTTATTAATTTGGATACTATCTCTGTGCTCTCTGGTTAGTCTGGCTAAGGGCTTATCTATCTTGTTGATTTTCTCAAAGAACCAACTCCTCGTTTTGTTGATTCTTTGTATGGTTTTATTTGTTTCTACTTGATTGATTTCAGCCCTGAGTTTGATGATTTCCTGCCTTCTACTCCTCTTTGTTGTATTTGCTTCTTTTTGTTCCAGGGCTTTCAGGTGTGCCATTAAGCTGTTAGTGTATGCTGTCTCCCGTTTCTTTTTGGCGGCACTCAGGGCTATGAATTTTCCTCTTAGCACTGCTTTCATTGTGTCCCATAAATTAGGGTATGTTGTGCCTTCATTTTCATTAACTTTCAAAAAGTCTTTGATTTCTTTCTTTATTTCCACCTTGACCAAGTTATCATTGAGTAGAGCATTGTTCAGCCTCCATGTGTACGTGGGTTTTCTTTTGTTTTTGTTGCCATTGAAGACCACCCTTATTCCATAGTGATCTGATAGGAGGCATGGGATTATTTCTATCTTCTTGTATCTGTTGAGGTCTGATTTGTGACCAATTATATGGTCAATTTTGGAGAAGGTACCATGAGGAGCTGAGAAGAAGGTGTATTCTTTAGCTCTAGGATGAAATGTTCTATATATATCAGTTAGTTCCATTTGGTCCAAGGCTTCAATTAGATTCACTGTGTCCCTGTTTAGTTTCTGCTTTCCTGAACGATCCATTTCAGAGAGCGGGATGTTGAAGTCACCCACTATTATTGTGTGCGGTGCGATGTGTGCTTTGAGTTTTAGTAAAGTTTCTTTTACGAATGAGGGTGCCCTTGCATTTGGAGCATAGATATTCAGGATTGAGAGTTCTTGATGGTGGATTTTTCCCTTGATCAGTATGTAGTGTCCTTCTGTGTCTTTTTTGATGACTTTGGGTTGAAAATCAATTTTATCCGATATTAGGATGGCTACTCCACCTCGTTTCTTGGGGCCATTTGCTTGTAAAATTGTTTTCCAGCCTTTTACTCTGAGGTAGTGTTTGTCTTTGACACTGAGGTGCGTTTCCTGCATGCAGCAAAATGCTGGGTCCTGTTTACGTATCCAGTCTGCTAGTCTATGTCTTTTAATTGGGGAATTGAGACCATTGATATTAAGAGAGATTAAGGCATAGTGATTATTGCCATCTGCCATTCTTGACGCTATCTTTATGTTTGAGTGGTTATCTACTTTTGGGTTTGATTCAAGAAGGTTATTATCTCATTTTTTCCAGGATGTTGTTTCTCTCCCTGTATTGGAGGTTTCCACCTATTATCCGTTGCAGGGCTGGATTTGTGGAAAGATATTGTGAAAATTTGGTTTTATCATGGAATATCTTGGTCTCTCCATCTATGGTGATTGAGAGTTTTGCTGGGTATAGTAGTCTAGGCTGGCATTTGTGCTGTCTTAGTGTCTGCATGAGATTACCATGCAGTTTTTAACACTATTGCTCTGTAGTACAGCTTGAGGTCCGGGATACTGATTCCCCCAGAGGTTCTTTTACTCTTGAGAATAGTTTTAGCTATTCTGGGTTTTCTGTTATTCCAGATGAATTTTTGAATTGCTCTTTCTAACTCTATGAAGAATTGAGTTGGAATTTTGATGGGGATTGCATTGAATCTGTGTATTACTTTTGGTAAGATGCTCATTTTTACTATATTAATCCTGCCAATCCATGAGCATGGCAGATTTTTCCATCTTCTGAGGTCTTCTTCAATTTCTTTCTTCAGAGACTTGAAGTTCTTGTCATACAGATCTTTCACTTGTTTGGTTAGAGTCACGCCAAGATACTTAATATGGTTTGTGGCTATCGTGAAGGGTATTATTTCTCTTACTTCTTTCTCAGCCTGCTTATCCTTTGAGTATAGGAAGGCTTCTGACTTGCTTGAGTTGATTTTATATCCGGCCACTTTGCTGAAGTCGTTTATCAGCTGTAGGAGTTCTCTGGTGGAGTTCTTTGGGTGGCTTAAGTATACTATCATATCGTCTGCAAATATTGATAGTTTGACTTCTTCCTTTCCAATTTGTATCCCTTTGATCTCTTTTTGTTGTCTAATTGCTCTAGCTAGAACTTCAAGTACTATATTGAAAAGATATGGAGAGAGAGGGCAGCCTTGTCTAGTCCCTGATTTTAGTGGGATTGCTTCAAGTTTCTCTCCATTTAGATTGATGCTAGCTACCGGTTTGCTGTAAATTGCTTTTACTATGTTTAGATATGGGCCTTGAATTCCTGATCTTTCCAAGACCTTTAGCATGAAAGGATGCTGAATTTTGTCAAATGCTTTCTCAGCATCTAATGAGATGACCATGTGGTTTTTTTCTTTGAGATTGTTTATGTAGTGGATTACATTGATGGATTTCCTTATATTGAACCATCCCTGCATCCCTGGGATGAAGCCTACTTGATCGTGGTGGATGATCGTTTTGATGTGTTCTTGGATTCGGTTGGCAAGAATTTTATTGAGTATTTTTGCATCGATATTCATAAGAGAGATTGGCCTGAGATTCTCTTTCTTTGTCGGATCTTTGTGTGCTTTTGATATTAGTGTAATTGTGGCTTCATAGAACGAGTTGGGTAGTGTTCCTTCTGTTTCTATTTTGTGGAACAGTTTGAAGAGTATTGGTGTTAGGTCTTCTTTGAAGGTCTGATAGAATTCTGCACTAAAACCATCTGGACCTGTGCTTTTTTTGGTTGGAAGACTTCCAATGACAACTTCTATTTCTTCAGGGGTTATAGGACGGTTTAGATGGTCTATTTGATCCTGATTTAATTTTGGTACTTGGTATCTGTCAAGGAAATTGTCCATTTCCTCAAGATTTTCTAGTTGTGTTGAATACAGGTTTTTGTAGTAGGATCTGATGATTTTTTGAATTTCCTCAGTTTCTGTTGTTATCTCTCCCTTTTCGTTTCTGATTTTATTAATTTGGATACTATCTCTGTGCTCTCTGGTTAGTCTGGCTAAGGGCTTATCTATCTTGTTGATTTTCTCAAAGAACCAACTCCTCGTTTTGTTGATTCTTTGTATGGTTTTATTTGTTTCTACTTGATTGATTTCAGCCCTGAGTTTGATGATTTCCTGCCTTCTACTCCTCTTTGTTGTATTTGCTTCTTTTTGTTCCAGGGCTTTCAGGTGTGCCATTAAGCTGTTAGTGTATGCTGTCTCCCGTTTCTTTTTGGCGGCACTCAGGGCTATGAATTTTCCTCTTAGCACTGCTTTCATTGTGTCCCATAAATTAGGGTATGTTGTGCCTTCATTTTCATTAACTTTCAAAAAGTCTTTGATTTCTTTCTTTATTTCCACCTTGACCAAGTTATCATTGAGTAGAGCATTGTTCAGCCTCCATGTGTACGTGGGTTTTCTTTTGTTTTTGTTGCCATTGAAGACCACCCTTATTCCATAGTGATCTGATAGGAGGCATGGGATTATTTCTATCTTCTTGTATCTGTTGAGGTCTGATTTGTGACCAATTATATGGTCAATTTTGGAGAAGGTACCATGAGGAGCTGAGAAGAAGGTGTATTCTTTAGCTCTAGGATGAAATGTTCTATATATATCAGTTAGTTCCATTTGGTCCAAGGCTTCAATTAGATTCACTGTGTCCCTGTTTAGTTTCTGCTTTCCTGAACGATCCATTTCAGAGAGCGAGGTGTTGAAGTCACCCACTATTATTGTGTGCGGTGTGATGTGTGCTTTGAGTTTTAGTAAAGTTTCTTTTACGAATGAGGGTGCCCTTGCATTTGGAGCATAGATATTCAGAATTGAGAGTTCTTGATGGTGGATTTTTCCCTTGATCAGTATGTAGTGTCCTTCTGTGTCTTTTTTGATGACTTTAGGTTGAAAATCAATTTTATCCGATATTAGGATGGCTACTCCACCTCGTTTCTTGGGGCCATTTGCTTGTAAAATTGTTTTCCAGCCTTTTACTCTGAGGTAGTGTTTGTCTTTGACACTGAGGTGCGTTTCCTGCATGCAGCAAAATGCTGGGTCCTGTTTACGTATCCAGTCTGCTAGTCTATGTCTTTTAATTGGGGAATTGAGACCATTGATATTAAGAGAGATTAAGGCATAGTGATTGTTGCCATCTGCCATTCTTGACGCTATCTTTATGTTTGAGTGGTTATCTACTTTTGGGTTTGATTCAAGAAGGTTATTATCTCATTTTTTCCAGGGTGTTGTTTCTCTCCCTGTATTGGAGGTTTCCACCTATTATCCGTTGCAGGGCTGGATTTGTGGAAAGATATTGTGAAAATTTGGTTTTATCATGGAATATCTTGGTCTCTCCATCTATGGTGATTGAGAGTTTTGCTGGGTATAGTAGTCTAGGCTGGCATTTGTGCTGTCTTAGTGTCTGCATGAGATCTGCCCAGGATCTTCTGGCTTTCATAGTCTCTGGTGAGAAGTCTGATGTGATTCGGATAGGTCTTCCTTTGTATGTTAGTTGGCCCTTTTCTCTTACTGCTTTTAGTATTCTTTCTTTGTTTAGAACATTCGGTGTTTTGATTATTATGTGACGGGAGGTATTTCTGTTCTGGTCCAGTCTGTTTGGAGTTCTGTAGGCTTCTTGTACGTTCATCGGCATCTCTCTCTTTAAGTTAGGGAAGTTTTCCTCCATAATTTTGTTGAAGATGTTTACTGGCCCTTTAAGTTGCAAATCTTCACTCTCGTCTATACCTATAATCCTTAGGTTTGGTCTTCTCATTGTGTCCTGGATTTCCTGGATGTATTGGGTTACACATTTTTTGCATTTTGCATTTTCTTTGACTGTTGAGTCGATGCTTTCTATGGAGTCTTCAGCACCTGAGATTCTTTCTTCCATCTCTTGTATTCTATTGTTTATGTTTGCATCTATGACTCCTGATTTCTTCCCAAGGTTTTCTATCTCCAAAGTTGTCTCCCTTTGTGATTTCTTAGTTGTTTCTACTTCCTTTTTTAGTTCCTGGATGGATTTGCTGAGATCCTTCACTTGTTTGTTTGTATTTTCCTGTATTTCTTTAAGGTATTTTTGCATTGCCTCTTTCAGGATTTCTTCCTGATGACCCACGTTCTCCTGCATTTCTCTGAGTGATTTTTGTGTTTCCTCCTCATGGGAATCCATCTGTTGATCCATTGTCTCCTGCATTTCTTTAAGCAGTTCTCGTGTTTCCTTTGTAAGGGCATCTAACCGTTGATTCATTTCTTTAAGCAATTTTTGTGTTGCCTCCTTATGGGCATCCGTCTGTTGACCCATATTCTTCTGCATTTCTTTATGCCAATTTTGTGATTCCTTTGTGAGTGCATCTACCCGTTGATTCATCTCGTTAAGCGATTTTTGTGTTGTCTCCTTGTGCACCTCCATCTTTTGATCCATGTTCTCCCGCATTTCTCTAAGCGATTTTTGTGTTTCCTTTGTAAGGGCTTCTAACCGTTGATTCATGGTCTCCTGTAACTCTTTATGAGATTTATTTGTGTCCTTCTTGTGATCCTCTAATAGCATCATGAGAAGTGATTTTAAATCCAGATCTTGTCTTTCGGGTGTGGTGGGGTATCCAGGACTTGCTGCTGTTGGAGAGTTGGGTTCGGATGGTCCCACATTACTTTGATTTCTGTTAGTAACATTCCTACGTTTGCCTTTTGCCATCTGGATACCTCTGATGTTAGTTGGTCCTGCTGCCACTGGCTGTTGGTTGGACCTCCTGTGAGCCTGCAAAGCTATTTCTGCCCCCCCTGGATTGCCAGGATTCCCCTGGCACCGATTTCTGGGGCCTGCCTGCTCCTGAGTGACTTTGGAGCCCTAATGTGCCTTGCCCCAAGTGATCTTATATTGGGGAGGCCTTGCACATCTAAAGGCTCAGCCTAGTGGATTCCTGGAGCAGAGGTCGCCAAAGGGAGGCTGGTAGGCTCCTGCCCTGTGCAGGGGTGAGTGATCTCTCCTGGGGGGGAGGGGGCGTTCCTCTGCCAGGCAGAAGTCCCACAGCAGAGCTGGCGCGCTGGTTACTGCAGATCAGCCCCGCACTTCGGAGCCGCATACACACAAGCCGCCCGAGACCCAAGCGATATTATGCCTGTCTGTCTCAGAACCTGGCTGTCCCAACTTCCCAGTCACTGGAGCAAAGATGGCGGAGTGCAATCTGCACTCTCTCTGTGGCGTCGCTCACCTGCAGACGCGCTGGCCTGCAGATCTGGCACCCAGAGGACCACAGTGCTGACCCGTTCTCGGGCACAGATGGAAGCCCCAACAGGCCGTGTCCCAAGTGATGTTATATTGGCGATAGGGAGCTTGGGGTACCTGTCTCTTCAGCGCAGTCTGCGGGAACAGAGGTTGCGGAAGGAAAGCTGGTAGGCTCCCGCCCAGTGCCTAGAGCATTATTTTTAAAGGTACTTTGTTTGACTGATAGGACATCATCAAGATAAAAACTCTTTCATCATTCTTCATATCCACACAGAGAATTTGTTTGAATAAAATGATTCCAAGCAATGATCCGTTCATTTAAATAGTCAGTTTCCGGCTGTGACATGATCTGTGTCACAGCTTCTCTGTGTAGCTCTGCAGAAACACAAGCACTGTCTTTTTTCTTTCTAAGACATCCCTAGATATTATGCTGTAATATTTAATATGTTTCACTTTAAAATTATATTGCTCAACTTCTCCTGTAAGTGCGGATGACTTTTCTTCCTTTTTAAAATAAACTTTTCCTTATATTTTTGTTTCCGAAAATTTATTACATTTATTTACTTATCTGTGGGGGTGGACATGAAGGCTGGGCCTCATCCCATGGCTTGTGTATCGAGGTTAGAAAGCCACTCTTGGATCCTTCCTTCCACCACATGGGCCCCAGAGATGGAATTCAGGTCATCAGGCTTGGTGGAAGCAAGCAATTTTACCTGCTGAGTCATTTCCTAAGACCCTTGTTTTTTGCTTGTTTATTTTGTTCTTTGTTTTACTGAGACAGGATCTCACTAAGTAGCTGAGGCTTACCTGGAACTTTCACTGTAGACCAGGTCACCTTCAAACTTGTGATGAGCCTCCTGTCTCTGCCTCTTGAATGCTGGGCTTTCACAGGCTTGTACCACTATGTTTGAAGGTTCTAGTTTGCTTTCTGTTGTTATAAATACTATGATCAAAAGCAATTTGGTGAAGAAAGAGTTTATTTTGATATATTTTCTGGTCACAGTTCATCAATGTGGGAAGTCAGGGCAGAAACCATAGAGGAATACTGTTTACTGACTTACTCTCCAGTCATGCTCAGTTTTCTCATACATCCCAAACCCACTTATGTAGGGTTGGTACCACTCACAGTGGGCTATTCTTCCTCATCAATAAAGATAATCTCTTATAGACATGGCCATAGGCCAATCTGGCTAAGGTAGTTCTTCATTTGAGGTTCCCCTTTCCTAGGTGACTCTAGGTTAGGTTATATCATATTAACAATAAGAACTAATGAGAACACTGACTTTTTGTTGTTGTTTTGCTTTGAGACAGGGTCTTTTGTAACCCAGGAAGTCCTTGAACTTTAAGTGTGGCTGAAGATAACCTTGAACTCCTGATCTCCTTACCTTCACCTCTGGGGTGCTGGGATTGTCCCCCTGCACCAACACATTCAACTCTTTTCTTCTTTTGTTGAGAAAGAAGGTATCATTCCTTGCACCAGGCTTTCATATCTGAGAAACCCAAGGAGGCTTTTGCTTAAATATAGAGTATTCCTCTGCTGGATTTTCTGAGATCAGATTGGTCCATTAGAATTCACTTCAATGAAGAAACTGTTCTGCCTGTTCAGTATAGTGGCTACCAGCTATTGAATGCTCAATGTGTGTGTGTGTGTGTGTGTGTGTGTGTGTGTGTGTGTGTGTGTGTGTGTGTGTGCGCGTGTGCGTGTGCGCGCGTGTGTGTGTGTGTGTGTGTGTGTGTGAATGTGTTTGTGGGTTTCCAAAGACCAGAGTATCCAAAGACATCACTGTCTTCTTCTATCTGTATCTGGTCTTTGCTACTATGTGGGTTCGTCTTTTACCCACCCTTTATCTCCTCTGGTTTCACATCTTGACACTAGATAGGAGAGAAACAAGGATAGAGGGGAGAGAGAGGAGAAGGGAGAGAAAAATGATAGAGAAGAAAGAGATTCCTGCATCTCATTTCTTTCCTTTTGTTTCTTCTTTGACCATGACTACTAACAAACAATAGCCAATCTCCCTAAATGACCAACACCTACCCACCCACCCTACCTCTCAGGGCCCTTGAATTTATGTACCCTCTGAAAAGTTCCCAGAATTCCAAATGTCACACAAGCTTAGAAATTATTTGCAGCTGGCAAAACCATACTTCTGCTAGAGCAGGAGGTAAAACAAATCATAGTCCAAAGCAGCCCCATCTCCCCACACCTGGGATTAAAACAGTAAACACATTCTTACGATATTTCTGTGTTTTTTTCAAGAAATCAAAGCACCAGGATTCTCAAAAATATCATTATATCTAGCATGCTCTACCTTATTACCATGAGATGGGACTCACTCAGTGAACTGGAAACTCCCTATTTTCTGCTAGGCTGGCTGGCCAGGATGCTCCCTGAATATTCCTGTCTAATACTCCTATGATGGAACTACAGGCACCAGCAGTGATGCCCAACGTTTTTTTAAAACATGGATGCTAGGGATTTGAATTCAGATCATGCTTGCTTAGAAAATGCTTTTATCCACTGAGCCATTTCCCCAACCCTCAGTTTTGATGAATGCAAAGAACATAAGTTATTTGTGGTTCGTTAGTTTGGGTCTCCATTAGTGACAAGAGTTTGTGATTCTTCAATTCTAAGCTCTATTTCAATTTTTATCTTTTTAAGATTTAGTTTTATGTGAGTGTCATGTGGGTTCATGAGTGTCATCACACATGTGTGGAAGTCAGAGGACAGTTTTTCAGGAGTCAGTTCTTTCCCTTTCATCATGTGGCTACCAGGGATTGAACTCAGGTCATCAGGCATGCTGAGCTATCTTGCTGGCCCCATACTAGATTTCTATGTCATTTGATAAAACATTGTATTGAATGAGTTACATTTACCTTTATTTTTATCTATAAAGTGTTTTATATTATTATCTTCAGTTTGATACATACTTGAAATTTGGGAGTATAGCACACTGACCATGTTCTATTATAATAATTATGGCAGTAGACACAAGTTCAAAATATGTGTTCCTAAACATAGATTTTTTTTTTGAGTTCTGATTTGGGGAAAAAAATTTCAGAAAATTCCTACCCAGATTTGGAAGTGCTGCCTGTTTAACTCTGGCTATTCTAAAACAGAGAACTCTGGGTATCTGGGAAAAGGCACTTTTCTGTTTGTATCATGAATTTCTGATATAGGAGCTTCTTAGGCACCTGAAATTGAAAATTGTTTCTATTTCCCCCATGACAATATATACTCATTTGTAAAGTGCTGCTGAACACAGGAAGCATGGGAATTAAAACTAACTTGAGGTGCTAGAGAGATAGCTCAGTGCTTAAGAATATTTACTATTTTTAGAAACGACCCAGGTTAGAGGCTCCTAGAACCCGCATGGTGGCTGACAACTGTCTGTAACTCCAGTCCAGAATTTAACACCTGACCTCCATGGGTTCCTATATACGAATGATGTGCAGACTTATGTACAGGCACATATACATTAAATAAGTGTTACAAGATATAAATAAAAATGAATTTGAATGCCGGCTGCCTTGAGTTGTGACACCATTGCCATGTTGGAAGACCATGCTTTTGTTACTCAGACTATACACTTCAGGGGAAATGTTGGCATAGGCTGAGATGCCAGAACCAGTTCTTTTTTTCATATGGTGCCATGACTACTACCATTACTAGAAAGGCTTCTGCTTTGCCATTTCCATGCACAGCTGGCTAGGTAAGTGATTATCCTAGGGAACCTTGCCCTTGGGAATGGAGAAGACCTTGTAAGAAGTGTGTTAAAGCCATCTAAGAGAAAGAGGACTGGATCTGGTATGCAGCTGTAATCCCAGCATGGGAGGCTGAGGCAGAAGGATTGACGTAAGTTTGAGGCCAGCCTGGAATACACAGAAAGATTTTGACTTGAGTCACGGGAAGCTTGAAGTGTAGGTACACCATGGAAATTGAGACAACAATGAAAGGCCTTCTACAGTTCAGGCTAGGGCCGGGGATGTAGCTATGTTGGTAGAACGTTGCCCTATTATGCAGGAGGCCCTGGTTCATTCCCAGCACTGCATAAGCCCAATGTAGAGGCACCCACCTATAATCATAGCACTTAGGAGTTAGAGGTAGGAATATCAAAAGTTCAGGATCATTCTCAACTACAGAAAAGTTAACGGGTAGCCTGTGCTACATGTCACCCTGTCTCAAAAGAAAAGAGAAAAGCAGGCTGATGTTCAAGGAGACTTCATCTTTGTACTCAAAAAGCTCTTGCTTTACTTTCCTTAGTCTACCATCTTCACCACCACACCCCCCAAAGAAATTCAATTGTTTTACAATTTGGAATTTTATTATAAAAATGGATCATAAAAGTAACTCTGTTAGTAAGTTACTTATGTCAGTAGTTAGAATGGATTGCTGTTTGATGATATAGCAGCCTTTGTCGTGGGTCTCATGCCTGTTTGATTCAATTACCTCATATTTGCTTTCATTTCAGGTCATCCATATTTCATTGGTGTCCAATTCCATCCTGAGTTTTCCTCTAGGCCGATGAAGCCTTCCCCTCCGTACCTGGG
Organism: Tokudaia tokunoshimensis; assembly: GCA_036184795.1. Taxonomy (NCBI): domain Eukaryota; kingdom Metazoa; phylum Chordata; class Mammalia; order Rodentia; family Muridae; genus Tokudaia; species Tokudaia tokunoshimensis. The sequence goes on along the minus strand of BTHU01000023.1, from coordinate 28,319,249 downwards.
GCTCTTACTTGCAGCAACTGGGAATCTGAATGCCCATCTGCAGCAGATGAGCAAACTGTCATACAGGTAACCAACATAATGCTCCTAGCAGGAGGCCAAGACTTGTGGTTACTAATGTGTGGTTAGCTTTTCAAAACATTTAGTATTGTTATTGAATTTAAGTTTTGAAAAAAAAAGTATATAGTCAAGCCTTTCGTTTTTCTGCATTCTACCTTTAGTATCATACCTAAAGTTTTTGCTGTGGAAAGATCTTATAAATCATAACTCCAGTGTTTTCTTCTAGCTCTTTCATAGTTTAATATTCAACAGTGTATTTGGACTCCATTTTCAGTTAAGTGTAAAGTATGGGATTTGATTTCTTTGTCTTCCCTGAAAGTTAGTAAATCAATTTTTATTTCATGAATTTCAGTTTAGTTCAATTGATGATCCCTTATACCTAAACTTTTGCTATTCTTTTCATTATCATAGCATTAATAGAAGTAAAGAATATATCTACCTTACTAGCATTATGATTTAAAAATTTTAAGGATTTATTTTGCTGGTTGTAGTGGTGTATACCTGTACTCCCAGTATTTGAGAAGCTGAGGCAGAAGGGTCATGGATTCCAGGCCTACCTGGTATACATAGCAAGATATCATGTCTTTTGTTTTTGTTTTTAGAGACAAGGTCTCACATAGCCCAGGCGATTCTCAAACTTGCTATATAGCCAAGGATGACCTTGAATTCTGGATCCTCCTGCCTCTAACTTCTGAATGTTAGGGTTACAGATATGTGTCACTATAGTTAGCCGTCCTAGAAATGGAACCCAGAGATTCATGTATGCTAGGCAAGTTCTCTTATCTATTAAACTACGAATCTCCAGCCTAAGATACGCTGTCTTCATAAAACAAAAACCAAAACAAGATATAGGGGAGGTGGGAAGGTATTGCTCTGTTTTCCTAATTTAACAGGTGAACGGCACAATAATTGTTAAGATCAAGGTAATGTCATAATTTTCACTAAGATTTCATACATTTAAATAATAATTTGGATATGATTTATATCTGTATTTATTCTCGTCTAAGAATATTGTATGCATTATATGTAGAAAGTCTCAAAGTGGAAGGAACTACCTAGAATATTACAGACTTGAGAAGGATGATTGACTGTCACAGTGATGCTATATGTTGCTTAGACTCTTACCCTTGTAATCAACCATTGCAGGATTTTTGTTGAGATCAGATAGCATTAGTGCAAGGGGTGTCTGTGAACTTGTGTTACATAAGCATTCTTTTTAAAAAATTAATTTTAATTTTATTTTATGTATACTTGTATAAGGGTTTTAGATCCTCTGGAACTAGAGTTACAGACAGTTGTGAGCTGCCATGTGGGTGCTGAGAATTGCACTCTGGTCCTCTGGAAGAACAGCTAATGCTCTTAACTGCTGAATCATCTCTTCAGTCCCCATAAACCTTCTTATAGTGGCATTATTGTTCAGAAAAGCTCAGAGCTCTGGTACTTTTCTGTGGGTTCATATGGAAGCAGCTTTACATGGCTTATATGCCTGATGCCTTACCAAACTGATAATCATTCTTTGCTGTCTTTAACCAGGGCAGTGGCTTTCCAACTTTGTCTGAGGGCTACTGCCATAAGGAGCAGGCTAAGGGACTTCCTTGCTTCAGCTGTGGTCTCCAAATAGATTGGCTCGTGTGCTGTTGTTCTGCACAAGAGATTTCATATATGAAAACATCCCTGGGTTCTCAGGCTGGAATATGTTGCAGATTGAAAATTCCAATGTGGAATTCCAAACCACATGTGTGCTATGACATTTTATGGCTACCTTATGTTCTCTATTATTTCAGATTCTCGTGTAGAAAATGAGGTAACAATGGAGCAAGTTAGTTGACTGAGAGAACTTCTACATTCATAAGTATTTGGCTATTTGCAGGCATCAGCTAACATGTGAATGCTGTGTGGTTTGTGTGGTCTAGCTGTCCTTCTACCCACCTCTTATGTGAGGACTATTGATTCCTGCGTGGAGGCTGGGTGTTTCTGAGTGAAGCCCATTCATAGATGAGCACTTGCCTGAAACTCCTGAGCCAGACACAGTGTTAGAGAGAAGAAAAGCACTCATTGCAATTTCAGCAGGCCTGTAGGCCTCCGTGGATCTTCATGAATCACAGATTGGTGCCTTCCCTTGTGGACAGGCAGCATTCCAATTATCCTTGTCTGGCTGTCTGTCTAGCACACAGGTTGCTCTCCACTAAAGTAGTAGGTGCAGGCAGCAGAGGAAGATGATCTAAACCTGATAGGTTGCAGGGATCTCAAGAATGGCGACTACTGGCAGGTGTGGTTGCATGTACTTATAAATCCCAGCACTGCAGAAACTAGAGGATTATTGAACTTTCAGTGCTGCTCTAGTCTTCACTGTTGATTCTGAGCCAGCCAGGGCTATATATCAAGACCCAGCCCCAAGAAAGCAAAATAACCCCCCAAACAGTCTAGGAAGTGCAACTCATTTATGGAATGTTTGCTCAGCATGTGTGAAGCCTGGGGTTTGATCCCTAGCACCATATAAACTAGGCATGATGATGCATGCCTATAATCCCAGCACTTTGGAAGTAGAACCAAGAGGGTCAGAAGTTCAAGGTCATCAAGGCTAGCCTGGGCTACATGAAACCTTGTCTCAAACAAACAAACAAACAAACAAACTAACTAACTAACTCAACCCTCCAAAAATAACAAATGAATCCCCTAAAACACAGGAATGGCAACTAATAATCCCGTGACAGACAGCAGGGTTACAATGACTGTTGGCCTCAGCTGCTCCCTGACACCACTGCAGCATTACTGAGTTTTTGAAGGGCAGGTGACTGCTTTGTTGGCCACTTTGATATTAGCTGACTTAGAGCTCTTAGACATGCTTCTTTCAAACATGATAACTACTTGTTATCAGCTTGAACACGAATGGGGAAAGAATGACTTCCTTCCCCTGAAATTGTCTCTGATGATACTCAACCCTATGGCACTTGGGCAGCTTTAATAACACCTGAATTATAACCTCTGCCTTCTGTTCAGTGGAGAATATTTATTATTCAGCACTTGGGAATATTATTTAGGGATTTAGAGCTGGTGAACTAAATTGTCAGCTACTTGGTTATCTCTGCAGAATGGCAGCAGTTCTAAAGGACTATTTTCTCCTAGTTTTAGGCTTATAGTCGTTGGCTAAAAGGTGTAATCATTCTAGGGTAGTAGTTTTTGGTTTTAGTTTTTTTTAACAAATTGTTCAAAAGTACATGCAAAATCAGGCCAGAAAGATAGCTTAGTGAGAAAAGGTGCTTGCTGTCTAACCTGACAATCTGAGTTTGGTCCCCAGGACCCATCTGGTGGAAGGAGAGAAATGACTCCCACAAATTGTCCTCTGGCCTCCACACATGCACCCCCCTCCAAAAATGTAATTTAACAGTACATGCATGGTGGTACATTTTAATCCAAGCATTCAGGAGGTAGAGGAAGGCACAGCTCTGAGTTTAAGCCTTCCCTTGTCTGCTATTGAGTTCAGTCCAACCAGGGCTACATAGTGAGACCCTGTCTCAAAAAAAGGAGGGGGAAAGGAGGAAGAAGAAGAAGAAGAGGAGGAGGAGGAGGAGGAGGAGGAGGAGGAAAGAAGGAAAGAGAAAAAAAAAGGAAGAAAGAAAGCCACTACCACAGGGTGTGGTGGTTCCTACCACTTTCGAGGTTGAGGTAGGTGAGTCACCATGCGTTTGAAGCCAACCTGAGCTAATTGTTTTGAAATACAAAACAAAAAACCTCAAACTAAGAGACTTGTTTTGAGGGTCCCATCTAAGAATACCCACATGCTCAGTAATTCTGGAGTCAAAATCAGAATGTAGTTGTATTCATAGCTAGTATTTATGACAGTGACACAGGGATCAGTCAAGGACAAGATGGAAGCAGAGTTTGTACAAGTCCATTTGTAGGTTTCCTGGGCTCCCTTAATCTCTTCTGTGGTATCGAGTGCACCCTCATTCCAGCACTTGTGTATGTGTGTGTGTGTGTGTGTGTGTGTGTGTGTGTGTGTGTGTATTTCAGCCCATAGAATTTCATTTTAAACTTGGAGTTGAGATGGTTCTACTAAGAGCTGGTCACTCAGATATTCTCTGATATTCTCTGCCTAACATCTATCAAAATTCTAGACTTCCCAGAAGGAAAGCAGTGTTCATCATAAATCACATTATACAAACAATGTAGACTGCCCCCACCAAAAGCAACCTGATTCAAGTTAGTAGCAAAGAATTCCTTCTGAAAGTCAACAGCTAAGACTGACCCTATAAGCCTTTTGAAAGATGGCAGCTTCCAGGTTAATTCTTTTTGTTTATCCTCTCTACTTTCCTCGAAGAAGATTGCCTCCTTGATTTCTGTAAGGAAATTGTGGAATGATGGTCAGAAATGTCACCATTAAAGTGGAAAAAAAAGATGAAGTGTAGGCCATTGTCACTTTGATTGATTTGGTGAAGCCAAGGTGGTTTCAGAAGATAGGCAGAGAGAAGCCACTCTGCTGGCCCAGTATGCTGATGTGACAGATGAAGAGGATGAAGCAAATGAGAAAAATGATTCAGGTGCTTCAACAACAAACTTCTGTTTTGACAAATGTCTGTTCTGAAACACCAATGTGGAAGACGTTCTCAATGCTGAGAAATTGGAGAGAGACTCACTTTGGGGTTAGTCCCAAAGGAAGAAGGAACAGGACAGGATGCAAACAGGACAGGAAGGGAGGAGGACAAACTAGCAAACAGGAATGCAAGGAGAAGGGACCACTAGCAATAACCTTGGCTCACTCTGCCCCTTCCACCCGTGAATTGATTGTGTATCTGTGTATTTAAGAGAACTGACACTAATGTATTTACCAAATTTACCTAAGGCTTTCTTGTTTACATATTCAAAAGGAAAATCACAGTCACTTGTAACTATAAAATGTGCCATGCTTTGGCGGTGTGGGCAATCGATTATAGTTAGTATCTTTTGCAAAGATCTGGAGTTAGGGTTAACCTTTCTATTTTAGTACTGAAATGCTATGCTCTTCTGACTGTTTCAAAAGGTCTCCTCTCACTTTGTATAATTAACCAGATCCACAAAGTTAACTAACATCCTGAAGGAAACATGACCATTCCTTCTGAGACAGAAGCTGTGCAGATTACTTCTGAGGCAATATCTGCCTCAGAATATAGTGGGCTTTTTTATGAGGCAGGGTTTCATTCTATAGTCCAGGCTAGCCTGGAACTTGTTGGAGTATCCTTGTCTCAGCTTTAGAATTTTGGGGATAAAGCATACATGGCTTGTGGCAACAGTATTTTATGGCTGGAATATCTAATGAAGAGCCCCACCAAGATCCAGATTTTATAGGACATCAATCTATGGAAGTGGAAGACTTTATTTGGAGTGAGATAGATCTAAGAATATTTTTTTAATGTGTCGACTTGGGCTCAGGCTGTAGTTATGTTGCATGCTTGTTTGGCATTTATAAGGCTTTGGCATTGAGACCCAGTATTGAAGAAATAAAAAAATTAATGCATGGGAGAAACATGTATCTTTTAAAATAGAGAGCTATGCATTTTTCATATACTGTATGGCTTCAAGAAGGATGTGTCAGTTTGGGGTATAAGGACATCATTGCTGGCTAGACTCATTTTTTTATTATCATGATTTCCCTTAAATCCTCTTGATTTTAGTCTTCATTTATTTATGCCCAACCTTTTGACATTGTGACAGGACTTTTTTAAAAGCTGGCAAAAATCATGTTTTAAAAGTACATTTATGATTTCGTATTAGGCTGAATTTACAGCTCTCTTCGACCAAGGTTGGACACGCCTACGATATAAGTATTAAAACCTAATAATTTCTGATTTAGAGAAACTGAAGGAATTACTCTTTTAGAGAAAAACACTGGAAAATTTGCTAGCACAGATACTTAAAAGTATATATAGTTGGGGGTTAACAAACTTATGAGCAAATGGAAAAGCTGGGAGAGTCAAGGGTAAGCAAAAACTCTGCGAGTCTACTTCTGTCAAGGTGACATCCAGTTGTAAATAAAGTCCTCCTTTACTTGACTTTGGGCATCAGCTATCAAAAGCCTCTAGAGAACAATTTCTTTAATAAGATACAGTAGATACTTTACAAGAAGGCTTAGAAGACTGCCATTCACAAGCCAAGTTTGGCCCAGTCTTTTTTTTTTTTTTTTTTTTTTGGTATGGGGCAAACTAAAAAGATTTTTTAAAGATATTTTTAAAAGGTTATAATATAAAGATATTCACGATTGAGATATGTAGTCTGTAAAATCTACTACTAGTATTTGGAGGAAGTTTGCTGACTTGTTTTTGTATCATTAGCTACCTTTGTGCAGAAGAAAAAAAAACATGGTTAAGGAAAAGAGATATGCCCCCTCTTTGTCCTACAAGTAAAAACATTGTAAAAATAACCGCTCTTTTTAAAAATAGACTTTATTTAAGCCAGAAGAAGAGGATAAAATTGGGCCCTTAAGACAATTGAATAACATTTTATTTTAAGTGTAGGACCTTGGAGTATGTCTTCAAACAACATTTACTATGTTTTGCATAGAGAAATCATCTTTTCATAGCAAAACAAGAGGCAGAGTGGTATTAAAAATAATAGAGAAGGTACTTGTTGATGCACTGTATTCGCTTGACTGTTGCAGACCAAACTCAAAAGTCAGAACTACTTCATAATTAAAAGGGTTCTTAAAGGGAGTGTGTTACTGAATTCTGGCTCTTCCCTTTCCTTATTCTCTCTGGACTGGACTCCTAGTATAGTAACTCCATTGTCTTTTTCGAATTTCTTTTGAGTGATGTTAAGGATTGAATCCAGCCAGGACTTTGTACATCCCCTCCCCTGGGCTGCATCCCCAACTTACCATGATACCTTAATCTTTGAATTCTGAAGGCAGTCAGCAAGAGAAGGAACCCATTTCATTCATATTGTCTCTGTCTTTTTAAATCACATGCTGACTTTTAACCTGAGAAGAGTTACTTTTCTGTTGACTTCTAGATAAAATGTTAAAAAAAATGGGAAAATACACCTGTAACCTCAACACCCTAATACAATTGCTGTATTCATACTATTTTTTAGCGTTGTAGAAAGATCTAATGTATACCAGACTAGCCTCTAACTCAATATGTAGCTGAAAATTACCTTGAGTTCCTCCCTCTAACTCCCTGGTGCTGAGATTGCAGGCGTATACTACCATACTTGGTAAGTGGTGCTGAGGATTGAACCCAAGGCTCTGCCCATGCCAGGCAAGCATTATATCATGCTACAAGGAAATGTGGTCTGAGCTTTCAGACTCTAAGCAGTAAGGTTGAAGTAGGACTTTCTGAATTCAAACCCAAGTCTTTGTTACTGAATGGCTGTGACCTTATCTTTCTCTGCACTAGTTTCTTTATAAAAAGTTTCTGTGGAGCCAGGCAGGTAGTTCTCTATGAGTTCAAGGCCAGCCAGGGATACACAGTGAGACCTTGTCTCAACAAAAGGGGACTGGAAGCTGTGGATTAATGAGGCCTGGACTGTACCCTAACAATACACGCCACATACAGTCCACCCATACAATATTAAATTTCTTAGTTTACATGGTAATAATGAAGGTTTTTTGCATTGTACATAAGTCATTTAGCACAATGCTTGGTGTGCAGTAGGAACTTAAATGTTGTTGTTGATGATGATGATGATGACGATGATGATGACGATATTAGTGTTACTGATTTTAACCTTAGTTCCAGTCACCTTCATCTACTATGAAGCTTCCTGCTTAGACTTTCTGCCTCTAGTTTTTTCCTCCTAATCCTCCTAATCCATCTTCTGCCATTAGAATAGTCTTCCCACATGAATTTGCAGCTCAAACCCCTCAATGGCTTACCTTGGCTTATGGGATAAAATGCACATAAATCCATACAGAACACCTCGAAGTTTCAAAAACTCTCCAGAGGGGTTTAATGCCTTTGCCCTCTGGCTATTGATAAGTATTCTGGACTTGCTTAGTGAGAGGGAATGCAGATCTATATCCTATTAGGATGTTAGCTCATGGGGTTTGTGAAGGTGGGCTTGGGGCTGAGGTGCCACTGTACTCTTAGCACCCTGCCTTGTTCCCTCTAAGCCTTAGAGTTTAAGGCATGCCTAACTCACTTTGCCTGCTCTGAACCAAAGAGTCAGACACACTCCCCTACATCACTGTGCTGTTTAGTTTCCAGTGCTCTCTGAACTTTATGCTGTGGGGGTGATTTTGATGGTGGAGTCAGTGCTTTTGGCTCTGCCATTCATTGGAGAGTTGTGTCCAAGTTGCCATGGCCTATCCTTAGGGCTGCTGTGAAAAGTAGTGCACATGAGGCTTGGTACCCTTTGTCAAAAGACTGGTTGCCCTTTTTGGGTACTCTCCTTTTATATTTCTTTTTTTTTCCTTTTATATTTCAAACAAAAGGAAATTGGGGAAGAAAGCCCAACCTCTTTTGTTGTTTTGTTTTGTACAGTTCTTTTCAACATCTTTTCAACCCCTACCCCCACCCCGTGATTGTTTTGACTTCAACCTATACCTTGAGGATTTTTTCCCTCCCAGGTAAATTATTGTTAACAAGTCACATCTGAATACTCCTTCTTTGGGAGATTATACATTGGTTAAAAGGTGCACTTTATAGATTGTGCTTCACAGTGGTGTTGATAATATGGTTGTCAGCCAGGGATGAAGTTCATAGTGATACAGACTGCTGTGCTTTTAAAGCCCTGCTTGGGTTATAGTCTCCTGTTTGCTATGAGATGCAAAACTCATTTAGAGCATACTAAGTTTTCATTCTCTTGCTCTTGTGTTTTATGGCTTCCAGGGGCCTTTCAAGAAAGGAGGATGTATAGCAGTAACAGTGCCTTGGGGAAACTGCATGGCTGTGTGTTTGGAAAACACACTTTTCCACATGAAATGGAGTTTGATACAAAGTACTATAGGCGTGAAAACATTCTGGGAGTCTGAACTATGCCATTAAACTTGTCTTTAAATTCTCTTCACCTCTTTCTATATTAATAGAGAAGATGTGATTTAATGGTTGCTTCAGGGTAGCATGAAAGGTAGAATATCTGGAGCACCACCACACCCTTTCCCTAGTGTCTTGGGATAGACTGACAGTTTATTAGGAGTCAGGAGTTGTTGACAGACAGGTTTGCCATTCGTTTTAAATCAGTACCATCCACTAAGACTTTCTCAAATGACAGAAGTGTTTTGTCAGTTGGTGGAGTGCTTGCCTAGCATGTATGAAGCCCTGGCATCCATCCCCAGCACCACATAAACCAGGTTTGGTAGATCACATCTGCAATCTAGCACTTAGGAGGTAGAGGCAGGGGGATCAGAAATTTAAAGTCATTCTTGAGTATGAGAGCAGCATGAACTACAAAGAAACTGTCTCAAAAACAAGTAAACATGGAGACCATTGTGGTCAAGCCTTGAAAGTCAAAGTAGTGTCCTAGGATAGCAATTCCCACCTATATTGAAATTGATGGATTTTATTTTGCCACTGTTAGAACCCAGGCCTAAAGCAGAGAGGGCTGTGAGCAGGGTACCCTGTCTTTTGCCACTTGGAGGTGGAAGGCAGCCCTCCTGCTTTCACGTTACCCAAGACCCCCTCCCCTGTCCTCTCACATAGCCTACTTCATGTATGTCCTGGTCTCTTGCTTTGGTCAAGTATTATAGAACAAAGTCTGCTTCTTCTTAATGCAAGACCTTCCACTCCCTTGGAAGCCTTTAAAAGATTACTTCCTCTGCTCTGTTGGTAGAACTGAAGTTTCTTCAGATCCCTAGCAAAATGTCTTGAATAAAAGAAGATTTGATTCAACCCTTTCTTCTCTCAAACTTCTTCTTTTCTCTGTCCTCGAACCTAACAATCATTAAAAGAAATGGCTCCATAAACTACTTTTTTAAAAATCATCATCCTTAGTCATTAGGGAAATGCAAATCAAAACAACCCTGAGATTCCATCTCACACCAGTCAGGATGGCTAAGATCAAAAACACAGGAGACAGCAGTTGTTGGCGAGGATGTGGAGAAAGAGGAACACTCCTCCACTGCTGGTGGGATTGCAAGCTGGTACAACCACTCTGGAAAGCAGTCTGGCGGTTCCTCAGAAAACTGGGCATGACACTCCTGGAGGATCCGGCTATACCACTCCTGGGCATATACCCAGAGGCTTTACCTGCATGCAATAAGGACACATGCTCCACTATGTTCATAGCAGCCTTATTTTTAATAGCCAGAAGCTGGAAAGAACCCAGATGTCCCTCAATGGAAGAATGGATTCAGAAGATGTGGTATATTTACACAATGGAATACTACTCTGCAATTAAAAACAATGAATTCATGAAATTCCTAGGCAAATGGTCAGAACTTGAAAATATCATCCTTAGTGAGGTAACCCAATCACAAAAGAACACACATGGTATGCAGTCACTGATAATGGGATATTGACCCAGAATCTCGGAATACCCTAGACACAATTCACATATCAATATATTTCTAATAAGATGGAAGGAGAGACCCCTGGTCCTGGAAAGACTGGATGTAGGGGAACGCCAGGACAGAGAAACGAGAGGGGGTTGAATGGAGAAAAGAGGGAGGGAAGGGGGCTTATGGGACTTTCAGGGAGGGAGGAAACGGGAAAGGGGAAATGATTTGGAATGTAAATTAAAAAAAATAAAATAAATAATTAAAAAAAAAAAAGAAAAAAAAAGGGAGTTTTGGGAGACATGCACATGAGAAATATTTGCTATGATTTCAATTAACCATACATAGCAAGGCCCTTCAAAACACTATTTTGAGGAAATAATGACAATCACGACCACTACAGTGGTTGTAGTTTTTTAGAAATCATTTACTAGTTTTTTAAAGTTTACTTAATACATTTTTATTTTGCATGTGTGTGTGCATGTCTTGAGAGTACAGCTTTCAGGAGTCTGCCTTCTTTCTTTCACCAAGGGGTTCTTTGGATCAAACTCAGGTCCTCAAAGCTTGGCAGTATTCATCTGTACCTGATGAGCCATCTGGCTGGCCCCATTAGTTTTAAATCAATACTGTCCATTAAAACTTTCTCAAATGATAGAAATGTTCAATAATCTGCCCTATTCAAAAATGGCAGTCGTTAGCCACACATGGCTGGAAAGCACTTGAAGTGAAGCTAGGAGTACAAGTAAGGAAGGGAATCTGTAATTCCACTTGATTTAAATTGTTTTAAATTTAGATCGCCACTGCAGCTTGTACTTATATTGGACAGTTTTAAAACTTTGCCTTCCTTAAAGGTAACAAGAGATACACATGTCTGTGTTGTGATACTTAGTAGAATTTAATATGCAAGACCCTGGTATTTAGCTGGGCATAGTGCTGGCTTTTACTACCATACTCAAGAAGCTGAGACAGAAGGATGGTGAGGTTGAGATTTTGTGAACTACACTGTGAAATCATTTCCTATAGACAACAACAAAAGCCCCTAATATGTGTGTTTGTGTATTATTCAAAAAGATAGGTTACTGGTAAAATTGAGCCAATATATCTTTAAGTGAAATATATCTATGTGCATGTTTAGCTTGTGACTGAGTCTTTACATTTGTTTTTTGTGAAACAAGAATAATCCCCTAAATCATACAGGGCCCAGAGTGTTGCTCACATTTTCTAGTTTGTTGCTGGAGCCAGTGTTGTTTTGTGTTTGTCCGACGACCCGCATTTTATTTCTAGCACTTGTTTTTCTGCCTTCCAGATGAATGCCCTAAATCAGCAAGTTAAGCAGTAAGGCCTATTCAGATTTCGTTCTTGAGTGTCACAATTTATTGTCCTACCTACTCTCAGAAAACTTAGGGGAAAACTGTTAACCTTAGAGATGAATAAACTCAAGCTGAGCCTCAATTTGCTTGACTTGGGTTGCTCCATTTTAATGCATTGGCAGTTTGGGAAAGACAACCGTCAGCTGGGAAATGAGAGCTGGCCGGTTAGAGTTGGCCACCCAAGACCAGTGCTAGGGAATTATCCTCGGTCCAGGAAATAATTCCTTGTTAAATTAATTTTATGGTTTTAATTAATTAATTAACTTTAAACATTATTTCTATGAAATAATTCTGAAACTCATATGCCTAATGGTTTTTCCTTGTTCTCTATATTTCCCTAATTTTGAGAGGATGTCATAGGAACATGGAACCTTCATGAACAGTAAAAGTTTATTTTTATATGGTTTTTCAGACCAGGTTTATACATCTCTGGCCAATCTCTGATGAATTGTAGCATATTTCTTTGGTTTTTTTTTAATTAGTCAATTACTTTTGAGGTAGGCTATCACAATGGAGCCTGAAGTATCATGGAACTCACTTTGGAGTCCAGGCTGGCCTCAAATTCATGGCATATCTTCCTCTCTCAGCCATATGAGTGCTGAGATTACAGGCATGGCCAGTTCAAGCAGTGCTAAGGATCGAAGGCAATCACTCTATTAACAGCTACATCCCCAGCCCCTGGGTCAGTTTAAAAAACAAAATAACAAGTAGAACAAGCTTTTAGTCATTATAGAGCAGTGCAAGTGCTTTTCCCTAACTAAAAAGTATAGCTAGGAGATGTTCTTTAACTTTAGTAATGATAAGGGTATTTTATAGCTTTAGCTAACATATATTCTATTTTTGACCAATTCTTAATCTTTTACTCTCTGCTTTCTCTGGCCTACTAATGTTAATCCCAAGGGTGGGAAGAGAAAGACCATTGACCCAAATCATCATGGTTAAATTAATTAAAGCAAGCTTTTTTTTTTTATTTATGTGCGTGAGCTGCTTCTCCCTAAGGTGAGCATTGGATGTGAGGAAGACAATACTTTATTTTGTAGCTCAGTTAGGAGGTTTCCAAATGGGGGATTTGGCAGGCAAAATAGGCAGGATTACAGGAGCTGAACATAAGAATAACAAGTTAGCCCCTCCTGAAACAAAGACATGGTTGGAGGAGGGCAGAACGAGGTAGTCATAACAACAGGTAGCCATAACTAGCTTGTTAGAGATGGTCATCTAACCCTTTGAAACAAAGGTAGGGCTGCAAGATGGTTATCAACAACTTTATGAAACAAAGACATGATCGTCATTCCTGGAACAGGCAGTGCAGAACAACCGTTTGTAGTTAAGGTTACAGGTGGGGCACAGCCTAATCCTTCAGAAACAGAGGTTTAATCATAAACAGGAGCGATTCTAGTTTGTCTTTACTATCAGATGGCTTTTAAGCCTAGATGGAGACAGGCTGGTTCTTCACTGCCTCCATACCGTCTGCTATTTTGTCAGAAAGTCAAGAAAGAGAGTGAATAAACGATTCAGTGGATCTGTTTATTGATAATTACTCAGTAGGTATAGGGTAAGATTGTTGTTTTCTAGCCTGTATCTGTAGACCTTCTCAGGTAGTTTCCCTCTTGTAAAAGAACAAAAATGAAATTTCACCAGTTAATGAATTCAGAATTTTATTGCCACCAGATCAGCAAGTGCTTGGCCAAAGTTAGGGATGGGTCAGGCATCGAAGGGTTGCTGTTAATGTAATTGCTATAGATTAGTTGACTTATAGTAAAGTTTGTTGACATGCTTGTTTATTTGAAACTGAATAAGGCAAGGAGAAACCCAAACAGAGCCCATGGCTCAGAGCAAAACTTCAATTGCAGAGCTAACTTACAGAGATGATATATGGATCTGTCCTTTTGAAAAAACTATGTTTGACTGAAGGTAACCCAAACATCCCATATATTTCTTACCTTAAATTGATTATGCAGATTGGTTTTCAAACCCCCAGACATGAGGAATGTGAAAATAGAAAATGTTGATGATTCTGGCTGTAAATCATAGTAATGCTGTGATCCAAAGTAGTTAGGGTTTCAAGGTTGGTTTAGAGAGTACTTTACCATGTGTGTGTGGACTGATAAGTATTTCCTGGGTCTTGAGACAGTGTGCTTGTCTTCTGCCTAATTAGTGTCAACTTTAAGTTCTGTGGATATGTTTACAGAAAATGACCAATTTTTTCACAGTGAGACTTCTGTGTTGTTAAGTGCTGATATTAAGCACAGTACCTGCATACTGGGAGGAGCTGTGGTTCTTAAACACTGAAAAGAAACTCAACAGCTCAACAACCCCAACATCGCCTTTGACTAGGGAGCAGGAGTACACTGTTGTGGTTACTATTGTCTGGTTCTTTCTTGTTGCTGATGGCGGGTGGAGAAGCAATCTCTACCTTTATTCAGGTAAAGCTTCTGGTTGAGGCTTCCATTACAAAAGAGATTAATAATAGAAATGCATGATATAACCAAGTCTGGCGGGCACAGCATCCCAGTTACTTGGAGAGGGTGAGGCAGGAAAAGGGAAAGTTCAAATCCAATCTGGGCAATTTAGTGAGACAGAATTTCTTTCTTTCTGTAAAGAAAATAAACAAGAGGGTTGGGAAGAGAGTGATTCATGCCTGTAATCCCAGTACCTAGGAGGTAGAATTGAGTCTGGGCTATAAGAGTATAAGAGACCTTGATTCAAATAAACTAAATAAAACAGGGATGTAGTTCAGCCTACCATAGGCAAGGCCCTGCATTCAATCCCCAGTACCAATGCAAACACCTTTCCCAAATACGCATCTATTATATATATATATATATATATATATATATATATATAATATATATATATATATATATATAATATATATATTATATATATATATATATAATATATATATATAGGCACAGGAGTCTTTTCAGGAAATAAAGACCCAAAACAGAGAAATCTTAGTTTGTTCTTTCTTTTGTTAATCACACAGGTCAAGAATAAGACCACTACCACAATTTAAAGCCAAATTTGAAGCTAGCTTTAATTAAATACTGGCTGGGAGGATGGGTTCTGGTCAGGACCACTCTCGGGTTCCCAGGAAATGGCAACAAGTCACATTTTGCAGGGGCTTAAAAAGATAAAATCCACAATTCATTACATTTCCCATCAGGTCCTATCAGGGACAAGCATAAATCCTGATGTATTTCCTGTCACGTACTTCCCACCCACATGTGATCAAGTACATAAGCATATCCAGTGCAGATGGGTCAAACAAACTTGTTTAAGGGAGTAATAGCATCCAGCATTTCAGGAGATAACTGTTCTTGGACTTATAGATTAGAGGTCCTTTTGTTTCATGGATCTCTTATGCACACTAATTAAAACCTAAAATGTAACTCTGGCTTTTACACTTCCTCCCTCCCTCCCTCCCTCCCTCCTTGTGTACATCAGAGGACAACTTTATGGAGTTGTTTCTCTGCCTTCACCTTTTATGTGGCTTCTGGAGATTGAACTCAGGTCCTCAGGCTTGCACAGCAAGTACTTTGCCTGTTGAATTGTCTCGCTGACCTCTTTTTTTTTTTTTATTTGTTTAGGTTTTTATTAAATACAAGAAATATATTTAAAATACAAGTGTGATTTAAAAGAAAATAGTATAACCACATTCCTTCTTCAATATGGAATTTAAGGTACCCCATCTATTAAAGACTATCACACTCCTACAGTTCATTCAACTTTCTTCTTGGCAAGATTTCTTCCAATTGCATACATTGGAGCAGGTAGCTAAATTTTTTCACTGATTGTTTTCTTTGCTAGTGAGACAATGTGTTATCAATCAGAAAAAAAAAACTTATTTTAATTTAAATACCCAAAAGAAAACTGACTTAATTGTGGATAAAATTTTCATATCTTTTTACATAGAAAGAATTATAGGAAACATACAATCATTGTTATTAAGCATCCAGGTTATTTAAATGGATAAAGGTTTTTGTTGTATTTTTTTTTCTTTTTTTTTTTAATTTAATTTAATTTTATTTTTTTAATTTACATTCCAAATCACTTCCCCTTTCCCGTTTCCTCCCTCCCCGAAAGTCCCATAAGCCCCCTTCCCTCCCTCTTTTCTCTGTTCAACCCCCTCTCATTACTCTGTCCTGGCGTTCCCCTACATCCAGTCTTTCCAGGACCAGGGGTCTCTCCTTCCATCTTTTTAGAAATCTATTGATATGCTGATTGTGTCTAGGGTATTCTGAGATTCTGGGTCAATATCCCCTTATCAGTGACTTCATACCATGTGTGATCTTTTGTGATTGGGTTACCTCACTAAGGATGATATTTTCAAGTTCTGACCATTTGCCTAGGAATTTCGTGAATTCATTGTTTTTAATTGCAGAGTAGTATTCCATTGTGTAAATATACCACATCTTCTGAATCCATTCCTCCGTTGAGGGACATCTGGGTTCTTTCCAGCTTCTGGCTATTATAAATAAGGCTGCTATGAATATAGTGGAGCATGTGTCCTTATTGCATGCAGGTAAAGTCTCTGGGTATATGCCCAGGAGTGGTATAGCCGGATCCTCCGGAAGTGTCATGCCCAGTTTTCTGAGGAGCCGCCAGACTGCTTTCCAGAGTGGTTGTACCAGCCTGCAATTCCACCAGCAGTGGAGGAGTGTTCCTCTTTCTCCACATCCTCGCCAACAACTGCTGTCTCCTGTGTTTTTGATCTTAGCCATCCTGACTGGTGTGAGATGGAATCTCAGGGTTGTTTTGATTTGCATTTCCCTAATGACTAAGGATGATGAACATCTCTTTAGGTGCTTCTCAGCCATTAGATATTCTTCAGGTGAGAACTCTTTGTGTAGCTCTGTACCCCATTTTTTAATAGGATTACTTGCCTCTCTGGAGTTTAACTTCTTGAGTTCTTTGTATATATTGGATATTAGCCCTCTGTCGGATGTAAGGTTGGTAAAGATCATTTCCCAGTTAGTTGGTTGCCGCTTTGTCTTTTTGACAGTGTCTTTTGCCTTGCAAAAACTTTGTAATTTAATGAGGTCCCATTTGTCTATTCTTGATCTTAGAGCATAAGCTATTGCAGTTCTGTTCAGGAAATTCTCCCCTGTGCCCATATGTTCAAGGTTCTTCCCTAGTTTCCCTTCTATTAGTTTCAGTGTGTCTGGTTTTATGTGGAGATCTTTGATCCACTTAGAATTGAGCTTAGTGCAAGGAGATAAGGATGGGTCAATTTGCATTCTTCTGCCTGTTGACCTCCAGCTGAGCCAGCACCATTTGTTGAAAAGGCTATCTTTTTTCCACTGGATGGTTTTAGCTCCTTTGTCAAAGATCAAGTGACCATAGGAGTGTGGATTCATTTCTGGGTCTTCAATTCTGTTCCATTGATCTACATGTCTGTTACTGTACCAATACCATGCAGTTTTTAACACTATTGCTCTGTAGTACAGCTTGAGGTCCGGGATACTGATTCCCCCAGAGGTTCTTTTACTCTTGAGAATAGTTTTAGCTATTCTGGGTTTTCTGTTATTCCAGATGAATTTTTGAATTGCTCTTTCTAACTCTATGAAGAATTGAGTTGGGATTTTGATGGGGATTGCATTGAATCTGTGTATTACTTTTGGTAAGATGCTCATTTTTACTATATTAATCCTGCCAATCCATGAGCATGGCAGATTTTTCCATCTTCTGAGGTCTTCTTCAATTTCTTTCTTCAGAGACTTGAAGTTCTTGTCATACAGATCTTTCACTTGTTTGGTTAGAGTCACGCCAAGATACTTAATATGGTTTGTGGCTATCGTAAAGGGTATTATTTCTCTTACTTCTTTCTCAGCCTGCTTATCCTTTGAGTATAGGAAGGCTTCTGACTTGCTTGAGTTGATTTTATATCCGGCCACTTTGCTGAAGTCGTTTATCAGCTGTAGGAGTTCTCTGGTGGAGTTCTTTGGGTCGCTTATGTATACTATCATATCGTCTGCAAATAGTGATAGTTTGACTTCTTCCTTTCCAATTTGTATCCCTTTGACCTCTTTTTGTTGTCTAATTGCTCTAGCTAGAACTTCAAGTACTATATTGAAAAGATATGGAGAGAGAGGGCAGCCTTGTCTAGTCCCTGATTTTAGTGGGATGGCTTCAAGTTTCTCTCCATTTAGATTGATGCTAGCTACCGGTTTGCTGTAAATTGCTTGTACTATGTTTAGATATGGGCCTTGAATTCCTGATCTTTCCAAGACCTTTAGCATGAAAGGATGCTGAATTTTGTCAAATGCTTTCTCAAAAAAAAAAAAAAAGAAAATTGTTTACCTTATGATGGCTAGGGGGCAAAAGGGAGAAGGGCTGAAGTCCCAATAGCTCCTTTGAGGTGTGTCCATAGTGACCTCATTTCCACTTGTCTCTTTCTTTCCTTTTTTTCAAAAATTTTGTGTGTGGGGGTTGTGGGTGTGTGTGTGGTGTGTATTCAAATACATGTCTGCCACAATGCTGAGAGTGGAGCCCAAAGAACAACTTTGGCAGTCAGTTATCTGGGAATCAAATGCAGGTCTTGTCTCGAGAGCAAGTGCTTTAACCCACTGAGCCATCTTGGTGGCCCTCTTTCTTTACACAGTGATTAAAATTAAACAAAAATTTAAGGTTTTCCTACAAGTATATGTTGAATACTGAGAGTATTCCCCTATAGATCCTCACCCTCCTTTCTCTTGCCCCTCCCTCCCATTAGTTTTATTTGTCCCCTTAGGGAGTTTTACTTCTTTTCTGTCATATATACATGCATAATTTTATATTTCCTGTAAAATAATAGTAGTCACAAATAAGATAAAATATGTATTTGTCTTTCTGAGACTGGATTAATTCACTTCATATGATCATCTCCAGTTGCATCCATTTTTCTGAAGGTGTTATGTCTCTCTCTCCCTCTCCCTCCCCTGTCTCCTCCCCCTCCCCCTCTCTCCCTCTCTTTCTTTTGACACAGGGTTTTACAATAGTCCAGACTGGCCTCAAATCTTTCTGACAATCCTCCTGCCTCAGCTTCTTAAGTGCTAGGAATACAGGTGTGAGCCACCACTCCTGGCTTTAGGCTTTCATGTGAAATCAGTTTGTTAATAGAACTCCTCTAGTAAAAAGCAAGTCACAGACAGGCTACAGAGCAGTCAAGTCTTTGCAGAAGTGAGCAACTGATTGACACTCTTCATCTTATATGTTTCAACCTATGATACACATTCCTAAATTTTCTAAAGGTAGGTGATCACTTACTCTAAACAAAGTAGAACCATTGCATGTCATCGGACTACAAATTGATCATAGAATATTCCTTAGTATTTCTTCTATATGGATCATAATTATGGAAAAGGTTTGAGTTAAAACTTGAATAATTACTGAGTGGCTTTTCTCTATTAATCTAGTGATGTATGCAGTGATGTCAGCGATGACAGCTTTTCAGAGGCAAAGCTTGCTGAACTGGATATCAACTGAAGCTCTTTCGTGCCTCAGGAATAGCAGAAGCCACATAAAAGGGTAAGAATTCATTGTTGGAAAGGTAGAACTGATTCCTAGAATTTGTTCTCTGACCTTTACACATATGCTGTGGCCCAGTTGTGCTTACTCTGACTCTCTCACACACATTTATACACATATATATTAGTAAAAAAAATTTTTTTTAAATAAAATAGGGGGCTAGAGAAATGGCTCAGTGGCTTAAAGCACTGGCCAGAGAACCCAGGTTTGATTCCCAGCACCCAGATGGTGGCTTATGACTATCTACAACTCCAGTTCTAGGCCATTTGATTGATGCCTTCTTCTGGTCTCTGTAGGTACCAGGCACATACATGGTACACAGATATGCATATAAGCAAACACTCATCACATAAAAAGTTTTAAAAACTAAAGCTCAACAAAATAAAAAACTGTCTTGCTGAATGTGTCATAGGTCACTCATAGCAGAGTAGATTCTCTTTGTATAATGTAAAAATAGTATTAGGGCTGGAGAGCTGGGTCAGTGGTTAAGAGTACATGTGAATCTTGTAGATGGCCTGGGTTCAGTTCAGAGCACACACATTGCAATTTACAATGAGCTGTAACTAGTTCCAGGGGATCTGATGGTCCTCTTCTGACCTCTGACAGCACCAGGCACACATGTGTTTTATATACATTCATGCAGTTAAAACACAAATATACATAACATAAATCTAAAAATTAAAATTAAAAAGTAGTATTGTTTCTTTGCAAGAAGAGGCTAGAGATAAGATTAGTGTTGAAGGGCAGCTTATTTCCTCTGTTACTATATTCTGTATTCTACGAGAGGACAACATCATGGGTAGTGTTACTAAGTTTATACTTGGAAACACATGTCACTAGGGATGACTCTAGAGGTTATGGCAGGCCTTGAGTTGATATGCAAGTATTTAGATGGAACAACTGCTTTTGAACAACTTGTCAAGAGCTCACTGCTCTGTTCAATGGGAGACTGTTGCACAGTGATAGAATGCGTGTCTGGCTTGCCTGGGGCCCAAGTTCAATTCCCAGAATTGCAAAGCAAGAGCAAAAGAACCACAAAGAGTTGTGCCACTCTATTGTGAGCTCTCTGTATATTGTTCTCTTTATCTGAAGGATAAGTGGGATGACATTATAGATGACGACCTTCAGGAACAAACTAAAATGCTGTCAAGATTAACAGGGATGATTTTAAAGGTGTATTAGTATTTGCTGTTTGATGTAACTAATACTTATCTTTTTTTAAAGCCTCTGAAGTAATTGTACTTAAGATGAAGGAATTATCTGAAGAAACCACCACACTGTTCTCTAGACATGGGCTGTGAAGATTCAACGAGAATCTGAAAATGTTTACTTCATAAAACAGAACCAAAGGGATCCTTTTGTTTTCCCTCCAGAGGCAGCCTGTAGTATTCACACATTTCTATACTTAATTAAATGTAATTCAACAGCAATCTCAGGGCAGAAAGTGTTTTTGTGTTTTGTCCAGAACATAGTGATTTCGAGGTGGTAAGTAGGAACTCGGGGAGCTTTGCCTTCACAGTATTGCTCAGGTAAGGTGGTGGGCATGTGCTATAAACAATTTTGGGTTTAAAAATGAGTTGTTCTCTTACCTGGATATGAACTATAGGTTAATGTGGGAGTTAAGATTATTTCACTTTCTCATTCTGTTTATTTCCAATACATCTATTTTAACAAATATTAAATGTAAAGGGGATCTGAAAATTCAGGAATCGGGATAAGTTCCATCTCTTCAACCCACACAGAAGAGTGAACCAATTCCCACAAGTCTTCTGACACCAGCATGCAGACACACAGATACATACACACTAAAAAAAAAAGTTCAAAACAAAACAATAATTTTCTTTTTTAATTCAAATTATGTTTTTTATCATTCTTTTGACAACTTCATACATATTTAGAATCATTTTAGTCATTTTAATCTTTTTCAGAGTACCTTATTTATTTATTTATTTATTATTTTTCATATCCCAGTCACTGCCCCTTATTGAGACAGCATTTCACAGCATAGTGCAAGCGGTCGTGGAACTTACAGGTCAGTCCCCCTGCAGGCTCAAAGTTGTAGATAGCAGGGGAGGTTGGTATGCTGATCCTCTTATCAGGAGAGTCCTGATTCCTGACCCCCAACCCCCCAGGATGTTTATCAGTAAAGTCAACTTTGCAGTCCAGAGTTTCTCAGCCCACCTGAAATTTTTAAAGGTCATTAACCCTTCATTCCAGTCCTTGAGGACTGATTAGAAGTAGGGAATTGACACATTCTGTCCTTGGCTGTTTCCTGCAAGAAAGGGGACAACATGGAAGGGGGGAGTGTGGATAGGTTCTGTGCTCAGGATCTAAGGGGGCATAGGTAGGATTGACTTTGTGTAGCAGGAGGAACATTTTAACTTCATTGGCTGCAGTGGATTCTGTGGTTGCCTTCACACACCCGTAGAGGACCCTTGGAAGACAATTTGCTGGGGTAAGGGTGAGGGTGAGGGCATATAGCAAGATGAGACATCAGACTGGGGACCCAGTAGGTGATCTTAGCCAGGGGAACCATTTGTCCTAATGCTAACCTAGTAATGGCAGTGATTTAGTCCAGGAGGTAGTTCTGTAGAAAGTTTAAAAGCTAGGGTAAAACCTAAGTATGAGGATAATTAGAATTAAGAGGGAAGAAGTGATCAAGGGAAGAGCCTGAGTGGGAGGGAACCAAAGGCCCTCCATGGTAGGGGCGTGGTCTTAGTTAGGATTACTGCTGCTGGGATGAAAAACCATGATGAAAGGCAACTCGGAGAGGAACTAGTTTCTTTGACTTATACATAGTCTATTGAGGGAAACCAAAGAAAGAACTGGGCAGGAAGGAGCTGAGGCAGAGACTATGAAGGATTGTTTATGCTTACAGACTTGATCCTCATGGCTTGCTCAGCCTGCTTTCTTAGAGAAGCCAGGACCACTAGTGTTAGGATTCTGTCTAAGCTCCACCCCAGAGTTACCTGGTAACAGCCAGGTATGCTCCTACCCACAGTTACCTCGCAATAGCCAGTAGGTCTGGCCCAGAATAAAAGGGGCTGCTTGCCCCTCCTCGAGGAGGCATCCCTTCCCCCACACCTCATCACACACACCCAATAGAACATATTTACGCTGCTTTCTCTTTTTATGATCACAAGAACCAGCCCAGGTGGGACACTACCTACAATGGGCTGGACCCTCCCCATTAATCACTAATTAAGAAATGGCTGATGGGCACTCCGCCATCTTTGCTCCAGTGACTGGGAAGTTGGGACAGCCAGGTTCTGAGACAGACAGGCATAATATCGCTTGGGTCTCGGGCGGCTGGTGTGTATGCGGCTCCCAAGTGCGGGGCTGATCTGCAGTAACCAGCGCGCCAGCTCCGCTGTGGGACTTCTGCCTGGCAGAGGGACCCCGCACTGGGCGGGAGCCTACCAGCTTTCCTTCCGCGACCTCTGTTCCCGCAGACTGCGCTGAAGAGACAGGTACCCCAAGCTCCCTATCCCCAATATAACATCACTTGGGACATGGCCTGTTGGGGCTTTCGTCTGTGCCCGAGAACGGGTCAGCGCTGTGGTCGTCTGGGTGCCAGATCTGCAGGCCATCGCGTCTGCAGGTGAGCGGCGCCACGGAGAGAGTGCAGATTGCACTCCGCCATCTTTGCTCCAGTGACTGGGAAGTTGGGACAGCCAGGTTCTGAGACAGACAGGCATAATATCGCTTGGGTCTCGGGCGGCTTGTGTGTATGCGGCTCCCAAGTGCGGGGCTGATCTGCAGTAACCAGCGCGCCAGCTCTGCTGTGGGACTTCTGCCTGGCAGAGGGACGCCCCCTCCCCCCCTTAGGAGAGATCACTCACCCCTGCACAGGGCAGGAGCCTACCAGCCTCCCTTTGGCGACCTCTGCTCCAGGAATCCACTAGGCTGAGCCTTTGGAGGTGCAAGGCCTCCCCAATATAAGATCACTTGGGGCAAGGCACATTAGGGCTCCAAAGTCACTCAGGAGCAGGCAGGCCCCAGAAATCGGTGCCAGGGGAATCCTGGCAATCCAGGGGGGGCAGAAATAGCTTTGCAGGCTCACAGGAGGTCCAACCAACAGCCAGTGGCAGCAGGACCAACTAACATCAGAGGTATCCAGATGGCAAAAGGCAAACGTAGGAATGTTACTAACAGAAATCAAAGTAATGTGGGACCATCCGAACCCAACTCTCCAACAGCAGCAAGTCCTGGATACCCCACCACACCCGAAAGACAAGATCTGGATTTAAAATCACTTCTCATGATGCTATTAGAGGATCACAAGAAGGACACAAATAAATCTCATAAAGAGTTACAGGAGACCATGAATCAACGGTTAGAAGCCCTTACAAAGGAAACACAAAAATCGCTTAGAGAAATGCGGGAGAACATGGATCAAAAGATGGAGGTGCACAAGGAGACAACACAAAAATCGCTTAACGAGATGAATCAACGGGTAGATGCACTCACAAAGGAATCACAAAATTGGCATAAAGAAATGCAGAAGAATATGGGTCAACAGACGGATGCCCATAAGGAGGCAACACAAAAATTGCTTAAAGAAATGAATCAACGGTTAGATGCCCTTACAAAGGAAACACGAGAACTGCTTAAAGAAATGCAGGAGACAATGGATCAACAGATGGATTCCCATGAGGAGGAAACACAAAAATCACTCAGAGAAATGCAGGAGAACGTGGGTCATCAGGAAGAAATCCTGAAAGAGGCAATGCAAAAATACCTTAAAGAAATACAGGAAAATACAAACAAACAAGTGAAGGATCTCAGCAAATCCATCCAGGAACTAAAAAAGGAAGTAGAAACAACTAAGAAATCACAAAGGGAGACAACTTTGGAGATAGAAAACCTTGGGAAGAAATCAGGAGTCATAGATGCAAACATAAGCAATAGAATACAAGAGATGGAAGAAAGAATCTCAGGTGCTGAAGACTCCATAGAAAGCATCGACTCAACAGTCAAAGAAAATGCAAAATGCAAAAAACGTGTAACCCAATACATCCAGGAAATCCAGGACACAATGAGAAGACCAAACCTAAGGATTATAGGTATAGACGAGAGTGAAGATTTGCAACTTAAAGGGCCAGTAAACATCTTCAACAAAATTATGGAGGAAAACTTCCCTAACTTAAAGAGAGAGATGCCGATGAACGTACAAGAAGCCTACAGAACTCCAAACAGACTGGACCAGAACAGAAATACCTCCCGTCACATAATAATCAAAACACCGAATGTTCTAAACAAAGAAAGAATACTAAAAGCAGTAAGAGAAAAGGGCCAAGTAACATACAAAGGAAGACCTATCCGAATCACATCAGACTTCTCACCAGAGACTATGAAAGCCAGAAGATCCTGGGCAGATCTCATGCAGACACTAAGACAGCACAAATGCCAGCCTAGACTACTATACCCAGCAAAACTTTCAATCACCATAGATGGAGAGACCAAGCTATTCCATGATAAAACCAAATTTTCACAATATCTTTCCACAAATCCAGCCCTGCAACGGATAATAGGTGGAAACCTCCAATACAGGGAGAGAAACAACACCCTGGAAAAAATGAGATAATAACCTTCTTGAATCAAACCCAAAAGTAGATAACCACTCAAACATAAAGATAGCGTCAAGAATGGCAGATGGCAACAATCACTATGCCTTAATCTCTCTTAATATCAATGGTCTCAATTCCCCAATTAAAAGACATAGACTAGCAGACTGGATACGTAAACAGGACCCAGCATTTTGCTGCATGCAGGAAACGCACCTCAGTGTCAAAGACAAACACTACCTCAGAGTAAAAGGCTTGAAAACAATTTTACAAGCAAATGGCCCCAAGAAACGAGGTGGAGTAGCCATCCTAATATCGGATAAAATTGATTTTCAACCTAAAGTCATCAAAAAAGACACAGAAGGACACTACATACTGATCAAGGGAAAAATCCACCATCAAGAACTCTCAATTCTGAATATCTATGCTCCAAATGCAAGGGCACCCTCATTCGTAAAAGAAACTTTACTAAAACTCAAAGCACACATCGCACCGCACACAATAATAGTGGGTGACTTCAACACCCCGCTCTCTGAAATGGATCGTTCAGGAAAGCAGAAACTAAACAGGGACACAGTGAATCTAATTGAAGCCTTGGACCAAATGGAACTAACTGATATATATAGAACATTTCATCCTAGAGCTAAAGAATACACCTTCTTCTCAGCTCCTCATGGTACCTTCTCCAAAATTGACCATATAATTGGTCACAAATCAGACCTCAACAGATACAAGAAGATAGAAATAATCCCATGCCTCCTATCAGATCACTATGGAATAAGGGTGGTCTTCAATGGCAACAAAAACAAAAGAAAACCCACGTACACATGGAGGCTGAACAATGCTCTACTCAATGATAACTTGGTCAAGGTGGAAATAAAGAAAGAAATCAAAGACTTTTTGAAAGTTAATGAAAATGAAGGCACAACATACCCTAATTTATGGGACATAATGAAAGCAGTGCTAAGAGGAAAATTCATAGCCCTGAGTGCCGCCAAAAAGAAACGGGAGACAGCATACACTAACAGCTTAATGGCACACCTGAAAGCCCTGGAACAAAAAGAAGCAAATACAACAAAGAGGAGTAGAAGGCAGGAAATCATCAAACTCAGGGCTGAAATCAATCAAGTAGAAACAAATAAAACCATACAAAGAATCAACAAAACGAGGAGTTGGTTCTTTGAGAAAATCAACAAGATAGATAAGCCCTTAGCCAGACTAACCAGAGAGCACAGAGATAGTATCCAAATTAATAAAATCAGAAACGAAAAGGGAGAGATAACAACAGAAACTGAGGAAATTCAAAAAATCATCAGATCCTACTACAAAAACCTGTATTCAACACAACTAGAAAATCTTGAGGAAATGGACAATTTCCTTGACAGATACCAAGTACCAAAATTAAATCAGGATCAAATAGACCATCTAAACCGTCCTATAACCCCTGAAGAAATAGAAGTTGTCATTGGAAGTCTTCCAACCAAAAAAAGCACAGTTCCAGATGGTTTTAGTGCAGAATTCTATCAGACCTTCAAAGAAGACCTAACACCAATATTCTTCAAACTGTTCCACAAAATAGAAACAGAAGGAACACTACCCAACTCGTTCTATGAAGCCACAATTACACTAATATCAAAAGCACACAAAGATCCGACAAAGAAAGAGAATCTCAGGCCAATCTCTCTTATGAATATCGATGCAAAAATACTCAATAAAATTCTTGCCAACCGAATCCAAGAACACATCAAAACGATCATCCACCACGATCAAGTAGGCTTCATCCCAGGGATGCAGGGATGGTTCAATATAAGGAAATCCATCAATGTAATCCACTATATAAACAATCTCAAAGAAAAAAACCACATGGTCATCTCATTAGATGCTGAGAAAGCATTTGACAAAATTCAGCATCCTTTCATGCTAAAGGTCTTGGAAAGATCAGGAATTCAAGGCCCATATCTAAACATAGTAAAAGCAATTTACAGCAAACCGGTAGCTAGCATCAATCTAAATGGAGAGAAACTTGAAGCAATCCCACTAAAATCAGGGACTAGACAAGGCTGCCCTCTCTCTCCATATCTTTTCAATATAGTACTTGAAGTTCTAGCTAGAGCAATTAGACAACAAAAAGAGATCAAAGGGATACAAATTGGAAAGGAAGAAGTCAAACTATCACTATTTGCAGACGATATGATAGTATACTTAAGCCACCCAAAGAACTCCACCAGAGAACTCCTACAGCTGATAAACGACTTCAGCAAAGTGGCCGGATATAAAATCAACTCAAGCAAGTCAGAAGCCTTCCTATACTCAAAGGATAAGCAGGCTGAGAAAGAAGTAAGAGAAATAATACCCTTCACGATAGCCACAAACCATATTAAGTATCTTGGCGTGACTCTAACCAAACAAGTGAAAGATCTGTATGACAAGAACTTCAAGTCTCTGAAGAAAGAAATTGAAGAAGACCTCAGAAGATGGAAAAATCTGCCATGCTCATGGATTGGCAGGATTAATATAGTAAAAATGAGCATCTTACCAAAAGTAATACACAGATTCAATGCAATCCCCATCAAAATCCCAACTCAATTCTTCATAGAGTTAGAAAGAGCAATTCAAAAATTCATCTGGAATAACAGAAAACCCAGAATAGCTAAAACTATTCTCAAGAGTAAAAGAACCTCTGGGGGAATCAGTATCCCGGACCTCAAGCTGTACTACAGAGCAATAGTGTTAAAAACTGCATGGTATTGGTACAGTAACAGACATGTAGATCAATGGAACAGAATTGAAGACCCAGAAATGAATCCACACTCCTATGGTCACTTGATCTTTGACAAAGGAGCTAAAACCATCCAGTGGAAAAAAGATAGCCTTTTCAACAAATGGTGCTGGCTCAGCTGGAGGTCAACAGGCAGAAGAATGCAAATTGACCCATCCTTATCTCCTTGCACTAAGCTCAATTCTAAGTGGATCAAAGATCTCCACATAAAACCAGACACACTGAAACTAATAGAAGGGAAACTAGGGAAGAACCTTGAACATATGGGCACAGGGGAGAATTTCCTGAACAGAACTGCAATAGCTTATGCTCTAAGATCAAGAATAGACAAATGGGACCTCATTAAATTACAAAGTTTTTGCAAGGCAAAAGACACTGTCAAAAAGACAAAGCGGCAACCAACTAACTGGGAAATGATCTTTACCAACCTTACATCCGACAGAGGGCTAATATCCAATATATACAAAGAACTCAAGAAGTTAAACTCCAGAGAGGCAAGTAACCCTATTAAAAAATGGGGTACAGAGCTACACAAAGAGTTCTCACCTGAAGAATATCTAATGGCTGAGAAGCACCTAAAGAGATGTTCATCATCCTTAGTCATTAGGGAAATGCAAATCAAAACAACCCTGAGATTCCATCTCACACCAGTCAGGATGGCTAAGATCAAAAACACAGGAGACAGCAGTTGTTGGCGAGGATGTGGAGAAAGAGGAACACTCCTCCACTGCTGGTGGAATTGCAGGCTGGTACAACCACTCTGGAAAGCAGTCTGGCGGTTCCTCAGAAAACTGGGCATGACACTCCCGGAGGATCCGGCTATACCACTCCTGGGCATATACCCAGAGACTTTACCTGCATGCAATAAGGACACATGCTCCACTATGTTCATAGCAGCCTTATTTATAATAGCCAGAAGCTGGAAAGAACCCAGATGTCCCTCAACAGAGGAATGGATTCAGAAGATGTGGTATATTTACACAATGGAATACTACTCTGCAATTAAAAACAATGAATTCACGAAATTCCTAGGCAAATGGTCAGATCTTGAAAATATCATCCTTAGTGAGGTAACCCAATCACAAAAGAACACACATGGTATGCAGTCACTGATAAGGGGATATTGACCCAGAATCTCGGAATACCCTAGACACAATCCGCATATCAATAGATTTCTAAGAAGATGGAAGGAGAGACCCCTGGTCCTGGAAAGACTGGATGTAGGGGATCGCCAGGACAGAGTAATGAGAGGGGGTTGAATGGAGAAAAGAGGGAGGGAAGGGGGCTTATGGGACTTTCGGGGAGGGAGGAAACGGGAAAGGGGAAGTGATTTGGAATGTAAATTAAAAAAAAAAAAAAGAAATGGCTTATGGGCTGATCTCGTGGAGGCATTTTTTTTCAATCGAGGTTTCCTCCTCTCAGGTGACTCAAACTTGTATCAAGTTGATACAAAACTAGTCAGCACACTCGTCATTGAATCTTTTCTGGTCCCTCTGCCTAGGTGGTTTCAGTTTTTGCTGCAGAAGCCGCATTGTTCCTGGAGGAGGATGCAGATACCTACCATCTTCAGCAGTAGTCAGGTTTCCTAGTCCACTATGATTTTTGAAGTACTGAAGCAGCCAAAGTACCGAGTTAGTCCTGAAGGATGTTAAGATGATCTGAAATTGCTTTAAGGTTTTCTGAGACCTTGAGAGACAGGTTAACTGATGCACAGAAGCCTTCAGTCTACAGTTTTAGTTCTGAGTCCTGAAAAAAGTGTTCCGAGTGGCAAGAAGAAGGATGAGTTGGATGGCTCATTAGTCCCCTTTTCAGAGGTCACCCGAACTGCTTTAGGAGGTTGGGTGCACAGAACTCTCAACTGATTAGAGTTGACAAAGGGGTGATGTAGGAAGGGCAGTTTAATCAAGTGCCTCAGAGGAGGGTTCATCTAAGGGACCACCGTAAACTTAACAGATGGCAAAGATTCAGAACATGAGACAGCCATTTGATGACAGCATTTTATCTCAGTTAGAGGAAAATGGGCCTAGAGATTCCAGGCAGAAATAGTAGGCATCGGGACTCAGCTTCTTACTGACAGCAGCTTGCCTAGCACTTGGCAGATTATCCTTTGAGTCTCTGTTGGGGCCTGTAAATCTCCAAGGGTTAGCTCCTTTTGTTAGTATGCCAGTGTTGGAGGCCTGTGGCTGGGAACCTCTTTATGTCCTCTTTAGAAGCCAGTAAAGGTATCATGCAAAGACTATCAAAATGAAAACAAAACATTAAAATCACAAAATAACACCTTGGAGAATGATTTTTTTTCCTTAGTCTAGTATAAAGGAATGTAGTGATTATCAGAGGGCTCAGTAGGATCATGAAGTTTTATGGGGGCTGCCAGTTTGACTTGTACCATGTGGCAACATTACCCAGGATGATGGTGAGCATCCCATTTGCCTTTATGATATAAGCAAAGATGGTAGCCAAGTTACATCATTTCTTCCATCATCTCTTCATCTTGATGAGGTCACCAGCCAGGAGGGCAGCAAACCATCATGGTTGCTTTCTGCTCAATGTGAACTCAGCCCTATGGTAAAGTGAGCCCATCCTACATGGGTATTCCAAGTACCTGTGGAATCCACCAATTCAAAGATCAAATGTAAATCATTACACCCTTTTCAGATTTCTTCTGGTATGCCAGCTACTATTCTTTTTTTTTTTTGTTTTGTTTTTTGTTTCTCATTACGGGATGTTGTGAGCCACCATATGGTTGCTGGGATTTGAACTCATGACCTCTGGAAGAACAGTCGGTGCCCTTAACCACTGAGCCATCTCATCAGCCCTCACACTTTTCTTTTAAAAGGTAATAGTTAGGTGGGCTAGTATTGGATATAGCAGAAGATGGTACCTATAGCCTAGGCAGGTAGGCCCAACATAGTAAAATAAAGAAGGGGCAAAGAATTTCATGACCTTAGCTCAAGGGATGGAGTAGCCAGAATCACCACATGATGTTCCTCTCAGAAACTTAGAAGAGAGGGGAGATAACGGTGCCCTGGAGATGAACTTCCTAAGGAATGTTACCAGTCAGTTCCAGGATTGGGAGTTGGTTGGGCTGTTTTGTACTTTTTCCCAGTCACAGGTACAGAGGACCAGCCTGACCCAGGTCAGGGGTTTGGAGGACTTTGAGTCTGGAGCTGGAAGGGTAAATTAACTCCAGAATCATCTTCTCACTGAACTTAAATAGCACAGGACAATTTGCTAACACAGTTTACTATGGTTTGCTTTGATAGGGAGGGGGTCTTAATAAGCATGAGAGAGTTTAGAGAATTAGGTTTAGAAGTCTGAACTGGTAAAACCTGATGTTCAGAAATGGATGAATAAAACAAAGGACAGGGGTAAGAGATTTGCAGGTGGTGGCTTTAGATCTGCCATTCCATTTTATAAAGTTATTTACATTGGTGAGGGTTTGAAAGTTTAAAGTACTAGCCAGTTTGTTATTGGGTCCAGATCTCAAGGCTTACTAATGCCTTGGGGCTTAAGACAAGCTAAAAGTGTAGGGATGGATATCTTGGACACCATTTTAGGCAATGTAAGGACTCATAAGGCTCTTTCTGATAAGTTGTCACCTACAACTAGAAAGTGGCCAGAAACGAGTGTCCAGGGGCTGGAATGGTCACCTCCAACTCCAGTGACCTGGAAGACAAAGCTGGAAGAATCCGTGGTGTTCAATATCCTGATAACCTGGAAGGCAAAGCCAGAGAACCCCTAGAGTCTGGACAAGGGTGTCAGTCTAGAGCACATATGGACTAAACCTGGACCTTACCTTGGAGTGTGTATTGAATTGTGGTTGAATTGTGAAGGTCTGCTCCAGAGATCAGAGGATCAAAGTGAGAGAGCAAGAGAGAAAGGCAGATGAGGGAAGGGACCTATATTGAGCTTACATGGAACACCCCAAACCCAGAGGTTTCAAGTTATAACTGGGCTGATAAGCTCTAGTAAGTTCCCTCAATCACCTCAGTGGGAGGGGGGTTTCAGAAAAGAGATGGAGATGCATAAGGGGAGAGGGGCAAGGTAGCCCAGAGAGAGAGGCAGGGGCATGGGACCTCAAAGCCCTTTCTGGTTTTTGGCACCAAATATTACATCAGGATTAATGGAGATGACTTGGAAGTAAAAGCACAAAACCCAATTCTACGCAAGCAGAATTCTTCCTTAACCAGAATAACTGAAGGACACCCATCTCCCCTTGGGAGTGGACACTGTGCATGTGACACAGAAGGGTTGGGGATTTCATAGGGCAGAAAAGAGGACTTTGGGCAGGGAAGATTCCACCTGCAGGTCAGTCCCCCTGCAGGCTCAAAGTTGTAGATAGCAGGGGAGGTTGGTATGCTGATCCTCTTATCAGGAGAGTCCTGATTCCTGACTCCCCTGCCCGCCCCCCCCAGGATGTTTATCAGTGAAGTCAACTTTCCACTCCAGAGTTTCTCAGCCCACCGGAGACTTTTTTTTTTAAGGTCATTAGCCCCTCAGCAGCCACTAATCCTCCCGTTTTCTGTATTTTCCTACTCTAATAGTTCACAAGAGTGAAATTGTATGCTGTATGTGAGCCTTTGTGTCTGGTTTCTTTCATTGAACGAAAATTTAAATTACCCCCAAATGCCATGCTCCAACGTAATAACTGTTTCATGAAGTTTTACAGTAACAGAACAGAGAAAAAGAAAACACCTTCCAGTACATAGATGAAAACATCGGGTAGGTAGGTTTCAGAAGAGCAGGGAAATATCTGCTATAGGCTTGATGACGTTGGTGGAAGCTGGGGTTCTGTTTGTACATTCCAAATGGATTTACTATTTAATAGTCACAAGGATGTTAGGTCATACACAGAGGCAGCTAATGAGTGGCTCTTTAGGGACTTAAAATGTCCCGAGATAATTTGGCTATTGACCTGCAACATTCCAGTTTCTTCAAAACCATTGAAGTTCAGCCTGTGGAATGTTCATTGTAGGTGTGGCTTTCTCTGGGACCTGGAATCTCTAGGCCCATTTTCCTCTGAGATAAAATGTCATAAAATGACTGTCTTATGTTCTGGATCTTTTCCATCTGTTCATCTGAAACAACAAAAAACCCAGGATAGCTAAAACTATTCTCAACAGTAAAAGAACTTCTGGGGGAATCAGTATCCCTGATCTCAAGCAGTACTACAGAGCAGGGTAACTTAGTTGTTCATATTAAAGCTTTTATATGCTAATTTTATTTTTAATTTTAGTTTAGTCTTGTTTACTTTCACTTTATGTGTGCAAGTGTTATGCCTGAATGTATGTATGAATACCATGTGTTAGAGGTTTCATCATAAACAGAAATGAATTTAGTTTGTCTTTACTATAAGGTGGCCTTCAAGCCTAAGATGGAGGCAGGCCGGTTTATCATGAGAGCTCTTCACTGCTGAGCCATCTCTCCAGTCCCTCACATACTAATTTAAATATTTTAACCTCTTTTTTGGTGGTTGGTTTTTTTTGGGGGGGGGGCTTTTAAGCATTTTCTTTTTAATGCTGTAAGGTGCTACATCATTATTTTGTAAGATGCTACAGAAAACTCAGCTACCCAGTACATGCAAAATGGAAACAAATCAATCTTCGTGGTAAAAAATAATATTAAATTCCTTCAGTGTTCCACTTGTGAAAATTATAGCAATAAGACCACTAGAGGCTGTGAATGAAAAGCCCACGTTAAAAACTGTAATAGGCCTAGCTGAGAGAGAAGAATGTACTCACAAAGGGGACACTTTAACATCACAAAGGAGTAGGCTGGTTTAAATGGACATTTTCAATTTTAATGATCCTGATTTCTTAAGTTACTTAACAGCTGAGTGCTTTTGCTGGCACTAATGAGGCAGTAAATAGGACCAGAAGGAAGGACACTTAAGAAACAACCTGCTTCTTGGTTGTTGTCCCTCGCTAGCATGTGTGTGTGTGTGTGTGTGTGTGTGTGTGTGTGTGTGTGTGTGTGTGATTTAGGAGACTCTGAACTTGGAATCTAGCAAAGAACAGAACAAATACCCAAGTCAAGTGACCATGTGTTGTTGTCCTAGTTTGCTTCCTGTCATTGTGAAGAAACACTGACCAAAAGCAACTTTGGGAGGAAAGAGTTTATTTGCCTTAAAGGTTACAGTCTATCGTGGAGGGAAGGCAAGGCAAAAACCTGGATGCAGGAACTGAAGCAGAGACTACTGGAGGGGGTGCTGCTTACTAACTTGCTTTTCATGCCTTGCTCATGGCTTGTTTGTTTGTTTGTTTTTACAAACCAGTACTACCTGCCCAAGGTTGCCACCACCCACAGTGGGTTGTACCCTCTTACATTAATTAATTACCAAGAAAATGCCTCACAGATATGGATGGCCACAGATCAGACTGATGGAGGCAATTTCTCAATTGAGGTCCTCTTCCCAGTTGACTCTAGTTTGTGTACATTTGACATAAATTCACCAGGCCACAAGGGAACACCTAGAAAATAACTGTAAATTGTTTTCTCAACAAGTCATTTTTTATTGGCATATAGTCAGTGTACACAGTACTGGTTTTCATACAGGTGTATAATATTTTGACCATATTCCCACCCTATATCCCATTAGTCTTCCCTGTATAAGACTGCTTTGTTTTGTTTCCTATCAAAGAATTCCTCCCCGGAATGCATATTTCCTGAACCCACCCCAGTCCCAGTTGCATCAGATTGGGAAACCAAGCTTCTACCAATGGGATGAGACTCATTCATCACCTAAATTAGGGATAAAAGACAGAAAGCATCTTGGCCAAATGTGCTTGTTAGGCTGCTGTGGATTCTGGCACACACTTTCTCCCAAAAGGATTGCCTTTCCAAGCTACTTTTACCTTGTTCATGTGTTCCTTTGCATGACATCAGGGTTATTCTTGTTTCTGACGTTCCCTGTCTCTGCCGTCCCATCGGTTCTCTGTGTTTCCTTACACTTTCTCTTCTACTTTTGTGTCATATATGTGGTTTTATGTATCTCTATAAAATATAGGATCCAAAAAATGAAGGAGAATTTGATGTCTGTCTGTCTTTTTTTTCTGAGACAGGGTTTCTCTGTGTAGCCCTGGCTGTCCTGGAACTGACTTTGTAGACCAGGCTGGCCTCGAACTCAGAAATCCTCCTGCCTCTGCCTCCCAAGTGCTGGGATTAAAGGCGTGCACCACCACCGCCTGGCTAAGAATAAGGGAAGTAGAGGAGGATCTTTTCTTTTTCTTTTTGTTTTTTTGAGACAGGGTTTCTCTGTGTAGCCCTGGCTGTACTGGAACTCACTCTGTAGACCAGGCTGTCATCGAACTCAGAAATCCTCCTGCCTCTGCCGCCCAAGTGCTGGGATTAAAGGCATGCACCACCACCTCCTGGCGATGTCTGTCTTTCTAAATCTGACAATTCACTTAATAATCTCTAGGGCCATCAAGATGGCTCAGTGGGTAAAGGCACCTGCTGGTAAACCTGATAACATGAGACCCTTTCTCCTAATAAAGCTCATTGCTGAAGGGTACTTTGTGTCATCCCCTTTTCCAAATGAACTCACCATGCAACGAACTCACTATGAAGCTGCTCTTCTTTGAAATCTAACAAAGTTCTACAAGGAGTATTTAGAAGATGCATTTGTTAAAATGCTCTGACTCCTCACTTGGGCTCACAACGGAACTAAAAGCAAGATGGAAACCTGGCATCTCTGCCTTCCTTTTTCATCTATCTCCCCTACTTTGCACTTGATTCCTGCTTGACTCTGCACATAGAACCAATGGGTACCTATCTAGGAATGGGTGATACCTAACCTATCTTATTCCTCTTCTAGTCTGAAGGTACAAAGATAAGACTAAGGCATATTCTTGTCAGCAGCTCCCTGTTCCCCACACATATACAAGGCACCTAAAAGTCTCCACTCACTTCCAGATCCCCTGGAGCTGGAGCTGCCTGATGTGGGTGCTAGGAACCGAACTCTAGTCTTCTGCAAGAGCAGCAAGTGATTTTAATCACAGAGCCATCTCTCCAAAGCCTCCCACCCCCCTCTAAGAAACTGATAGCTCCACTCTTCATGGTCACTTTTGCTGCTGTGTTTTTTACTTGAACTTTGTATTTAGTTGAGATTTTAAAAAAAGTTTTGCATTCACACACATTTATCCTGTTAGGTTAACAGTGAACACTGGCCCTCACTGTACTTCCCCAAGGGCTGAGCTGCTGCAAGTCAGTGAGGTGAGAGACTCAGAGACATGAAGTGGAAAAAACATCTTTCCCTTTGCCTGTGTTTGGTTCATGACTGAGGTTCCCACAACAAAAGACAGATTCACAAGGGGAAGCCCCCTTTATTTAATATGAATTTTGTGTTTCATGGGACCCTCATTAAAAAACAGATGAAACATACTGTGGAGTATGTCAGGTCTAATGAAGAGTCATGGAGATATAGTAAGGTAAAGCATATAGTGTCTTGGTAATGGCTACATATAGTGTCTTGGTAATGGCTACCTCCAAATATAGGTGTTATCAGACTCTTAAGGTTCCTACAGTCCGCTGTGACCCAGGACAGAGATTATTGGAAGGAAATAGATTTGTTCAAATCCAGTCTTGAGGAAAATAGAGGAGATTTTCCATCTCAAATATCCATATTTGTATGTATTTGGGGAAGAGTGTGTGTGTGTGTGTGTGTGTGTGTGTGTGTGTGTGTGTGTGTGTTGGGTCTCAGGTGCGGGGGTAGGGCAGAGGTGAACAGGAACGCTAAGTTCTGGGAAGGGTCTTCTCCAGTTCCTGCCTCCGTGTTTCTTCTTCCTCCTCAAAATGAGCCTCTGCCTCCAGGGCCAGCTTCATTATCTCTTTTCAAACCAACTTTACTTTTCTGCAAGTTCTTTCATAGACTCTCTAAGCCTAGAGTCTAAGTAGAGGAGTGGGTGTTACAGATGCCCCTCTAGAACAACATCAGAGCGATGAGGGATGAGGGATGAAATTAGGGGAAGGATCAGAAGACGAGGTGCAAGAAATAGCTTCTTCTTGATTGGTACTTAAGAAGGGCGCCTCTCATCCCAGGATCTCATGTCCTGCCTCAGTGGAATGTCTACATCTGTCCTGGGTTTCTTGATCTGCTTCAGGGATGGAAGAAAGGAGAAGTCCCAAGAGACATTCTTGTATGTGCTTGTCAGATTTCTTCAGCTTAAAATAACCACCACTCTAACAATGTTTGATGCCCTGGATCTTATGTCAAGCAGCTTTTGATTTTATGACTCATGTCTGTGCATATTTGCAAAAGATGTTTCCAAGATGCCAGTCAGCTTGGTTTCTCCAGAGTGAGGGGTCCATTTTCCATATCCATGGCTTCTCCAGCATGACTTACTTCTTCTGATAAGATTGCCAGTGAGAAGCTAGAGAGTCGAGTTGATGCCATTTGATTATGTAATTTTGTTGATTTTTAGACAGGATATCACTATGGAGCTCTGTCTAACCTGGAACCCACAGAGGGCCTGCTTCTGCCTCCCAAGTGCTAGCATTATATGAACATACTACTAGTAACATCAAGCTGTTTATTTTTCTTTTTCACACAGTTAGTCATTCTGTGGTCTAAGCTGTCCTGGAACACCCTATGTATTCCAGGCTGGCCTCAAACTCAAGATTATTCCAACCTCCTAAATGCTGGGATTGCAGATATGAGTCACCATGCCCAGCTGGAACTAATTTTGAAGTCTGAACAATTTAGATTGTCTATTTTTTTCCTCCCTGCCTTTTTCTTGAAACAAAAACCTTTAGAAATGGATGTTCGGTGTTGGTTTGTTTCCTCCAGGGAGGCTGCTTTTAGTTAGTATGCTGGGAACGTTTTGTAGCATAAGATAAAGTCTAAGAACCTAGAGGTTAGAGCCAGTGGTCCAGAAAGCTGACCTGTCTAGGCTGCATCACTGTCCCCAAGGGGGCTCTTTGAGCTGGAGATACCTCAACACAGGCCAGAGTGACAAGGTCATTTGTCATGATAGTGTCTTTTGCAGAGACTTTAATGGTGTGAGAACAATATATATTTTGAATAATCCATGTTTCTGGAGTCTCAATTTCTGAGAGTATTTTGACAAGTGCGTATTGTTTTATAAGGCCTAGGAATAAAGAAAACTCAAGTAATTTTCCAGTTAGAAGGAACTTCTTTGCTGGCTCCACTGATGCTGTTCTTTTCATGGCTTTAAATATTCATTTTTTTTCATTTTTTGAGATATTATGCTTAAGTTGATGATTTTGTTTGTTTGTTTGTTTGAGTCATGGCCTTACTCTTGACTTGAACTGGCCCCGAACTCTCAGCTTCTCAAATGTAGGGATTACAAAGTCTGAGCCATTACCCACAGGCTTTCCTGCCTCCTTTGAAATACCTTTGCTTTTCTGAGTGAATGAAAAGGTTTCATGTTTTCCCTCTGTTCCCTGGTATCTTCATTTGTTTTGTTTTGTTTTGCTTATATTTGTGGTGTTGGAGACTGAACCCAGAGCCTTGAGCATGCTAGGCAAGTGCTCTACTACTGAACCCCACTCAGCCTTACTTTTCCTTTTCCTAGCATTCCTAAGTGTACCTCAGGAGTAGAGAGTTGTTGCATTCTGTTTAAGAATGGAGAAGTGCGGACTGGAGAGATGGCTCGATGGTTAAGAGCACTGGTTGCCCTTCTAGAGGACCTGGGTTTGGTTATCAGTACCTATACAGTGACTGAAAACCATCTGTAACTCCATTTCCCGGGAATCTGATACACCTTTTTGGCCTCTCTGATCATCAGGCAGACATGTGGTGTAAAGACATACATGTAGGCAAAACATTCATACATATATGGGGTGGGGCAGTCTGGCCTCTATGTTTGTAATTCTAGAAGTTGGGAGGTATAGGCAGGAGCATCTGGAGTTCAAGGCCAGCCCTCAGCTGCATAACAGATGAGAGGCCAGCCTGGGTTATATGATGCTCTGTCTCTTTATTGTTTTAATTTTAAAAACTTTATTATTCACGTATGTATGTATGTGTGTGCAGGTGCATGCACATGTGTGCTTGTATGATGCATGCGTGAGTACAGTCATACACATGCCATAGCCAATGTGGAGGTCAACCTTTACTATGGATTCTAAGGATCAAATTCAGGTTGTCAGGCTTTTGAAGTTTGGACCTTTCCTTTTTAAATCATCTCACAGGTGCATTACACAGTATCAAAAATACAAAAGAAACAAATGACAATGACAAGAAAAGGAAAAGTAGGACTGGAGATGTGGCTCAGTGGCCAAGCACTTGCCTAGCATAGTCAGGCTCTGGGTTCGATTTCCACTGAGGGAGAGAGGGAGACGAGAGGAAGTAAAGAACTTCTGATCAGTAGTACCTTTTGGGGAGGGGGTATAGTTTTGTAGTTTTCTTAGAACTTAGCCACATCCATCTTGCCTATAGCAACTTTCTTGCTCTAAAGAGAGAGAGAAATGATTGTTGAGAGCAAAAGCATAAAATATTTACCACTTGGCCCTTTTCAGCAAAAGCTTATCAATTGGTGATTGCATAATGCAAGGAAAGTTTTTTTTTTAAATTGATTATTTGAGAATTTCACATCATGCATCCCCGATCATGCTCACTTCCCAGTCCTCCCTTGTCCTCCTCTCCCCTCAAAAGAAGAAAGTGAAAAATAGAAAAAAAATCCATTTGTTTTTATACCATATACTCTCTGGATCACGGTTAAATTCCTAGTGGCCAGCCCCAGCCAGAGAGGATGAATCTTTCTCCACCTGTATCCACTCCAGAAGCCATCAATTGAGGAGAGCTATGTGACAGCCAGAAAGGGGGAGGGGCCAGCTCTCCCACATGTTCATGAACATCAATTTGGCTTTAAGTAGCAGCCCAGGCCATGGACATCTGAATGGGCTTTGGGGGTAACACAGGCTGCAGATACCTACATAGACCCCTGGCCATATCAGGAACACTGACCCACTAATGACCCTCAGCAGATGCACAGACCACAGGGCCTCAGCATGGCCAAAGGTGGCTAGAAAGGTCATCAACATCAGCATGGCCCCCTGAGGCAGCAAAGCCCAAGGACACCACCAAAACCTCAGGCAGCAGAACAAACTGCATGCATCCACATGGATGTATGGGGCAGCATCATGAACCATATATACCAACATGACTTCCAGTGGCATCATGGATCGTGATAGTATCTTGATGAGGTCCAATCTGGAAAGTGAGCTTTTCCTCATCTTGGACCTCTGTCGTTCCCCCAGGGATACCACAACTGTGCGGGACGTTCTGCATCTGCATAAGCTCCAGGCTGCTGTACACCATCCTACTGACTCTACTGGATAATGACAGCATGTAAACGTCAGCCCCTCTCTCTCACTTGTTATCACCATCATATCTCCAGTTATGCCTCTTTCTTTTTTTATTGGTTATTTTATTTACATTTCAAATGTTATCCCCCTTCCCAGTTTCCTTTCTGCAAACCCCTTGTCCCCTCCTCCTTGCTTCTTTGAGGGTGCTCCCCGACCCACCCACTCTTGCCTCCCTGACCTGGCATTCCCCTACACTGGGGCATAAAGCCTCCACAGGACCAAGGGGCTCCCCTCCCAGTGATGCCAAATAAGGCCATCCTCTGCTACATATGAAGCTGGAGCCATGGGTTCCTCCATGTGTATGTACTGTATTGTTGGTGATTTAAGCTCACAGGGGTTTGGTTGGTTGATATTGTTTTTCTTCCTATGGGGTTGCAAACCCCTTCAGCTCCTTCAGTCCTTTCTCTAACTCCTCCCTTAGGGTCCCCATGCTCAGTCTGATGGTTGGATGCGAGCATCCACATCTGTATTGGTCAGGCTCTGGCAGAGCCTCTCAGAGGACAGCTATACCAGGCTCCTGTCAGCAAGTGCTTCTTGGCATCAGCAATTGTGTCTGGGTTTGGTGTCTGCAGATAGGATGGATCCCTAGGTTGGGCATTCTCTGGATGGCCTTCCCTTCAGTCTCTGCTACCACTCTTTGTCCCTGAAATTCCTTCAGACAAGAGCAATTTTCCTGTATGTACTTACTCACTGATAAGTGGATACTAGGAAAAATCTCAGAATACCCACTATACAACTCACAGACCATATGAAGCTCAAGAAGAAGGAAGACCAAAGTGTGAATGCTTCAGTCCTACTTAGAAGGGAGAACAAAATAATCATAGGAAGTAGAGGGAGGGAGGGACTTGGGAGGAAGAGAGGAGGGGGAGGGGAAAAAGAGGGGAAGAATTAGGTATGGGAGGAGATGGGGGTGAGTATGGAGGGTCAGGAAATTGAACAGAGGTATGTAGCAGTGGGGGATGGGGAACTGGAGGTAGCCACTAGAAAGTCCCAGATGCCAGGAAAGCAAGAGCCTCCCAGGACCCAACAGGGATGACATTAGCTGAAATACCCCACAAAGGGGAGAAAGAACCTGTAAAGACCATACTCAGAGGTTAAGCACAGTCTCCGGTTGAGGGATGGGGCAACCCACCCATCTCAGAAATATTACGCCTCTTTCCATAGCACATGCACCAGTCTGTTTTTCTCTTTCCCACCTCTCCATCACATTTGAACATCATATTTGTTAATTGTAGTGGCAATAGATGTCATCTTCCCAAGAAAAGTATTTTGACAATTCTAAAATATAATCTAAGCTTGAAAAAAAACCACTTTGCATAGTGAAAATGGTTCCTTAAACAAACAAAAACAAACAACAACAACAAAACCATGACACGAGATTGAAAGATTCCAGAAAAATCTCAGTTTAGCCTCTGTACTCAGGAGCTTACTCTCATCCCTAGGTTTCATATTATTAGGTTGTTCTGGATTTGTCCAGAGCAATATTGTATGAAGGTGATTCTTTTCTCTTTTTGCTATGTGGTTAAAGAAGCATTTTTATCTTAGATAAGAGTCTATTTCTCTATTAACTAGAAAAAGAATAATAAAATAACCCTAAGGAGTGAAAAATGTAAGAGGGAAAGACCGATACTTAATTCAGCCAGTCACAGGCTTGTCTCTGAATTGATGCAGCCAGAGAGAGTTTAGAAGATGTGGTCCAACTAGGGAAGGTATTAATATAGTGCTTAACTGGATCCTAAGGGGTGAATAGGAGGAGAGCAGATGCATCTTTTGATTATGAGTGCTGACAACACTAGTTATTGGCTAGCATCCCAGATTCTTCCCAAGGATGCTCCTGAGATGCAGTAGTCCCACCTCAAATAATGCTGCCCAGATTTGGATTTGAAGATTCCTGAATGTTAGCAATTCCTCTAGGCTCTGCCAGCAGCTACCTAGCAACATCTCTGCCTGCCTGGTATGGGTCAGGAGCAAGGCATATAAGGACTGCTCTGTCTGTCTCTGCCTCTGTCTACGTCGGTCTCTGTCTCCCTGTCTCTGTCTCTCCCCATCTTCTTTCCCTCTTCTCACATGTTCTTGGCCGTCTCGTCCTCTCTCCTCTCTCTTTCTGTCCTTCTCTGTCCCTCTCCTTTCTCTGCCTCTCCATGCCCATTACCCTTCCTGTAATAAACTTTCTTTTCTATTAATCTGTCACATGGCTTGATTGTTCAGGGGGAAATCTTGGCAGGGCCTACTAAGTTACTCCCTCCTGCTGCATTATATCCCAGTTTCATAAAACATAGCACTGAAAACAGTTGTTACTGAAGTTTTAAGGGCAAAAACCTGGCTTCTGGCAGCCCCAACAGGCTTAAGCTGGCTATCATTACATTGATGAAAGAGACCAATAATTGTGAGGGACAAAGAAATGAGATTTATTCAATGTGGCCATAGGGGGAAGAGATAAAGACATTCAGTAACCCAAAGTCTGCATCCCGGGTTCTGACATGAGCTTTAGGTTTAGTAGAGAAAGATTTGGGATGCATGGCATGAACAGGAGGTCTGCATACTTCAGCAGTCCTGGTCAAGGTGTGCTCTGATCTCTGATTGTTTCAGTTCTGATTCTGCAAGATAGTTGGAAGAAGTATTTTTTAAAGGTTTCTTTCTCTCTCTCTCTCTCTCTCTCTCTCTCTCTCTCTCTCTCTCTCTCTCTCTGTGTGTGTGTGTGTGTGTGTTGTATACGAGTGCCTATGGGGTCAGATGAAGGCACTGGGTCTTCTTGAACTGATGTTACAGGTGCTTGTGAGCGGCCAGATGT
This sequence comes from Tokudaia tokunoshimensis, assembly GCA_036184795.1. Classification (NCBI taxonomy): domain Eukaryota; kingdom Metazoa; phylum Chordata; class Mammalia; order Rodentia; family Muridae; genus Tokudaia; species Tokudaia tokunoshimensis. The sequence goes on along the minus strand of BTHU01000023.1, from coordinate 28,276,441 downwards.
GGGTGCAGGGACTTGAATTTTGTCTGGAAGAGCAGTAAGTACTTTTAACCTCTGAGCCTTTCCCCAGCCCCACTGAAGAAGTTTTTACTCCTGAGGTAGGTGTGCTGAGGCACACACGTCATGCAAGCATTTGAGAGGAGAGGCAGAAGCGTGAAGAGCTCAAACAGTCATCCTTGGCTACATGTCAAGTTCAAGGCCAGTCTGATTGCAAAAATCAAATGATCAGGAAAAGCAAGTATCAAAGGTGTTATGTGCCCCCCTTAACCTGGCCCACAATATTACTAAAAATTTTGGTTTAAAATTTTTTATTCATTAATATTATACATGTATGCATGCATGTATATGATACCCATGGGAACACTTATGCATGTGCCACTTATGGAGGTCAAAGAACAACATTTGGGAGTTGGTTCTATCCTTCCATCATGGGTTCTGGGGATCAAAATCAAGTTGTTAGGCTTGTGCAACAAATACTTTTCTTGACGGAGCCATCTTGTCAGCCCAGTACAAATATTTTCGTGGCCATTTTAAATTGCTGGTTCTGTCTGCTTGTGTTTGTGGGGTTTTGAGCTTGATATTTCTCCTGTCCTTTAATTCTTTAAGTGGCAGAGAAAAATGAACCCAAGCAAGACCCCTAGACTGTATCATAGCCACATATATCTAGCTAGTGACTAAAGCCTTGAAAAACACTGCTTTAGACATTGCTTAAAGGAAACATATAGAGCTAAGAAGAAGAAAGCTTTCAGTGACAATCATTAAAGAACAATAAGGCAAAGAGAAAAGAAGGGAAATGGGAGGGAGAGCTGGGGAGAAGGTTAGTGGTTATGTACTTTCCGTGCAAGCGTGGGGATTGGAGTTCAGTTTCCCCAGAACCCCTGTAGATATCATATTGTTGTCGTAGTTCACCTGTAATTCCAGCTGGGAAGGTGGATGCAGGGCATCCCCAGAGTAAGCTGGCTGGCAAGACTAGCCATATCATTGCACTTTTGGTTTGATGGAGAGACCCTGTCCTTGAATAAGGTTGAAGATGATTCCTGGCATCAACATTTTCTTGGTAGAGGAGTTCAGATTTGCAGAACCCACATAAATGCCAGGTGGCTTCCACATGCATGCACACCCATGGCAAATTGAAAATGGTCAAGATAGAATACTAATCTAAGGTCTATGCAAGAGGGGGTGGGCTATAAGGATTACCACCACACTGTCTTGCAGAATAGTAGAGAATGGAATCAACTCTGACTTCTACAAAAGCAACTGGGGATTTATAACCAAGGACAGGGACAAGGGATATATCAATGGTTGGAAAATTACAGTGCAGAAATATTAGAAATAAAGGACTCTCTTGCTTTGTCTGTCTGTCTGTCTGTCTGTCTGTCTGTCTGTCTATCTGGCTCTTGGTTCTGTATATTGGTACGGTCTAGGAGTCTTGATCAGGTACCTTTTCTCTGCTAGTTAAAGAATTAAAAGGTGAGACCCCTGGTCCTGGAAAGACTGGATGTAGGGGAACGCCAGGACAGAGTAACGAGAGGGGGTTGAATGGAGAAAAGAGGGAGGGAAGGGGGCTTATGGGACTTTCGGGGAGGGAGGAAACGGGAAAGGGGAAGTGATTTGGAATGTAAATTAAAAAAATAAAATAAAATAAATAATAAAAAAAAGAAGAGTGAAACTAGATCAATATATTAAAAAAAAAAAAGAATTAAAAGGTGGGTCCTGGAAAGATGGCTCAGTGGTTGAGAGCACTCACTGCTCTTCTGAAGGCCCTGAGTTCAATTCCCAGCAACCACATGGCAGCTCCCAACTGTTTGACAAATCTTCTGGTGTAAAGATGTACATGTAGACAAAAGTAGCCATATACATATATAAATCAATCTTTTTTTTAATAAAGAAGAAAAAGGCAGGAAATATCTGAAGTGGAACAGGTAGCAGCGGAAAACGCTCAAGCACCACAGAGTCAGCATTTGAAGAATGGCATTTATTGAGGAGTGTTTGTGTGTGGGGTGAGGAAACACACACATGCAGCAGACACACAGAGAGACCCTACATGAAGCAGAAGAGGGCTCAAGAAGCAGAAAACTCCAGTCTCTTCTGGAGAGCTGGGGATTTTAAAGCCTCTGAAGCGTCTGCCTCTCCCAGTTTAGGGTTGGCCAGTTTGAAGGAATGGTTGGTTGCCCCAAACTGTTGTGTGACATTGTCCTGATCCAGCCTTGAACTTGCTGAGTCATTCTGTCCACATGGGCCTGCTGGTGGGTGACAAAAGCCAACAAGACCTTTTGTCTTAAATTAGGAGATTGAGGAAGAAGCTGGCCACCTTGGAGATCTGTCACCTTTATTATCTAGCCGTTGCTCCCCTCCCTACCTGTCTATCAGAGAGTCTGTCTAACTCCTAGTGTCTCAATATAACAGAAAACACAAAGAACTTATTTTTCCAAGTCTGGCTTATTTTGCGTAACGTAATGACTTCTATTCATCTCCATTTTCCTGCAAATGTCATGATTCTGAGGCAGGAAAAAGGCAGAAAATGAAGAGCCATGAGAAGGAATGCACGGGAAAGGAGAGAGGTCCAGGAGAACTTCAGAGACCACTGATCACCAAAACTGCCTGCTGGAGACCATGCCTGCTTTCCTAAAGACACCTCAAACCAAGATGTCAAAAACAATAAATAATCTGTGCTTACTTCTGGCCAAAATGATCTATAACTTTCAGTTTTTAGCACTGGCCTCTCATTCCTAAATCAGGACAAAAACCTCATAAATCCACCTTACAGCTTAGTTTACAAAAGGAAATTCTTTTACCTTTAAACCTTGCTGTAAATTACTCTCTCTTTCTCTCTGAGCTGTATAACCTAGAAAGCCACAGGATCAAACACAAAGCCATTGTGAAGCCCATAAGGCCTGACTCGCCTTTGAGAAGCCTATACCTAGGTTTAGAGAGTATCTTGCCTTACTCAGCACTTATTCAGCACCCTCACCCCCACACACCCTTGGGCTCAAAATCTATATTGTATGACTAGGGAGATGGCTTAGGGACTGCACAAACCTGAAAACAAACAAACAAACAAACAAAACACTACTAGGAGGTGAAGATGGAAGAATCCTTTCCCAGTCAAGCCACATTGTGGAGTGTGTGACACAACAGCAGAATTAAATCTTAACAAGATGGTCATCTTCATTTATTTTAGGGGTGCGTTACCATAACCAACTCCTGAGAGCTGTCTCTCACAGTCACATAAGTGCTCACCATGGTGCCTACACACATCTATATTCATAAGCACACACACACACACACACACACACACACACACACACACCCCTAGAATAACATCTAAGATTAATTTTAAAAAATTTAACATTGTAGCCTCTTTTAATAGGCTTTAGCTCAGCTTCATAAACTGGCTTGTCCTGCCATTTTGTCTTATGGGGGAAGCCAAAAATCCTATATTTTCTTTAGTGCTGATCTCTGGAGAGAATCTTCTCTTTGGCTGAATTCAGTCTAGGCTGCTGCTCAGGCTGTGCACTACTTGCAGCGGCCCTTCCCCTCTCATGTCACTCTTGTAGCAGCAGGCATCTCGGGTCATCTGCTATCAGTCTTCAGCTAACAGACTTCTGGGTGTCATCAAAGAGGGTATTGGTGGCATAGTCCGCTCCCCACTCCCTTCCTTGCCTCCTGCTGGAGAACTGAAGAGCCTGGTTGCAGGATTGGTTGTAAACCCTGTCCCCCTCCCCCTTCCTCAGATGTTGTTGAAAATATTTAATCTCAATCCACAGTTTCTACCCTGCATTTAACCATTTAGTTCCCGGATATAAAACACACACACACACACACACACACACACACACACACACACACACACACACACACAGCCTTTATATTTACAATTAGCCTTAATCAGCCGGGCAGTGGTAGCGCACACCTTTAATCCCAGCACTTGGGAGGCCGAGGCAGGTGTGCTTCCTTTTATTTCCAAATTGCCCTGATCAATCTAGTTCTAACAGTTGCCAGGGGGTGTGCAGAGAGGGATGCCTCCCAGTGACTGCTGATGGAAACAGAGGTTAATCCTGGAGTAATTTCATAAAACTGAGAGTTGTGCAGTATCAATGAATACCACTTTAAAATTGTTAGTTTTCCAATTTAAAAAAATGTTCGTCAAGCGTGTTTATATACACCTTTAACTCCAGCACTTGAGAGGCAGAGGCAGGTATATCTTTGTGGGTTCGAGGCCAGCCTGGTCTACAGAGTGAGTTCCAGGACAGCCAGGGCTACACAGAGAAACCCTGTCTCAAAAAAAAAAAAAAAAAAAAAAAAAAAAAAAAAAACCAAAAAAAAAAAATTAGCCTTAATCAGCACTAGAGCTGGCAGGTATCTATCTTCTATGCTATTATGTCTATTTTCTAGTCAATAATCCCATTGTATAATTTGCCATGTTTTGTCTGGGCTGCTTTTAACTCCAATTAGCCAGCCCACATGGCCATTATTTTAAGATTCTTACCCCATGGCAGTTTTTCTTCTCTATTCACTTTCTTCCCTATCCTTTCATGGTTCTCCTCTGACTCCAAGCCCAGGAACCCTAAATCCCTATGTCTCTTCTGCCAAGCTATTGGCTGTTGGCATCTTTATTAACCAATCAGGCATAATTTGGGGGAGGGGAAGGTCACATAGCATCACCTGGGTCTACGAGGAGCCTCTAGGAGCAACCAGTATTTAGCATAGCAAAAACCCTAAACCTCAACACCTACAAGAAGGTTCCCCAGCTCTGTCACATGGGCCAGATTCTTCTCATTAGAGCCAACACCATTTCTTACCCCAACAATCCATTTCTGTGTCCCTTTTAAACCATACATCTGATATCTTTCACTATCTTAGATCATGGCCCTGTGTCTGTTGCGTGCCACCACTGACAATCTCATTTTTCCTTACGGCTGCCTAAAATATCACTGTGTATATGTGCCATATTTTCCTTTAATTTTCATTGGTTGATAGCCATCTAGGCTGGTTCCATTTCTTGGTTACTATGAAAATACAGCAGCGATGAACATGGATGAGCAAGTATTTCTGTGTCATGACTTAGAGTCCTTCAAGTTTGTTTCCAAGAGTGGTATGGCTGGGCTATGTGGTACATATTTTCAGTTTTTTGAGGAACCTCCATGTTGATTTCCGTAGTAGTTGCACAAGTTACCAAAGTTATCATTCCAAAGAAGATTCCTTTCTTCCTCTTTAATTTTTACACTTACTTACTGTGGTGGTTTGAATACACTTGGTCCAGAGAGTGGCACTATAGGAGGTGTGACCTTGTTGGAGGAAGTGTGTCACAGTAGAGATGGGCAAGGAATGCCTCACGTGGGAGCCAGTCTTCTCCTAGCAGCCTTCAGAAGAAGATACAGAACTCTCAACTCTGCCTGCACCATGCCTGCCTGGATGCTGCCATGCTCCTACCTTGATGATAAAGGACTGAACCTCTGAACCTGTAAGCCAGCCCCAATTAAATGTTGTCCTTTATAAGAGTTGCCTTGGTCACACATAATGTCTGTTCACAGCAGTAAAATCCTAATTAAGACTGTGTGTGTGTGTGTGTGTGTGTGTGTGTGTGTGTGTGTATTGTAGGGAACTGAGCATGCCCCAAAGCACAAATCTGGAGATCAGAGGATACATTGTAGGAGTTCATTCTCTCTTTCTACCATGAAAGTTCTGAGGTTTGAACTCAGGTCATCAGGTTTGGTGGCAAACACATTCACCCACTGAGCCACATTTATGGTCCCTTCAAAGGGGACTCTTGTAGAACAACTAAACAGGGTTTTGGGGGAAAGCAGACCAGGGTGATACAATATCTAGGAGCTAGTCCAAGGTAAAATGGGCACTTTGCAAAAACGCCTGGCTCCTTACTTTTGGCTCAAAAAGTATCTAAAAGCAGGACAAAAGAGTGTTCTTCGGGGGAGGGATGTGTCAACAGATGTCTAGCATCTGTTGGGTAACAGCTTTAAGCCATGAGGAATTGAGTCAGGCTGTAGTAGGTGCATTATGGCCACTAGCCATAAAGAACAACTTAGCCCCAGTCTTCCCATTCTGCTCCACCTGCAGAAACAATAATGCCTGGGTGTCAAAAACAACCCACCCTGCTTCTGGTCAAACTACAAAAAATAGCTGTAAGTTTCTGGTAACTACGCACATATGTATGTATATATCAAACTTGTGACAGTGACCTAAGAACACAGATTTATATTACTCTAAATTCCATGTTCCCATGTAGAAGCAGTTTAAGTTTTTATCATAACAGAACAAAGGAAGTCATAAATCAAGACACTCTTAAAATAGATGAGGCTTGTAGGCCTCAGATACTATCTGATGACAACATTCTTAGTTTTTGGGTTGGTAGAAGCTAGTGGTTTGCTAAGTTAATAGGTTCCAAAAGGTTTGGTCACAGGATGTTCAGACATAGATTCTTGTCAAGAATTCTCCTTGATACTAGGAAACCCAGACTGGCATCAAACTTGCAATTCTCCTGCCATTCCCAGCTAACTCAAGTAATAAACTCATAGAGGTATTTTGATTTCTTTTTGTCTTGTTTTCCTTGTTACTTTTATTGTAACTTCATTCTTATGCATTCTAATGCCTGCTCAGGTTAAATTTCTTTTTTTTTTTTAATTTAATTTAATTTTATTTTTTTAATTTACATTCCAAATCACTTCCCCTTTCCCGTTTCCTCCCTCCCCGAAAGTCCCATAAGCCCCCTTCCCTCCCTCTTTTCTCCGTTCAACCCCCTCTCATTACTCTGTCCTGGCGTTCCCCTACATCCAGTCTTTCCAGGACCAGGGGTCTCTCCTTCCATCTTTTTAGAAATCTATTGATATGCTGATTGTGTCTAGGGTATTCTGAGATTCTGGGTCAATATCCCCTTATCAGTGACTTCATACCATGTGTGATCTTTTGTGATTGGGTTACCTCACTAAGGATGATATTTTCAAGTTCTGACCATTTGCCTAGGAATTTCGTGAATTCATTGTTTTTAATTGCAGAGTAGTATTCCATTGTGTAAATATACCACATCTTCTGAATCCATTCCTCCGTTGAGGGACATCTGGGTTCTTTCCAGCTTCTGGCTATTATAAATAAGGCTGCTATGAATATAGTGGAGCATGTGTCCTTATTGCATGCAGGTAAAGTCTCTGGGTATATGCCCAGGAGTGGTATAGCCGGATCCTCCGGAAGTGTCATGCCCAGTTTTCTGAGGAGCCGCCAGACTGCTTTCCAGAGTGGTTGTACCAGCCTGCAATTCCACCAGCAGTGGAGGAGTGTTCCTCTTTCTCCACATCCTCGCCAACAACTGCTGTCTCCTGTGTTTTTGATCTTAGCCATCCTGACTGGTGTGAGATGGAATCTCAGGGTTGTTTTGATTTGCATTTCCCTAATGACTAAGGATGATGAACATCTCTTTAGGTGCTTCTCAGCCATTAGATATTCTTCAGGTGAGAACTCTTTGTGTAGCTCTGTATCCCATTTTTTAATAGGGTTACTTGCCTCTCTGGAGTTTAACTTCTTGAGTTCTTTGTATATCTTGGATATTAGCCCTCTGTCGGATGTAAGGTTGGTAAAGATCATTTCCCAGTTAGTTGGTTGCCGCTTTGTCTTTTTGACGGTGTCTTTTGCCTTGCAAAAACTTTGTAATTTAATGAGGTCCCATTTGTCTATTCTTGATCTTAGAGTATAAGCTATTGGAGTTCTGTTCAGGAAATTCTCCCCTGTGCCCATATGTTCAAGGTTCTTCCCTAGTTTCCCTTCTATTAGTTTCAGTGTGTCTGGTTTTATGTGGAGATCTTTGATCCACTTAGAATTGAGCTTAGTGCAAGGAGATAAGGATGGGTCAATTTGCATTCTTCTGCATGTTGACCTCCAGCTGAGCCAGCACCATTTGTTGAAAAGGCTATCTTTTTTCCACTGGATGGTTTTAGCTCCTTTGTCAAAGATCAAGTGACCATAGGAGTGTGGATTCATTTCTGGGTCTTCAATTCTGTTCCATTGATCTACATGTCTGTTACTGTACCAATACCATGCAGTTTTTAACACTATTGCTCTGTAGTACAGCTTGAGGTCCGGGATACTGATTCCCCCAGAGGTTCTTTTACTCTTGAGAATAGTTTTAGCTATTCTGGGTTTTCTGTTATTCCAGATGAATTTTTGAATTGCTCTTTCTAACTCTATGAAGAATTGAGTTGGGATTTTGATGGGGATTGCATTGAATCTGTGTATTACTTTTGGTAAGATGCTCATTTTTACTATATTAATCCTGCCAATCCATGAGCATGGCAGATTTTTCCATCTTCTGAGGTCTTCTTCAATTTCTTTCTTCAGAGACTTGAAGTTCTTGTCATACAGATCTTTCACTTGTTTGGTTAGCGTCACGCCAAGATACTTAATATGGTTTGTGGCTATCGTAAAGGGTATTATTTCTCTTACTTCTTTCTCAGCCTGCTTATCCTTTGAGTATAGGAAGGCTTCTGACTTGCTTGAGTTGATTTTATATCCGGCCACTTTGCTGAAGTCGTTTATCAGCTGTAGGAGTTCTCTGGTGGAGTTCTTTGGGTCGCTTATGTATACTATCATATCGTCTGCAAATAGTGATAGTTTGACTTCTTCCTTTCCAATTTGTATCCCTTTGACCTCTTTTTCTTGTCTAATTGCTCTAGCTAGAACTTCAAGTACTATATTGAAAAGATATGGAGAGAGAGGGCAGCCTTGTCTAGTCCCTGATTTTAGTGGGATTGCTTCAAGTTTCTCTCCATTTAGATTGATGCTGGCTACCGGTTTGCTGTAAATTGCTTTTACTATGTTTAGATATGGGCCTTGAATTCCTGATCTTTCCAAGACCTTTAGCATGAAAGGGTGCTGAATTTTGTCAAATGCTTTCTCAGCATCTAATGAGATGACCATGTGGTTTTTTTCTTTGAGATTGTTTATGTAGTGGATTACATTGATGGATTTCCTTATATTGAACCATCCCTGCATCCCTGGGATGAAGCCTACTTGATCGTGGTGAATGATCGTTTTGATGTGTTCTTGGATTCGGTTGGCAAGAATTTTATTGAGTATTTTTGCATCGATATTCATAAGAGAGATTGGCCTGAGATTCTCTTTCTTTGTCGGATCTTTGTGTGCTTTTGGTATTAGTGTAATTGTGGCTTCATAGAACGAGTTGGGTAGTGTTCCTTCTGTTTCTATTTTGTGGAACAGTTTGAAGAGTATTGGTGTTAGGTCTTCTTTGAAGGTCTGATAGAATTCTGCACTAAAACCATCTGGACCTGTGCTTTTTTTGGTTGGAAGACTTCCAATGACAACTTCTATTTCTTCAGGGGTTATAGGACGGTTTAGATGGTCTATTTGATCCTGATTTAATTTTGGTACTTGGTATCTGTCAAGGAAATTGTCCATTTCCTCAAGATTTTCTAGTTGTGTTGAATACAGGTTTTTGTAGTAGGATCTGATGATTTTTTGAATTTCCTCAGTTTCTGTTGTTATCTCTCCCTTTTCGTTTCTGATTTTATTAATTTGGATACTATCTCCGTGCCCTCTGGTTAGTCTGGCTAAGGGCTTATCTATCTTGTTGATTTTCTCAAAGAACCAACTCCTCGTTTTGTTGATTCTTTGTATGGTTTTCTTTGTTTCTACTTGATTGATTTCAGCCCTGAGTTTGATGATTTCCTGCCTTCTACTCCTCTTTGGTGTATTTGCTTCTTTTTGTTCCAGGGCTTTCAGGTGTGCCATTAAGCTGTTAGTGTATGCTGTCTCCCGTTTCTTTTTGGCGGCACTCAGGGCTATGAATTTTCCTCTTAGCACTGCTTTCATTGTGTCCCATAAGTTAGGGTATGTTGTGCCTTCATTTTCGTTAACTTTCAAAAAGTCTTTGATTTCTTTCCTTATTTCCACCTTGACCAAGTTATCATTGAGTAGAGCATTGTTCAGCCTCCATGTGTACGTGGGTTTTCTTTTGTTTTTGTTGCCATTGAAGACCACCCTTATTCCATAGTGATCTGATAGGAGGCATGGGATTATTTCTATCTTCTTGTATCTGTTGAGGTCTGATTTGTGACCAATTATATGGTCAATTTTGGAGAAGGTACCATGAGGAGCTGAGAAGAAGGTGTATTCTTTAGCTCTAGGATGAAATGTTCTATATATATCAGTTAGTTCCATTTGGTCCAAGGCTTCAATTAGATTCACTGTGTCCCTGTTTAGTTTCTGCTTTCCTGAACGATCCATTTCAGAGAGCGGGGTGTTGAAGTCACCCACTATTATTGTGTGCGGTGCGATGTGTGCTTTGAGTTTTAGTAAAGTTTCTTTTACGAATGAGGGTGCCCTTGCATTTGGAGCATAGATATTCAGGATTGAGAGTTCTTGATGGTGGATTTTTCCCTTGATCAGTATGTAGTGTCCTTCTGTGTCTTTTTTGATGACTTTGGGTTGAAAATCAATTTTATCCGATATTAGGATGGCTACTCCACCTCGTTTCTTGGGGCCATTTGCTTGTAAAATTGTTTTCCAGCCTTTTACTCTGAGGTAGTGTTTGTCTTTGACACTGAGGTGCGTTTCCTGCATGCAGCAAAATGCTGGGTCCTGTTTACGTATCCAGTCTGCTAGTCTATGTCTTTTAATTGGGGAATTGAGACCATTGATATTAAGAGAGATTAAGGCATAGTGATTATTGCCATCTGCCATTCTTGACGCTATCTTTATGTTTGAGTGGTTATCTACTTTTGGGTTAGATTCAAGGTTATTATCTCATTTTTTCCAGGGTGTTGTTTCTCTCCCTGTATTGGAGGTTTCCACCTATTATCCGTTGCAGGGCTGGATTTGTGGAAAGATATTGTGAAAATTTGGTTTTATCATGGAATATCTTGGTCTCTCCATCTATGGTGATTGAGAGTTTTGCTGGGTATAGTAGTCTAGGCTGGCATTTGTGCTGTCTTAGTGTCTGCATGAGATCTGCCCAGGATCTTCTGGCTTTCATAGTCTCTGGTGAGAAGTCTGATGTGATTCGGATAGGTCTTCCTTTGTATGTTACTTGGCCCTTTTCTCTTACTGCATTTAGTATTCTTTCTTTGTTTAGAACATTCGGTGTTTTGATTATTATGTGACGGGAGGTATTTCTGTTCTGGTCCAGTCTGTTTGGAGTTCTGTAGGCTTCTTGTACGTTCATCGGCATCTCTCTCTTTAAGTTAGGGAAGTTTTCCTCCATAATTTTGTTGAAGATGTTTACTGGCCCTTTAAGTTGCAAATCTTCACTCTCATCTATACCTATAATCCTTAGGTTTGGTCTTCTCATTGTGTCCTGGATTTCCTGGATGTTTTGGGTTACGCGTTTTTTGCATTTTGCATTTTCTTTGACTGTTGAGTCGATGCTTTCTATGGAATCTTCAGCACCTGAGATTCTTTCTTCCATCTCTTGTATTCTATTGTTGATGTTTGCATCTATGACTCCTGATTTCTTCCCAAGGTTTTCTATCTCCAAAGTTGTCTCCCTTTGTGATTTCTTAGTTGTTTCTACTTCCTTTTTTAGTTCCTGGATGGATTTGCTGAGATCCTTCACTTGTTTGTTTGTATTTTCCTGTATTTCTTTAAGGTATTTTTGCATTACCTCTTTCAGGATTTCTTCCTGATGACCCACGTTCTCCTGCATTTCTCTGAGCGATTTTTGTGTTTCCTCCTCATGGGATTCCATCTGTTGATCCATCGTCTCCTGCATTTCTTTAAGCAGTTCTCGTGTTTCCTTTGTAAGGGCATCTAACCGTTGATTCATTTCTTTAAGCAATTTTTGTGTTGCCTCCTTATGGGCATCCGTCTGTTGACCCATATTCTTCTGCATTTCTTTATGCAAATTTCGTGATTCCTTTGTGAGTGCATCTACCCGTTGATTCATCTCGTTAAGCGATTTTTGTGTTGTCTCCTTGTGCGCCTCCATCTTTTGATCCATGTTCTCCCGCATTTCTCTAAGCGATTTTTGTGTTTCCTTTGTAAGGGCTTCTAACCGTTGATTCATGGTCTCCTGTAACTCTTTATGAGATTTATTTGTGTCCTTCTTGTGATCCTCTAATAGCATCATGAGAAGTGATTTTAAATCCAGATCTTGTCTTTCGGGTGTGGTGGGGTATCCAGGACTTGCTGCTGTTGGAGAGTTGGGTTCGGATGGTCCCACATTACTTTGATTACTGTTAGTAACATTCCTACGTTTGCCTTTTGCCATCTGGATACCTCTGGTGTTAGTTGGTCCTGCTGCCACTGGCTGTTGGTTGGACCTCCTGTGAGCCTGCAAAGCTATTTCTGCCCCCCCGGATTACCAGGATTCCCCTGGCACCGATTTCTGGGGCCTGCCTGCTCCTGAGTGACTTTGGAGCCCTAATGTGCCTTGCCCCAAGTGATCTTATATTGGGGAGGCCTTGCACATCTAAAGGCTCAGCCTAGTGGATTCCTGGAGCAGAGGTCGCCAAAGGGAGGCTGGCAGGCTCCTGCCCTGTGCAGGGGTGTGTGATCTCTCCTGGGGGGGGGGAGGGGGCGTCCCTCTGCCAGGCAGAAGTCCCACAGCAGATCTGGCGCGCTGGTCACTGCAGATCAGCCCAGCACCTGGGAGCAGGTTACACACAAGCTGCCTGAACCCGAAGCGATATTATGCCTGTCTGTCTCTGAGCCTGGCCGTCCCAACTACCTGGTCACTGGAGCAAAGATGGCGGAGGGCACTCTCCGTGGCGCCGCTCACCCTGTGGTCAAGATGGCCCGCCGATCTGGCACCCAGACGACCACAGCGCCAACCCGCCCTCGGGCACAGACGGAAGCCCCAACAGGCCGTGTCCCAAGTGATGTTATATCGGGGGGAGAGCCTGGGTACCGGTCTCTCCAGCGCAGTCCGCGGGAACAGAGGTCGCGGAAGGGAAGCTGGCAGGCTCCCTCCCTGCGCGGGATCCCTCCACCAGGCAGAAGGTCCCACCGCGGAACTGGCGCGCTGGTTACTGCAGATCAGCCCAGCACCTGGGAGCAGGTTACACACAAGCTGCCTGAAACCGAAGCGATATTATGCCTGTCTGTCTCTGAGCCTGGCGGTCCCAACTACCTGGTCACTGGAGCAAAGATGGCGGAGGGCACTCTCGGTGGCGCCGCTCACCCTGTGGTCACGATGGCCCGCCGATGTGGCACCCAGACGACCACAGCGCCAACCCGCCCTCGGGCACAGACGGAAGCCCCAACAGGCCGTGTCCCAAGTGATGTTATATTGGGGGGAGAGCCTGGGTACCGGTCTCTCCAGCGCAGTCCGCGGGAACAGAGGTCGCGGAAGGGAAGCTGGCAGGCTCCCTCCCTGCGCGGGGTCCCTCCACCAGGCAGAAGGTCCCACCGCGGAACTGGCGCGCTGGTTACTGCCCAGGTTAAATTTCTTAGAACTTACATTTTAGGCAAGAGGTTTATTGTGAAAATAAAACAGTTGTAGGTGGGTTTCCATAGTTGTTTCCTTGGAAAACTACCTTTGTAGGGCTGGATTTGTGGAAAGATATTGTGTAAATTTGGTTTTATCATGGAATATCTTGGTTTCTCCATCTATGGTGATTGAGAGTTTTGCTGGGTATAGTAGTCTGGGCTGGCATTTGTGTTCTCTTAGGGTCTGTATGAGATCTGCCCAGGATCTTTTAGCTTTCATCGTCTCAGGTGAGAAGTCTGGTGTAATTCTGATAGGCCTGCCTTTATAGGTTACTTGACCTTTTTCCCTTACTGCTTTTAATATTCATTCTTTGTTTCGTGCATTTGGTGTTTTGATTATTATGTGCCGGGAGGACTTTCTGGTCTGGTCCAGTCTGTTTGGAGTTCTGTAGGCTTCTTGTACGTTCATGGACATCTCTTTCTTTAGGTTAGGGAAGTTTTCTTCTATAATTTTGTTGAAGATATTTACTGGTCCGTTAAGTTGGAAATCATTGCTCTCTTCTATATCTATAATCCTTAGGTTTGGTCTTCTCATTGTGTCCTGGATTTCCTGGATGTTTTGGTTCAGGAGCTTTTTGCATTTTGCATTTTCTTTGACTGTTGAGTCAATGTTTTCTATGGTATCTTCAGCCCCTGAGATTCTTTCTTCCATCTCTTGTATTCTGTTGTTGATGCTTGCATCTATGACTCCTGAATTCTTTCCAAGATTTTCTATCTCCAGAGATGTCTCACTTTGTGATTTCTTTATTGTTTCTACTTCCACTTTTAGATCCTGGATGGCTTTGTTCAGTTTCTTCACTTGATTGTGTTTTCCTGTAATTCTTTAAGGGAATTTTGTGTTTCCTCTTTAAGGACTTCTTCCTGTTGACCCATGTTCTCCTGTATTTCTTTAAGGGAGTTATTTAAGTCCTTCTTGAAGCCCTCTATCAGCATCATGAGATATGATTTTAAATCCAACTCTTGCTTTTCTGGTGTGTTGGGGTATCCGGGACTTGCTGTGGTGGGAGAACTGGGCTCTGATGTTGCCAAATAGCCTTGGTTTCTGTTCGTAGGGTTCTTGTGTTTGCCTTTCGCCATCTGGTTATCTCTGGTGCTAGTTGATCTTTCTGTCTCTGGCTGGAGTTTGTCCCTCCTACGGACCTGTAAGCCTGTGTCCATACTCCTGGGAGACCAACTCTCTTCTGGCAGGGTCTGTGCACAGAAGGCTGTGGAGCCCCCTGGCTCCCTGATGCAAATGATGGCAGGAAGACGTCCGTCCCAGCTGCTTCACTGATCGTATGCCCCATGTGCTCCTAGCTTTTCTCCTCCAGAGAGAAGATGGAGATCACACCTACATGCTCAGAAGTGAAAGCTTCTGGCTGCTGGGAGATCACTCTCTCAAAGGTTGTAGAGCTGCTTGGCTCCTTTTCTAATAAGGCCTTGTGATGGTTAATCTCAACAGTCAACTTGATGAGATCTAGAATTTCCTGGGAGAGGAGCCACTGAGCATGCCTGGGGGTTTGCACTCATCTTGATTAAGTTAATTATGTGGAAAGATCCACCCACTGTGGGTGGCACCATTCCTTAGGTTGGGATCCTGGACTGTACAAAAAGTAGAAAGTGAGTTGAGCACAGGCATTCATTGTTCATGCCTTCTGACTATGGCTGCAATATGGCCAATGGTTTCAGGCTCCTACTGCCTTACTTTTCCCACCAGGATGGACTGTATTTCAAACCTTTCTTCCTTAATTTGCTTTTGTCAGGGTATTTTATCACAGCAACAAAAAAAGTAACCAAGATAAGCAAATTGTTGCTTCTCTAAGAGACACATTTGTATGTAATTTCATTATAATTTCTGATTGCAGAAAGCTCCCTAAACCCCATTGCCATAGCTTATTTAACCCTAAGAAATCCTTTTTGATAATGATAATAGTAAAAAAAAAATGTAGCCAAGTAAAGCATTCGGCCTAGAGATCCACAAAAACTTGAATGGATTTTTAAAAAGTGATATATATACACTGTGGAGTTTTATTCAGCTACAAAGAAAAATAAAATTGTCATTTGTAAGAAATAAGATGGAACCCAAGATAATCATATTAAATAAAACAAGCCACTCGGAAAGACAAATATTGTCTGTTTTCTCTTATATGCAGAATCTACATTTAAATCCACATAAAAATAGGTAAAGTTGCTTGCAGCCGTGCCTGACTACTTGAGTTCAAACTCTAAGACTCACATGGTAGAAGGATAGAAATGACTTCCCCAAGTTGTCCTCTGACTTTCACACATGTGCTGTCATGTGTAAGTCTGCCCTCAATGTACAAATAGATAAGTGTAACAAAACAAGAACAATAAAACAAACAAATTTCCATATAAAAATATAACATGCCAAACCAGACCTAAACAAGAAGGTACTTGTCCTCAATCCAAAACTCCTGATTGTAGAGACAGGAAAAGAAAATCATGTTTTAGTGAACTTGTAAAGAAAATTAATCATATGTGTGTACACATGTAAACATACATGAAAGAGTCCTAAAAGTATAAATCTCTGTATATACAATTGACACAAGAAATAGCTTACAAAACAATTGAGAAATGTCTAGTGGGCTTTTCCAGTTTATTATTTCATGGAAGTTCAGCATGTTGTCTCTCTTTGTGCATATGTGCACACATGTCTGTGCATGTGTACCCCACATACATGAATGTGTGCATGTTGTAATAAGGGGATAGTAGTTACGTTAACCTTGTTTTTCCATTTACTTAAAAAAAACTAATTAATTGCCAAGCAAGCTTGACAACATGATTTAAGTCTCTAGAACCCATGTATAGGTCGAAGGATATAAATTGACCCCACACAGTGTTCCTCTTACCTCCACACATCATCCAAGCATCATACACACACAATAAATAAAGTAAAAATGTAAAGGATAGTTGAAGTAAATAGTCATTATTATGTAGTGTGCTGGTTTGATTTTGTCAAACTTGACAAACCTAGACATATCTGGAAAGAAGGGATCTTAATTGAGAAAATACCTCCATAAAATTGGCCTGTAGGCAAATATATGGGGTATGGACTTGATTAACAACTGATATAGAAGGGCCCAGTTCACAGTGTGTGATGTCATCCTTGGCCATGTGGTTCTGTGTTCTCTAAGAATGCAGACTGATCAGGTCATGAGGAACAAGCCAGTAAGCAGTGGTCCTCTATGGTCTCTGCTTCAGTTCCTGCCTCCAGGTTCTTACCTCAAGTTCCTGCTCTGACTTCTCTTTATTATTGACTATAATCTTGGAGGCAAAACAAACCCTTTCCTCCCTAAGTTGCTTTTGGTCATGGTCTTATCACAGCAACAGAAATTTTGTTACCCTTAGATAGGCAGTGTGCTTTTGCAACTCATGTAAGAATATAAGGCTTACTTCTAGTACTTTTAATAGCTGCTATTACAAATTGTTTAAAATACTTAAGTAATGTAAGTTAGTAGTCAGATAGTCAAACTCATGGTGATATTAGATTCTAATTTAGTTAATTATAATAAAATATTTTTCAAGGTTATTCAAATAGTAAATAGCTAAAAATAATCAATGTTTAACAATTCAGTTATGCCATATGTAGATAGATGGTCTTCAAAGTGTCAGAGATTCACAAACTATAGCATTTAAGGTTATTTCATTATTTTTTTTTAATTTTCTATATTTTTTTATTTACATTCCCAATGATTTCCCCTTTCCCGTTTCCTCCCTCCCCGAAAGTCCCATAAGCCCCCTTCCCTCCCTCTGTTCCCCATTCAACCCCCTCTCACTTCTCTGTCTTGGTATTCCCCTACATACAATCTTTCCAGGACCAGGGGTCTCTCCTTCCATCTTCTTGGAAATCAATTGATATGTGAATTGTGCCTTGGGTATTCCGAACTTCTGGGTTAATATCCCCTTATCAGTGACTGCATACCATATGTGTTCTTTTGTGATTGGGTTTCCTCACTAAGGATGGTATTTTCCAGTTCTGACCATTTGCCTAAGAATTTCATGAATTCATTGTTTTTAATTGCAGAGTAGTATTCCATTGTGTAAATATACCACATCTTCTATATCCTTTCCTCCGTTGAGGGACATCTGGGTTCTTTCCAGCTTCTGGCTATTATAAATAAGGCTGCTATGAACATAGTGGAGCATGTGTCCTTATTGCATGCTGGGGAATCCTCTGGGTATATGTCCAGGAGTGGTATAACCGGATCCTCTGGGAGTGTCATGCCCAGTTTTCTGAGGAACCGCCAGACTGCTTTCCAGAGTGGTTGTACCAGCTTGCAATTCCACCAGCAGTGGAGGAGTGTTCCTCTTTCTCCACATCCTCGCCAACAACTGTTGTCTCCTGTGTTTTTGATCTTAGCCATTCTGATTGGGGTGAGGTAGAATCTCAGGGTTGTTTTGATTTGCATTTCCCTAATGACTAAGGATGTTGAACATTTCTTTAGGTGCTTCTCAGCCATTCGATATTCTTCAGGTGAGAACTCTTTGTTTAGCTCTGTACCCCATTTTTTAATAGGGTTGTTTGGCTCTCGGGAGTCTAACTTCTTGCATGGTATTGGTACAGTGACAGGCATGTAGATCAGTGGAAGAGAATTGAAGACCCAGAAATGAATCCACACTCCTATGGTCACTTGATCTTTGACAAAGGAGCTAAAACCATCCAGTGGAAAAAAGATAGCCTTTTCAACAAATGGTGCTGGTTCAACTGGAGGTCAGCATGCAGAAGAATGCAAATCGATCCATTCTTATCTCCTTGTACTAAGCTCAATTCCAAGTGGATCAAGGACCTCCACATAAAACCAGACACACTGAAACTAATAGAAAGGAAACTAGGGAAGAGCCTTGAAGATATGAGCACAGAGGAAAATTTCCTGAACAGAACACCAATAGCTTATGCTCTAAGATCAAGAATTGACAAATGGGACCCCATAAAATTGCAAAGTTTTTGTAAGGCAAAGGACACTGTCAAAAGGACAAAGCAGCAGCCAACAAATTGGGAAAAGATCTTTACCAACCCTACATCCGACAGAGGGCTAATATCAAATATATACAAAGAACTCAAAAAGGTAGACTCCAGAGAGCCAAATAACCCTATTAAAAATGGGGTACAGAGATAAACAAAGAGTTTTCACCTGAAGAATATCGAATGGCTGAGAAGTACCTAAAGAAATGTTCAACATCCTTAGTCATTAGGTTCTTTCATTGTTAAAAGACCTTTTGTCTATGAGACATGTCTATCCCTGACAGAATCCCCATTCTACTTCAAGAAAGATGATGAGCATCAATAACCTCCATATAGAGTTGCTTCAATTATGGCAAGCTAGCCACTAGGAAAAATGTCCTAATTTTATCTGCAAATAAAATGCTGTCCAAAAAGGATGCAAGATAGTCAACTGCTAAGCTCTGTCATTACAGAGTACGTTAGTCCTTTATAATTCCTGCTTCATTTAAGGTCTGTCAGATGTTCTGGGCCAGAAGACTGAAGACGGATGCTCCAGTGTTGTAAGAAATATTGGGAACTGTCCAGGTGGCAAGCTATCACTGCCATTTTTATGATTTTTGAAAGCTTCATCCCTATACTTTCTGCATACTCAAATAATATTTATTCCTTCTCAAATATCTGACAATGCAGAAGACTAGATAGTTATAGTCTCACAATTAAACTTAAGTTGTTTAACATTAAAAAAGATGTTCTAGATTTAAAAAAAGATAGTTTTAGGATGGTAATACAAATTAAAATCAAACATAATTTAGGTATAACATTTTAAACTCATTAAGTTAGGATAGATGATAAAATACTTTATCTAAATTGCCAAATATAGTGGACTGGGCATTATAGATGTATATTATACCTTACAAATTTCATAATTGTTATAATTATATTCAATCTATATCTGAGAGAAAAGGAGCCTTTAATTGGACTAAAAAGAGGAACTGTTCAGGTTTGACCTCTTGCTGTGTATTGTAATGCTAAGTGCGGACCCCCAAGACCTGGTTGTCCCAGAGATGAGTCTGCACATAGACCCAAGTGATTCTATGTGAATTTGTTCCTGAGTTATTTCTGATTGGTAAAAAAGATGTTGTAAGACAATAATAGATGAGCAAAAGAGACATAGGCAGGTTTTAGTGTTCCCAGACCCGGAGGTAGGGTTGAGTGTGGGGGTCAGAGGAGAACAGGGAGAGAAGAAGTTGAAAAAAAAAAAAAGAAAAAAAATCATCATGGGTCAAGGAAATGTGGCTCTGAGGGCTAGCCAATTGGAGTTAAGAGCAGCCCAGATAAAACATAGTAAGTAATAACTTGGGATTATCAATGAAAAGTTGATTCTAATAGCATAGAAGGTAGATATCTGCCCAGTTCTTGTGCTATTTAAGACTTATTGTAACTATAAAGGTGTGTGTGTCTTTTACCTGAGAACTAAAAGATCAAGGTGGGGTAGAAACCCCAAATTGGAATTAAAAATTTCTCTCTTCTTTCTTTCTTTCTTTCTTTCTTTCCTTCCTTCCTTCCTTCTTTCCTTCCTTCCTTCCTTCCTTCCTTCTTTCCTTCTTTCTTTCTTTCTTTCTTTCTTTCTTTCTTTCTTTCTTTCTTTCTTTCTTTCTTTCTTTCTTTCTGACAGGCTCTTAATATGTAGTTTAGGTTGGCTTTGAACTTGAGGTGTTCTTCCTGACTCAACCTTCCAAATGCTAGTTGTGTATCAGCATACCTAGCTGGCATGATGCAATATTTTGTGATAGGTTTTCTAATTGGGTTGCAGAAAGAGACCCAGTTGTACAATCCGAGTGATTGTTTTACTCCTTCATTTTATGGGCTTGCATAATTGGAATCAAGTTATTTGAAATGAAACAAGATGGATCTTGTTTACTGAGAAACATTTAAATATCATTGGTACAAACAAGTGTCATCGAAGTATTGCTTACGAACTCAAGCGCCGCCTCCTTCCTGCAGGTTTTCCGCAATGGTTCCTGAATTTGATTATTCAATAAAAGCTGAAATAGGTGCCCATACTTTTGGGTTTTTACTCATTTTACAACCCATTCAAATCTATTCATATTATTATGAGACATATCTTCTCTGTTGGGGAAGAATGACTGAAGGACAGTAGATGCTCCATTAATAGTACTTGAAATCAAAATGAATAAAGGGCTGGAGATGTGGCTCGGTTAGTAAATGCTTGTCTAAATCCTGGTTCAACTATATAAACCTGGCATAATGGCACATACCAGCATTCAGAGACCATCTTGGACTACATGAGACCATGTATCAAACAACAACAACAACAACCAAACCCGTAAATTAGACTTCATTGGACAAGTTTTTTCTCCAGTGTGCAACATTTGATGCAAAGACTCTTAAATGATCAAGATGTGGAGAATAGGTAACTATGGAATAATCAGTTTCTAAAGAGGACTTTTGTATCATTTCTTCCAAAGCTCAGGAAATATTGTAGAAGAAGTAGAAAAGTATAAGAGCCAGAAGTCAGGGAGAGAAGTGCATGTGTATCATTGCTTTTATAATGTTAGTCTTGGGGGTCAGTAGGAAGGCTCAGTGGAAAGGGTGCATGCTGCCAAGCCTAATGACCTGAGTTCAATCCCTGGGATCCAGGTGGAAGTAGAGAACTGATTCCCAAAGTTTTCTTCTGATCTTCACATACCTGACATGGCATATGTACACCAAGACACAAATAAACACATTACTTACATAATAATAATGTAATCCCAGGAACATCAAAGTATCAAATCTAACTTCCCAAAGTACAATAAATACTCTGAAACTTATGTTAACTCATTTCTTAAATATATGGACACAGTCTCAGAAGAGTTAAATGGCTGGATTCCTAAGTCCTTCCTGTGAAATAACTTCAGTAAGAGAAGAGTAGTCACTCAAGGAAATGAAAGTTTGTTTGAATTACTCTTCATTCCTAGAATGAGAATATATAATCAATAAGTAATAACACCAATTTCTTCATCATGAAGTTTTGAGAGAACAGAATTGAAATAGGAATTCAAACATTTATTGAGCATTAATAATAGCTAAATCCTGAGGCTAAAAGTATGGATAACAAGTAGGGACTGGCTTTCTAGATGATCAATGGGAAAGAAGTAAAGAAGAAAAAAGAAAAAGGACAAGGAAACAGTACATAAATGGTAGAAAATATCCATAACCTTAAGCCAAAAAGATCGACTCACAGTATATACAATATCAACCCACATATATTCTCATAAAACAGAGATAGGACTAATATAGAGAAAAATGCCACTGCTTATTTTTTATGGTAAGGTTAATAGCAACTTTCTCTCTCTCTCTCTCTTCCTCCCTCTCTCTCTTCCTCCCTCTCTTTCTTTCTTTCTTTCTTTCTTTCTTTCTTTCTTTCTTTCTTTCTTTCTTTCTTTCTTTCTTTCTTTCTTTCTTTCTTTCTTTCTAAGACAGGGTTTCTCTGTGCAGCCCTGGCTGTCCTGGAACTCACTCTGTAGAATGATCAGTCTGGCCTCAAACTATGAGATCCACCTGCCTCTGCTTCCCCTAACCCCTGCACAGCTAATAGTGACTTTCTTATTTTGTCTTTCTATTAAAAATTTCAAGCGATCCTGCATTTTTGCAACAAAGTAAAAAGACAACAAGATGGCTCAGCTAAAAAAGGCACCCATCAGCAATACTGAAAACCTTTTAGTTCTATTCCTGGATCCCACATGGTAAAAGGAGAGAACTGAGTCCCAAAAGTTGTCCTCTGACTTCCATACATGCACTCTAGACCATGTGTGTGCCCTGTCTCCAGATCAATACATGGAGTCAAGAAACACACATAAACCTTAAAGTCTTCCTTTAAATGGAAACCATTTTTTACCTTGGAAACCTTCCAGTATTATAGAATAATAAACTAGTATAATGAACTCTCAACTCATGGTCTCTCTTGTTTTACTATTTTGGAAAAATTTTTAATTTATATTTTATGTATAAAATATATCTGAGCACATACTCTATGTCTTATATGTGGAAGTCAGAGAACAACTTGGGGAGTCAGTCCCCTCCTTCTACCATGAGGGTACTGGACTCAGGCCATTGGACTTGGTGGCAAACATCTTTACCTACTGAGCCATCTCACTGGATTATTGCTTAATATTAGATGTAGAGCTGGAGGGAACCATGGATGTAGTCAGAGAAAAAAGAACCAGATATAGAATCAAACCATTTTGGCTGTTTGTCATTTTCTCACACAAGCTCTTACAGATTTTATAGAAGGAGTTAATGATAAGCCATAATAGTTTCTTAGGGTCCTATCCACTAAAATGTCCTTATAATATAATGATTGTGAAATGACTCTGGATTTGGCACCATTATAGCTGCTTCTTCTGCTTCTTCTTCTTCTTCTTCTTCTTCTTCTTCTTCTTCTTCTTCTTCTTCTTCTTCTTCTTCTTCTTCTTCTCCTCCTCCTCCTCCTCCTCCTCCTCCTCCTCCTCCTCCTTCTTCCTCTCTCTCTCTCTCTCTCTCTCTCTCTCTCTCTCTCTCTCTCTCTCTCTCTCTCTCTCTCTCTCTCTCCTGTGTGTTACTGTGTAGCTCTGGCTGGCCTGGAGCTTGCTAAATAGATGGGGCTGGTCTCAAACTCATAGATAACCTTATGGCCTTGCCTCCTGAGTGCTTGGATTAAAGGTGTACACTACTACATCTGGCTTCCTGTTGTCATTCATATATGATACATAACACTTTGTCCTTAGAAATAGATTTAGCTAGACATGGCGGTGCATTTAATTCTAGCACTTGGAGGCAAAGTCAGGCAGATCTCTTTGAGATGATGCCAGGGCTATGTAGAGAGACTGTCTCAAAACAGAAAAGAACAGAATAGAGCAGAGCAGAGAGAGCAGAGCAGAGCAGAGAGAGCAGAGCAGAGCAGAGAGCAGAGCAGAGAGAGCAGAGCAGAGCAGAGCAGAGAGAGCAGAGCAGAGCAGAGAGCAGAGCAGAGAGAGCAGAGCAGAGCAGAGCAGAGAGCAGAGCAGAGAGAGCAGAGCAGAGCAGAGCAGAGAGAGCAGAGCAGAGCAGAGAGCAGAGCAGAGAGAGCAGAGCAGAGCAGAGCAGAGCAGAGAGAGCAGAGCAGAGAGAGCAGAACAGAACAGAACAGAACAGAACAGAACAGAACAGAACAGAACAGAACTTACAAGTGTTTGTGTGTATATGCAAGGATGAGTGCAGGTACTGTTGGAGGTCATAAGAGGGTACTGGATTCCTGAGTTGGAGTTAGAGAGTTGGCTAGTAGCTTGATGTGAGTTCTGGAAACCTAATTCTGGTCCTCTAGAAGAGCAGAAAATGTTCTTAACTGCTGAATCATCTCTCCAGTTTTCTGGACATTTTTTTTTCTTTTCTTTTTCTTTTTTTTTTGAGATAAATTCTTACTATGTATCCTGGTTTGGTTTCAAACTCATAGTTCTCCTGTTTCAGCCTACCAAATGTTGAGATTATCTACTGCCATGGTGAGCTAACTATTCATTCTTTAAAAAGCAACAGATTTGTGTGTGTGTGTGTGTGTGCAGATTCTTTTTTAAATTATTTTATTTATTTACATTCCAGATGTTGTCCCCACTCCCTGTCCCCCCTCCCACACTTCTTCCCATTCCCCCTCCTCTTTGCATCTGAGAGGGTGCTCACCCTCTCCCCTCTTGACCTCAGGGACTCCCCTTCCCTGGAGCCTCAAGTCTCTGCAGGATTAGGCACATCCTCTACAAACGGAAGCTACATATGTGCCAGGGGCCTTGGACCAGCCCATGTATACTCTTTTGTTGGTGGTTCAGTCTCTGGGAGCTCCCAGGGGTCCGGGTTAGTTGATACTGTTGTTCTTCCTATGGGGTTGCCACCCCCTTCAGCTCCTTCAATCCTTCCCCTAACTCTTCCATAGGGGGTCCCCATCCTCAGTCCAATGGTTGGCTATAAGTGTCTGCATCTGTCTCAGTCAGCTGCTTGTGGAGTCTCTCAGAGAACAGTAATACCAGGCTCCTATCTGCAAGCACATCTTGGTATCAGCATTATTTTCAAGGTTTGGTGCCCATGGGATAAATCCCAATTTGGGCTGGTCACTGGAGAGCCTTTCCTTCAGACTCTGTTCCATGTTTGTCCCCGTATTTATATTAGACAGGAAAAATTCTGGGTCAAAAATTTTGAAGATGGGTTGGTGACTCCATCCTTCTACTGGGGGCTCTGGCAGTAGACTCTTCTCATCTTCCCACTGTTGGGCATTTCAGCTAAGGTCACATCCACTGAGTCCTGGGAGTCTCTCACATCCTAGGTCTCTGGGACTTTCTAGAGGGTACCCCCACTTCCTATCCTCAGAAGTTGCATATTTCCATTCATTCTCCTGGCCCTCTGGGCTTTTCTCCTGTCCATCTCCCCATACCTGCTCCTGCTCCTCTTTCCCTCTTCCCCTCCCCTCTCCCATCCAGATCCTTCCCTCACTCTGTATCCTGTGATTATTGTACAGATTCTTGAGGGAAGTTAGTTATATGACAGAAAAGTATTAACAGGCCTGTTTGGGCCCACCATTTGTAAAGAGTTTCCTGAAAAAACATGTCTGTGTCTGTGTTAGAATCTATACTGGAGTCATCCTATCATGTGTACATTCTCTGAACTGATGAACAGTCTCTTGTTTGCTTCCTTCTGCTTGTTGTATTTATAGCCCACATTACTTATGATTGTGGGACAACATAATATGGACCAGATGGCTTCATTATTCAGAGTTTCATATTTTGAATTTTAAACATTGTGTTGGACTGCCTGTCCATGGCCAGCTGTGTCCTGGAGTTGATAACAAGGCCAGAGCATGATTCAGAGGGCCAGAGACCATGGCTATAGAGGTGTCAGCATTTCAGTTTTTTTCTAGATTTTTGTCCCTGGTTGCATTTCAAAATTCTTGGGGGAGGGAGAGGGGAGAGAGGATAGAGAGGGCAGAGAGGAGAGAGAGAGAGTCCTCTCTCTCTCTCTCTCCTCTCTCTCTCTCTCTCTCTCTCTCTCACACACACACACACACATACACACACACACACACGAGGGTGGGGTGGGCATGAAGAGGGAGAGAGGAAGGGAATGAGTGAGGGAGGGAAAAAGAGAGTGTACTTTTTCGATCACTTGGCTGGCCTATGATTACAATAAGCTAATAGAATTCATTATGTTAGCTTCTTATAGCTATTCTTAACTATAGACATTAATATTTTTAAGTGAGAGCTTCAGTCAGAGAGTTTGAAGGAAACAGGTATCACAGTAGTTAAATGGAGTAATAGAGCACATTTCCTTAAGGAACTGTATTATTTTTTTAATTTTAAAGTTACTTTTATTTGTGTAGGCATGTGTGTGCATGCACAGGCCAGAGGATCAAACTCAGGTCACCAGGCATGCAAGACAGCTTGCATTCCCATTGGGCCATCTTACCAGTCCTAGGTCCTACTTCTTTAAAGTCTAGTGTACCTTGAAATGTAGACATCTGAGGGCTAAACCTTTAGAACAGGACTCCTATGGAGGATATTCTAAATCTCAACTACAGGAAATAATATTCTAGACCTAAACACACAAGAGGAAGCCATGGTTACCAGACTCTAGAGAAAGCATTCTCTTGCTTTCTCTCTTTCTCTCTCTCTCTCTCTCTCTCTCTCTCTCTCTCTCTCTCTCTCTCTCTCTCTCACACACACACACACACTCTGTTAGCTCCATTTTTCTAGAGAATTCTAATATGATGATATCCTAGTTTTATTAACTTGATACTACCTAGAACAGTGGTTCTCAATTTTCCTAATGCTGTGACTCTTTGATACAGTTCTTCATGTTATGGTGACCCCAACCATAAAATTATTTTTGGTGCTACTTTATAACTGTAATTTGACACTGTTATGAATTGTAATGTAACCATCTGATATGCAGGATATCTGATAGCTACAGGTTGAGAACGGCTGGCCTAGAGTCGTCTAAGAAGGGAGTCCCTATTGAGAGATTGCCCAGATCAGATTGGCCTGTGAAGTTATTGTATTGGTTGTTAATTGATGTTGGAGGGTCTGTTGTGAGCAGTGTCATTCCCTGAGCAGGTGCTCCTGAACTGTATATGACAGCTAGCTAAGCATGAGCTTTTTGAGTGGGACAGCAAGCTGACCTCCATGGTTTCTACTTCAAGTTCCCACTTGAGTTGCTACCCTGACTTCCATCGGTGTGTGTTCTTACAGCAACAGAGATCATCTCAGAGCGTATGGCAAGGCAATGGGTTCTATAGTCTTTCTTAGAGAGACATATAAATGTTTTAAGTAGCATAAAAATTACCAGCATCTCCACATATGCTACTTAAAACTTTCCCAATATCACATTTGTGGTCATGAACTATTAAGGAACTTTTTATTATGAACTAAACTTACAGGGGCTGGAGATGTAGCTCAGTTGGCAGACAGCTTGTCTAACAGGAATGAAGCCCTGGGTTCCATCCCCCACACTGAATACAACCTGTGTGGTACTGTACTCCTGAAATTTCAGAACTTAGATAGGGTCTCATTATGTAGCCCAGGCTAGCCTGGAACTCAAAGAGATCCACCTGCCTCTATCTCCTGAGTGCTGGGGGTTAAAGGCATGTACCACTGTCTGGCTCATATGGTAAAATTTAATATCTGAACATATGAATCATCCTCTCACTTTTTGTCTTTAATTTTATCTTGGATTTATTTTCTTACACTCATCCTTCATGTGAACTTTGCAATAATTTCATTTATTAAAAATCCCCATTTCAATAGTGATTTTAGTGGAATTTATATATTAGTCTGACAAGAACTGACATTTATTTTCCCTTCTAGAAATATTATCTCACTTTTTATTATTTGAGTTACCTTTTCTTTTCAATGATTATGGAGAATTAGAACTTGCAAGGTTGTTTGGTATTTTGTCTTTTATTTGAATATCAGAAAGTAATATTCATTTGACATTATGCAATTTAACAAGCAAATACAGCTCAACCAATTGCTTGATATTCTAAGCATTTCCAACATTTTGAATATGGAAATTCTTTTTGCTCTGTGATTAATTGCTCTGTGCAAACCTCCAACTCAAGATCAGGTTGGAGAGCAGGAAAAGTACTAAAATTAGATTAATCAATTTTATAAAACTTAACAGATACTCTTATGTAACTTTTGAATTGATAAGGTACAGCCTCTTTCTTTCTTACATGGATACCCTATCTTCAGCTTTGGATTTCCAGGTGTAGAAAAGAAATGGGGGAGTCTGATTGTGATTGTGCTCCTATAATCCCGGAATTTGGAGGAGGGGGTGGAGACAGAAGGTTCGGGAGTTCAAGGATAGCCTCAGTTACATATGGAGCAAGTTGTAGTCCAGTCTGTCCTACATGAGACCCTATCTTGGGATGAAATACACAGCAATAGAAGTCGGGGAGCAGGTTTCAGATTAGCTTCATAGTTTCTGGGTGAAACAAAATTATCTGCTCATGTAGAGCCATCAGCAAGGAAGCTGCCTGGACTTCTGATACCCTGCAACAACCATCACCTTCTTTCCAAAGCAAAGAGACAGCTTGCAAGCAAATGGGACTTTCTGGCTAACATGAATGATCAAAACAGCCAAAATGTATATTTTTCATGTTTTACTGAGATTTGGGTCTGGCAAGGTAAGACCACAAAAGCATTCCATATCTATTTACTTGGCTTCCATACAGTGTTGGTTCTGGGAAGATCAGCAGGCCTGCAGCCTCCAGGAGGCAATCTTTGCAGAGAGCCAAATAACCCTATTAAAAAATGGGGTACAGAGCTAAACAAAGAATTTTCACCTGAAGAATATCGAATGGCTGAAAAGCACCTAAAGAAATGTTCAAC
Source organism: Tokudaia tokunoshimensis (assembly GCA_036184795.1). Classification (NCBI taxonomy): domain Eukaryota; kingdom Metazoa; phylum Chordata; class Mammalia; order Rodentia; family Muridae; genus Tokudaia; species Tokudaia tokunoshimensis. The sequence goes on along the minus strand of BTHU01000023.1, from coordinate 28,248,166 downwards.
ATCCTTAGTCATTAGGGAAATGCAAATCAAAACAACCCTGAGATTTCACCTCACACCAGTCAGGATGGCTAAGATCAAAAACACAGGAGACAGCAGGTATTGGCGAGGATGTGGAGAAAGAGGAACACTCCTCCACTGCTGGTGGGATTGCAAGCTGGTACAACCACTCTGGAAAGCAGTCTGGCGGTTCCTCAGAAAACTGGGCATGACACTCCCAGAGGATCCTGTTATAACACTCCTGGGCATATACCCAAGTTGCTTTTTCTTGGTGGTAAAATAATATTCCTATCAGATGACAAAGAATGACAACTGTCTTGGTTACTGCTCTATTGATGAGAAGAGACACAACACCAAGGCAACTTATAAAGGAAAGCATTTAATTATGGGCTTGCTTACAGTTTCAGAAGATTAGTTCATTATCATCAGGGTGGGGAGTGTGGCACCATGAAGGGTAGACATGGTGTTGGAGAAGGAGCTAAGAGCTTATATCCTGATCCACAGGCAGCAGACAGAGTGAGACGGACTGGGTCTAGTGTGGGCTTTTGAGCGCAGCTACTCATAAAATTTTGATTGAAGACTGGTCTTCTTTTGGGAAAGACCATCCTCTTCAATCGAGCATGCACCTTCAGGAAGGCTGCACATGCATGGAGTGGTGATGGGGAAGGGGACACCTGTCTAGCCAGCCAGATCAGGTGAATCAACCCTGGTGATCAATGGGGTGACAGATGTTGTAGCCATATTGTCCTCCCATATCCACCCATAGCAAAAGTTTTTGAAACCTCAAAGGCCACCCACAGGGACACACTTCCTCCAACAAGGTCACATCTACTATAAGGAGGCCACACCCACTTCTTCAAGGCCACACCTCCTAATCCTTCCCAAACACTTCATCAATTAGGCACCAAACATGCAAATTTATGAGTCTATGGGGGGCAGCCTCATTCAAACCACTATAACAACCCCTCATATTGGTCAGCTTTGAAGTTATTAGGTAGGGAGTTATATGCACTTGCAAATACAATTACAAAAATAATAAGATAGGGGGTCTTTAAAAAGGGATTTATTCATTTTTCATGTTTATGAGTGTTTTGCCTGAATTATGTATGCCACATGAATGCCTGTATAGGTTAGAAGAGGGTGTCAGATTCCCTGGAACTGAGTTACAGATGGATATGAGCTGCCATGTGGGTGCTAGGAATTGAACTTGAGTCTTCTGCAAGTGTTCTTAACCATTAAGCTATCTATCTCCCCAGTCCCTTATTTTCCTTTTAGAAATTTAATAATTGGAGAAATAATTATTTGTTGCTTTGTGAAAAACCTTTTGAGCCTGAAAATTGTAATTTCTATTGTAAAAGAGAGGTCTCTAAACAGTATTCATTTAATCAGTCATTCTCTCCTTCCTTCTTGAAGCACTGGGGATTGTTATCCATACCACCAGAATTTTGTAGGCCTCTCATTTTTACTATCTTCCAAATAAGTTCTTTTTTAAAAAATAATATATTTTTAAAAATTCTGAGATTATAATATAATTTCAGTATTTCTCCCTTCCTATTCCTCCTTCCAATCCCCCCAATATATTCCTTCTTGCATTCCTTTAAATTCATGGCCCTCTTTGTCATTAACTGTTATTACATGCATTTTATATATAATATATATTCCTAAATATAACCTGCTCAGTCTGTATAATGTTACTTGTAGTATATTTTCAGAGCTGACCTTTTGGTATTGGTTAACTAATTAGTGTGCTCTTCCCTGTGGAAGACTTTATCTCCTACTTTTAGCATTCCTTAGTCGCCTTTATTTCTTGTGTAGGATTGAGGCCTTGTGGGCTTCCTCTCCCCTCCTCTGGCCCTGTCCACTTTGTCATGTCTATTGTTGTTGTCCTTATTCAGCCCATGCATAGATAAGATTAACCATGTTGGTGACACTTCCAAATAGGTACTTTACTATTTTCTCTCTCTCTCTCTCTCTGTGTGTGTGTGTGTGTGTGTGTGTGTGTGTGTGTGTGTGTGTCTGCACATGTATGTGAAGGTATCAAGTTTTTAATAATGTGCAGCTAAAACCTATTTCAAGATTTTAAATTAAACTGTTGTTTATGTGTATGAGTGCTTCTGTGTAAGTGTGTGCTATGTATATTCAAGTGCTCTTGGAGGCTAGAAGAGGGCATTACATCCCCTGGTACTAGATGTACAGGTGGTTGTGAGGTTCTTGATGTGGATTCGAACTCAGGTTCCTTGGAAGAGCTCTTAACTCTTGAACCATCTCTCCAGCCCTTTGTATTATTTTTGTTTTTGTCTTTTTTTAAAGACAGTGTCTTTCTATGTAGCTCTAGCTGTCCTGGAACTTTCTCTTTAGACAGGGCTGGTCTCAAACTCAAAGACCAGCCTGCCTCTGCCTCCCAAGTTCTGGGATTAAAGGCATGCACCACCACTGCCTGGTTCCTTGTATTATTTTAAATTAATCCATTATTAACATTAGGTTGACTATATTCTTGTCTGTTATCAATTATTGAGGTACCAAAAATTGTAACAAAATGATAGGAGAGAGATACTTTTGACAATAAAAAAAATCACTTGGATGACACTGAGCTATTGATTGTAATAAAATTCACTTTCCAAACTGGTCATGTGCCTTCATTCTTTCTTAGGAGAATTATTTTGGTAGCAGTGAAAACTCTCAATAGTCATTGAGATTCTTGCCACCAAGCCTGATGAACTGAGTTAGATACCTGGGACTTATATGGCAGAAGCAGAGAAATGACTCTGGCAAGTTTTCCTTTAACCTCCCCAAATGTGCCATGGAAGGTGGACACCTAAACACACACACAGACACACACACACGCACACAAACTCCTATTAGGAGTTGTGCTTCTCATTTTGAAGTCATTGAAGGGGCCTTTCAGGTCTTCCATAGTGATTCTGTTGATGCTGCTTCCAACATTCCTCTCTGTCATTCTTTGGGCGTGACACTCGTGATAATATTCCAAATGAAGCAAAAATAGTCAATCCAGCTGGATAAAGAAGAAGTATGGAGAGGTGGGGAGAAAATGTAAGTCTTTATTACTTGAAAAGGCCCTCAGATAAAATCACTAGACAAAAATCACACTTACAGCCCATTCTTCACATGAGCAGCTTAGCTGAAGAGGAGGTAGAAAACGTAGTCTTTCCCTGAGAGCCATATGCCTACTCACAATTGGGTTGTAAGAGAGGAAGAATGGTTGTAAAGGAATAAGCAACTGTCTATGCCTTAGACAACACTTGATGGATTGGATGGTCTCTGGGCAATTACTTTTCAAAGCTGAATTCTGTTTCACTAACTTATTTTGTATCAGTAACTCAAATTGCTGTTTAATTACTTTTCAGGATTTCTTTCTCTCTTCCTCCTTCACCCTGGGACCACCATGGAATAACTAAGTAGAGTTCCACAGAAAAAAAACTTAATAGAGGACATTCTGCAGTGAAAGAGATTTAAGTTCTAACCACACCCTTCTCCACATATTTTACTTATGATATTTTTATTGGGACTCAAAACAATTTCCATAGCCTTTTTAATTACTGGTAAGGAAGACAAGCTCTTATTAATGAACTATAATCTACTCTAACCTCCACTCCTGTAAAAACCTCTAATGAAACTCATTGGGGCACACACACACACACACACACACACACACACACACACACACACACACACATGCAGAAATGGGAATAGGAAGGAGATTAATGGGATTGGGAAGAGAACAAGACTGGTGAATGTGATTGAAATAATTAGTCACATATGTGAAAAGGTAATAACGAAACCCATCATGACATATAAACATATGCTAATAAAATGTTAAAATTAAAAACATCAGCATGGATTAACCAGGAGTAGTGGTATAAACCTGTCATTCCAGCAGGAAGATGGAAGTAAGAAGATAAAGGGTTTAACATCATCTTCAGCTACACTGTGAGTAGGCACCAGTCCGGGCTGCATGAGACCCTCACAACAACAACAACAACAACAACTCCACAGCTCTCACCTTAAAGGGAATAAGAGATAGTTTATCCTTAAGCCAAATATGAGTAGTCATACATAGTGTGATGGTTTGAGTAGGTAAGGCTCTCATAGATTGTGTGTCTGAATACTTGGCCCATGGGGAGTGGCACTATTAGGAAGCGTGGCCTTGTTGGAGGAAGCGTGTCACTGTGGAGGTGGGCTTTGAGGTCTCCTATACTCAAGCCATTCCTAGTGTGGAAGATAGTCTCCCTCTGCTGTTTGCAGATCAAGATGTAGAACTCTCAGCTCCTTCTTTAGCATCATGACTGCCTGCAAGCTGCCATGCTCCCGCCATGTTAATGAACCAAACCTCTGAAACTGTAAGCCAGCCCCAATTAAATGTTTTCCTTTATAAGAGTTGCCATGGTCATGATGCCTCTTCACAGCAATAAAACCTTAACTGAAACACATGGTTACCCTTGAATAATTTATTAGTTACAGAAAAAGGAAAATCATAAATCAAGGCATTTACAAAGTACATTGGTGGTGGCCACAGGTAGGTGGTTACAGCAATTAGTAGAACCTCTGGTATAGGTTTCAAGTGCTAGCTGATGACATTCTTGGCTTTTGAATTATTAGAAGTTACTGGTCTATTAAGAATATATTTTATGGCCAGCAAGATAGATTCATCAGGTAAAGACACATTCCACCAAGCTCAACCATCTGAATTCTAGCTCTAGAACCCACAGAATGGGAGGAATGACTCCCACAAGTTGTGCTCTGCCTCCACATGTAAGCCGTGACTTGTGTGTGTGCATGCAAACACATACACACATCCATATATACACAAATTATTTTTTAAGATTTATTTTATTTATGTGTATTTGTATACTACTTGTGTGTTAGGGTGGCTACGGAAGCCAAAAGTGGATGCCAGATCTCATGGAGCTGGAGTTACAGGCAGTTGTGAGCCTCTGGGCGTAGATGCTGGGAACCAAATTCAGGTCTCTTGCAAAAGGACCAAGTACTTCTTAACCGCTCTAGCTCCCCTAAAATACATTCTAAAGGTTTTGATTAGGGCTGAGGAAATGGCTTAGTGGTTAAGAGCACTGACTGCTCTTCCAGAGGTCCTGAGTTCAAATCCCAGCAACCACATGGTGGCTCACAATCATCTGTAATTGGGTCTGATGCCCTCTTCTGGTGTCTCTGAAGAGACAATGTTACTCACATATATAAAATAAATAAATCTTAAAAAAAGGCTTTGATTAGTCAAAAGAATTTAAGGTCAGGCACAGGAATGGTCAGTGAATGCCTTTCACAGGGACTAAAAATAGCCTGAGATATAATTATATGTATCTGCAACATTCTAACTTTGCACCACCACTGATTCAGTCATTGGCCTGGAAGAGTCTTTAACACAGGTACAGCTTTTCTTTTTCCAGGGAATTGCAATTTATACAGATGACAGTGCTTTACATAGTTATTTCTTCCAAGCTCTGGAGTGGTTTGGAGAACAGTACTGAGGAATATTGGCTTAAAGTTTAGAAATGATCTTCAGAGAGGGCTTTTTATTATTTATTTGCTTTTCTCCCCAGAGAATCTCATGTAGTATTTCAGGTTGGCCTCTAATTTACTACATAGCCAAGGATGACCTTGAATTCCTGACTTCCTTATGTCTACTTTCAAAGTGCTAGGAATACAGATGTTTCCACCATGCCCAGTTTCTAAAATAGAGAAATTTTAACCCCCCTTCTTGCTCTCTCTCGCTCTGTTGCTCGCTCTGTCTGTCTGTCTGTCTGTCTGTCTGTGTTTGTATGCTACTTCCTGTGGGGGCCAGAAGTAGACATTGGATCCCTGGAATTCGAGTTAAAGGTATCTATAAGCTGCACAACCTGAGTGCTGGGAACTGAACTCAGGTCCTCTGAAAGAGCAGCAATCACTTTTTACTGCTGAGTCACCTATCTCCCCCCTTTTTATAACTCCCTTCAAATTCATCTTTTAATACATCATTTAGGGAAGTCAGGGCAGGAACTCAAGGAAAGAATAGATGCAAAGGCCATGGAGTAGTGTTGCTTAATGGCTTGTTCAGCCTGCTTTATTATACAACCAGGACCACTGCCCAGAGGTGACACCACCCACAGTGAGCTGGACCCTCATATGTCAATCATAAATCCAGAAAATGCTCCCAAAAGACTTGTCCACAACCCAAATGGGTGGGGACATTTTCTCAACTAAGGTTCTCTCTTCCCAAATGAGTCAAGCTTGTGTCAAATTGATGCAAAGCTAGCCAGCACATGGGATGTTCTTGAGGAGGAAGAGAGAGAGAGAGAGAGAGAGAGAGAGAGAGAGAGAGAGAGAGAGAGAGAGAGAGAGACAGAGAGAGAGACAGAGAGAGAGACAGAGAGAGAGAGAGACAGAGAGAATAGAAAGTGAAATTTCTGGGGCTTGGTAAGCAGAAAGATCATTCATTGTGGATGAAGAGACAATCAGGGACAAAGGACAAATGACAAAGGAGAGGAGTCGGTATAGGCCATTGCACTGTCTCATGTGAGATCTCCTGAAAGTTCTCTAACCATGAAGATGTTCCATTCATATGCACACAATGTTCAATGATGATGGCTTTTGCATCTGGGAAAACTTGGAACAGATCAAAGGTAAAACACTGGTGTGCAATGCTGGGCAAATTAAAGATGCCACCAGAAAACTTTAGAATTTGTCAGGAAAGGGCATTAGCTGGGTTTAGTTCCCTCTTTCCTTAGATCTACTTAGTGCTGAGAAAGCTGGGTTGGCATCTCTGAGATGTACTGCACAGCAGAAGAGGGACCTGTTAAAGTGGTAGGAGTTTTCCAATGCTCTTAAAATATTCTTTGGAGCCAGATAGAAGTGATGTTTCTTCCTGGAACAGATAATTGATTTCAGTGGGTTTTGGATTAGATTTATGACTTTGAAAGGAACTTGCAATTGCATAGTAGTTGGTTACTTGACATTTTTTTTTTTGCTTAGAAAATTCTAAGGAAATATAGGCCTTAGAAGACTTGGGGTTCTGACTTCAGTTATCTCCTCTAGAGACTGACTTCTTCTGTTTGTTCTGCATAAATTTTGTGCTTGAGACAATCTCACTTGTAGTCCAGGTTTGAACTTGTAGTTCAAACTCTCTGTTCAGCTGAGGATGATCTTGAGCTCCTCCTCTGCTTGTTTGTACCTCCAAGATGCTAGGATTCTAGGTTTATGTGGCCATGTCAGGTATATGCAGTGCTGGGGATGGGGTGGGGGAGCAGCCTTTGTGCATGTCCGGCAAATGCTCTACCATCTGAGCTACATCCTCAGCACCCGTTTTCTATAATTGTGGAATAGTAATTTTCTCCGCTACTATGGAGGCTGAAGCAAGTGGGTAGCTTGAGCTCACGAGGTTGAGGCGATGCTGTGCCAACTAGGTGTCTGATTAGGTCCCACATTAATAGGGTGATCTCCAGGGAGTAAAGGACCCCTGTTGCAGTTGACATAGCAAGATCTTGCTTCATTTTAAGATTATTTCCTTCCCTGGATTTGGACTTGATAGATCACTTTCTTTTCTTTTACAGATTCCACAAGGGCTCTTTATCTGCATGAAGACTGCTTATTTTCATTCTTGTGTTTCATTTCCCAAGAGCCTTCTTAGAAGTCTAGGATTCCACTGGGCACAGTGCTGTGTGTGCATCTGTAATCCCAGAACTTGGAGGCGGAGGCAGGAGGATCAGAAGCTCAAGGGCAGGGCTGGGGAGATGGCTCTGGGGTTAACGTGCTTGCTTTGTAATCATGAGAACCTGAGTTCAGATCTCTAGAACCCATGTAGAAAGGCAGGTGTAGAAGCATATGCTGGTGTTATAAGTGACTATCTTCCAAGCAAAGTAACCACCATCTTGGGGAAGTCCAGCACTGCCCTTCTACAAAAGGACCATCACAGATGGGCTTGCTGACCGTATACACCTCGTCATGGTGGAAAGAGAAGGGTCACAAGACCCGCACCTAGGTATCCAGCTATTCCCTTCCACCTGTTATATGCAACTCTACTTTAATTGCTCATAACTTCAAGGAGAGGCTCCATCTATGTGGTTGTGGCAAAGTCCTCATCCATATTGGGTAAAGGCTTTCCAGGTATGGCCTGTTGGGCAGGGTATGAGCACCCACACCCTTTGCCTATGCTTTGTAAGAGAGCCCAGTAAATTCATTGGTTTCCCAGTGTGAAGTTTGGGAGAATCATGCCTGGGTTTGTTGTTGGGACTTTAAGAGAAGTGATAGATATAGTTTATGTATTCCCCTGGGAAAGGATTTTAGCAACAGGCTGTAATCCTAGCACAAAGGAGGCAGAGGCAGGAGGGATCCCTGGAGCTCACTGGAACTCACCCACCCAACTCTCAAATTTACTATTTTTATCTTCTGTGTGTATATGAGTTGGAGACATCAATTTTTTAAGGGTGTAAGGTGAGTACTCAGGGAGATGCTATGTTCTGGGGAGGGGCAGACTCATGAAGGCAGCTCAGAGAGACCATCATGATGTATACATATTTCCTGAGAATATTCTGGAAATACGTGATCTCCACTGTTGAAAAAGTGATAATTTATCTAGGTAGCCATAGCATGTATCTATGAAGACAGAAAAAAGGCTGAGTGGAGCTGTATCTAGTTCAGTGCTGAAGAGAAATATCCTTAGGTGAGCCACATGTAGACTTTCAAATTCTTTCTTCCCTCCCTTTCCTTTTTTGGAGGGTAGGATGGGTATGTATGTACATGTTTGTATATATAAGCACATGTGTATGCAGGCACATGTGTATATGGAGGCCAGAGGTCAATGTTGGGTGTCTCAATTGCTTCATCAGCTTGCTTTTTGAGACAGTGTCCCTCACTGAACCTGGAGTTCATAGATTCAGCTAGACTAGCTAGCCAGCAAGTTCCAAAGATTCTCCTGCTTCAGTATCCTTAGTACTGTGTGTCTTTTGCAGCACCCAGCTTTTGCTTGTTTGCTTGACATGGGCACCAGTAATCCTAAGGTCCTAATGCTTGTTGGATGAGCACTGTATCAATTAAGCCATCTCCCCAGACTCTTCTTTATTTTTTCTTTTTCTTTTCTCTCTCTCTCTCCCTCCCTCCCTCCCTCCCTCCCTCCCTCCCTCCTTCCCTTCCCTTCCCTTCCCTTCCTTTCCCTTCCCTTCCCTTCCCTTCCCTTCCCTTCCCTTCCCTTCCCTTCCCTTCCCTTCCCTTCCCTTCCCTTCCCTTCCCTTCCCTTCCCTTCCCTTCCCTTCCCTTTCCTTTCCTTTCCTTTCAGCAGGGTTTCACCATATAGCTTCAACTTCCCAGGTGCTGGGATTACAGGCGTATACCACCATCTCTGTTTAAAAAAATTTGTTAGTAACATCCAGAAAGTTAAAAACAGGGCTGGGGATGTAGCTCAGTGGTATTTATCCTGCGTGTATCATGCCCTGAGTTCTGTCCTCTGCACTGCATTGAAATGTAAACCAAGACAGATGCAATCAATGTCAGTATTGTACTTCGTTTCATCCGATATGTCCAAGCTATTGTTATTGAACATTTAATCACCGTGAAATTATTACTAATATACCTTACACCTTTTTCATTTAAAGATGTGAAGAACAGCATTTTACATTTAAAACACAATTCAGCCTATAATGCCTGTTCAAAGTGCTTCCCAGAGCCATAATGAGCAGTGGCTAGCATGTTCAAGAGTGCATGTATGACATACACACTCCCTCCCTCCCTCTCTCCCTCCCCTTCCCTCCCTTCCTCCTTCCCTCCTTTCCTCCCTTCCTCCCTCCCTCCCTCCCTCTCTTTTTCCTTCCTTCCTCCCTCCTCTTCATCCCTCCTTTATTCCTTCTTTATTTTGCTCCTTCCTCAATCTTCTTTTAAAAAAATCACCAAGCAGATATTTCTGTGAGAGCCTGCTCATCTCAGTGACTCCATTTACCTTTGCTATAACCCCCCCCTGAAAATCCATTATAACATACATAATCTCCTTACTTTACAAAATGCTCTGCAGATATCCAGGGTGACATCTGAGTGGGTGGACAGAATTAGGCTCACAGGGAGATGAAAAATAGACTGCGGTAATCACTGATAAATTGAAAAATAAAAACACTACAGGCACATCAGAATAATGGCTACTTAGGTGACAGCTCTCTGCAGGAACCAGTTTCAAATGCAACTGCTTCATTCATTTTTAGGAGTCTTCTGAGAAATGCCATAGTATAAGAAATGAGGTATTAGTTTATTGGAATGAAAGGGGAAAACATTTTCCCTCATTGATTAGAAAGGCTGTGTTTGACACGTCAGCCTCTTTGCCTTTACTGTTTGTAGGAGCAGAAGCAGAAGCCCTGTAATTCAGGGCTAGGTATGTAGCTCAGTTGCTAGAGTTGCCTAGCATGCACAAAGCCCAGTGTTCCATGCCCAGAACTGCATCAATTAGGCATAGTGTTGTGTGCCTGTCATTCTAGCACTCAGGAGGTAGAGAGGCAGGAAGATCAGAAATTCATAGGGCATTTTATTTTTGCTTAGAGTTCCTGGCCCTGCCTGGGCGATGTGAGACACAACATGTTTTTTTAAAAGCCACACAATTCAAATACTATATTCTTATTTATTGTGTGTGTGTGTGTGTGTGTGTGTGTGTGTGTGTGTGTGTGTGTGCATAGTGTGGATGTTCTTGTGCCATGGCATATGTGTGGGGGTCAGAGGACAGTTTTCAGGGGGATTGGTTCTCATCTCCTATCTTGCTGAGGCAAGCTCTTTCTTGCTGGTATTGCTGTAGCACACTTCAAGCTAGTGACTGGTGAGCTTTCAGGCTCTTCTCCCATTTTGTCCTTCCAATTTGCAGTAGGTGCTCTGGGATTACAGATGTGCATCTTGGCATTTTTTTTAATTGAAAAGGTTTTTTTTCATACATTATATTCTGATCATGGTTTCTCCTTCCTCGTGTCCTCCCAGATTTTCCCCACCTCCCTATCTTTCTCTGATGGAGCAGCCTGACTCCATCTTAAAGATGAAAGCCATTTTGTGATAAGGCCTGAAGAAGTTCATTTCTGTTTACTGTAAAATTCATGCTTGACTGTGCTTTAATCTGTTCCCTACCTTATAGAGTTTGACTTACACCTTGATCGTACCCTGATAAGATAAAATATTCTGCCAAATAGTTTTGAAATGTTCATCAAAGTTTCTATGTAATCTCTGAAAATCCCCCAACCCTTGGAAACACCCATAGCCTTACAGTTTTGGGGGACTATATAAACCCTACCTTCTCCCATGTTCAATGCTATTTTCTCAAAGTCCATGTTTGATAGATAGAACCCTGCCTAACACAAAATAAAGCTTGCTTGATTTGACCAATGAATTTGGGTAATGGTCTTTACTCTCATTTGGTGGGATTGACAACTCCATCCCTTCTTTCTTTCTTTAGAAAACAAATGGAGAAGTACATAAGCCAACAAACAAGGAAAAAGCACCAGAAACACACACACAAAACAAAACCCATAAAAAAAAATTGAAAACTATAATATACAAGCAAGAGACCAGTAAGGTAAAAAATTCCCAAACAAAGCAATATGAGAAAGAATCTCTAAGAATATCATTTAAGTTCATTTTGTGTTGGCCTTCTGCTGTTGGGTATGGGACCTACCCTTAAGTGTGGTTTATTTACCCAGTGAGACTTCATTGGAGAAAACTATTTTTCCTTTGCAAACAACTATCAATTGGATATAACTCTTCTGTTAGAGATGGGAGCCCATTTTCACTCCCCCCCTCAATGTTAGGGCCCCATCTGGCTTGAACCTATGCAGGCCAGTCTCCATGAGTTCATATGCACATCAGTCTTATCGTGTATTATAGACATGATTTCTTTAAAGTCATCTAATTCCTCTGACTCTTACTATCTCTTCATCTCCTCTTCCAATAGCTTTTTGAGCCCTGAGGGGAGGGGTTTGATGAGGACATCCCATTTGGATCGGAGTATTCTAAGGTTTTTAATTCTTGCATTTTCCAGTTGTCACACCTGGCTTTTTAACTAGATTCAGGGAAATCTACTTCCAGCCATCAGGTTTGCGTAGTGTTCTAGTTTTCTTTTTGTTGCTGTAGTAAGATACTCTGACCAAAAACAAGGTAAGAAAGCATTTATTTTAGTTTACAGGTCTCAGAGATCTGCCTGCCTCTGACTCCTTCCAAGTGCTGGGATTGAAGGCGTGTGCTACCATCTCCTAGCACAGCAGATCTTTGGATGATTCAATTTGAAATTCACTTAACACTTAGTTGTGGTGGCACATGGCAGAGACAGGTAGATCTCTGAGTTCAAGGCCAGCCTGGTCTACAGAGTGAGTTCCAGGACAGCCAGGGCTACAAACAAACAAAAACAAAAAAGAAAGAAAAGAAAGAAAAAAGAAATTCACTTGGTTACATAGTTTTGAGATTGTTGAGCTTCTTGAATTAAAAAAAAAGATAAATTATTTCACATCTTGTATATAAAGTAAGATTTCCTTAACCACTGCATACTGGAAAATGACATAAATGCTGTATGAATTGGCAGGAAATGATCATGCATTCACATTCCTAGGCTTTGCTTCCATATCTCACACATATAGGAACTGTGGGATCTCTAGTTCTCCCAGAAGGCATTGGAGCATCTCTGCCAAAGGGTATCTCTAAAAATTCATGAATTTGACAGTTTGGCCACCTTGTGGTCTCTATCTACCTACCTCTACTCTTCTGATCCAGATTTCTATGAGCAAGTCCCTTCACACTGCTAATGTCCCAAATGGCAGTAAGGTCACCACTGATGTCTTCTTATATGAAGCCAGAGCTAATGTTGACTATGTAATAAAGACTAGACATGAATGTCTGATCCTCCTACCTTCACCTCCCATAGCTAAGACAATGAGCCACCATGCCTGGTTTTGATGTTTGTCTTGAAGTGGCCCAGGTCATATGCTGAGGGTTGAGGCTTGCCTGGAAGGTTCATTCCTTCTTTGCTGTGAGAGTAATGGGCAGTGGGATTATTGCCCATGAAAGGAACTGCTATTTTGACACCTGGTGCTTCAGTCCTTTGATTTCAGGATTGTACTGTAACTGTAAATCCAGTTGATCTGAACATCTGTCTCACTCCTTTTGGCTTCTCTCTGTCTCCCTTCCCAACTCTTGTGTGTGTGTGTGTGTGTGTGTGTGTGTGTGTGTGTGTGCATTCTAGCATGTGCACACATTCATTTCCATGTTTGTGTGTATGCGCTTGTGTGTGGAAGCCAAAGATCAGCTTTGAATGTCGTTCCTCAGGCGTTATGCCTTCCACCCTTTTTTTGAAACAAGGTCTCTCACTAAGTAGACTAGGCCAGATGGCCAGTGAGTCTGGGCAACCTGTCTGTCTCTGCCTCCCAGGCATAGGGATTACAAGTGTGCCACTATGTTTTACTTTTTTAAACTTGTGTTCTGGTGGTTGAAATCAGGTCCTCATGCATGCAGGGCACATGCTTCATCAACTGAGCTATATCCTGTACTCTTTCAATGTCCTAATTGTTCTTTATTTTCCAATCTCTTTCCTTATGAGTACTTTTTTTGAGACTAGGTCTCATGTATCCCCAGGCTGCTGTCAACCTGAATATGAAGTTGAGAATGACCTTGAAATTCTGATTTTCCTGTCTCCCTTTTCCTCCACGGTTGGAATGACAGTTATATACCAACACATCCAGTTTGTTTGATGCTGAGGATTGAATCTATGGATTCATGCACATAAGGCAAATAATCTACCAATGGATCTGTCTGTATAGTTATAGAAAACCATTTCATAAATCCCTAGCTACCTCTTGTTTCACTTCCCAAGTTCCTGAATATACCTGATTTCTGTGGAGAATAAAGTTTAGGTTCAAGCTGAGTTCTCATCTATACTTAGAATAGTCCAAATTGTGTTTTTCTTCCTTTTTCATTCTTCATAATATAGTGCAAAGTTACCAAATGAACAGCATCTTATTCAATTTAAATTTAATAATCAGAAGAAATTCTGGGACACAATAGATAGTTAAGGAGTATTTGTTTTGTAAATGAGAGGTTTTATTTTTAAGGAAACTTTCATTTTGAGAACAAGTGTGAAATCTTTTTTTCTGGTATGACAATCAAGGTTAATTTCAATCTTTATTTGGAACATCTGTTCCTTTTGGGATTGGTGTTAGGTGTCTGAATAGGGGTAGGGCTCAAGTCTGTATAGTACAAAAGCTAAGAATTGAACAGCTCCTAGGCCACATAATTATTGTTATCAGAAAAGTAAGTTAACCTTTCTGATCACTCTCTTTTACTATATAAAGGGAGGGGCATCTAAGTTAAGATTGTGTGAGGCCTAGAAGAGATACAAGTCTTTGCTGTTAAATGTTACACAATATTTTTGTAATGTGCTGTTACATAATATTTTTTGCAACAAATAGTAGCCTATAAAAATACTATTGAAGGAGCTGGAGAGATGGCTCAGTGGTTTAGAATTTGGTTCCCAGCACTGACATGAAGCAGCTCAAAACCACTTTCAGCTCCAGTTCCAGGGAATCTGATTCCCTCTTCTGGTCTCTTTGGGCAGCTGCACACACATAGCATACATACTCATACACATACACAAGTAAAAATGATTTAAAGAATCTATCTATCTATCTATCTATATATATATATATATATATATATATATATAAAATGAACACAGACAGCAGTCCTCTACTGTAAGTGAGTTGGGGGCCTCATGTCAACTGGTGTATGCTGCCTGTTTGGTGGTCCATTGTTTGAGGGAATCTCATGGGTCCAGATTAATTGAGACTGCTGCTCCTCCTGCAGGGTCACCCTTCTCCTTAGCTTCTTTCAGCCTTCCCTAGTTCAACAACAGGGGTCAGCTGCTTCTGTCCATTGGTTGAGTGCAAATATCTGCATCTGACTCTTTCAGCTTCTTTTTTTTAATTTTCTATATTCTTTATTTACATTCCAAATGATTTCCCCTTTCCCAGTTCCCCCCCTCCCCGAAAGTCTCATAAGCCCTCTTCCCTTCCTCTGTTCCAAATTTGCCTAAGAATTTCATGAATTCATTGTTTTTAATTGCTGAGTAGTATTCCATTGTGTAAATATACATGGAAAATATCTCTGATAAAATTGAAGAAATATAGAGAAAAACACGTCAAGATTGAGTATTTCCTGGAAAAATTATACAGATAAAATGGTAGGCATAAAAATATTCCTATGTTGATTGAAAGTGGAATTATAAACATTTTCTGATAAAATTGAAAATCTACAAGGAAAATATTTCTGATAAAACTCAAGAAATATATAGAAAAACACGTTAAAACTATTTCATGAAAAATTATACAGATAAGATGGTAGGCATAAAAATATTCCTAAATTGATTGAAAGTAGAAGTAAAAACATTTTCTGATAAAATTGAAGATTTACATGGAAAATATCTCTGATAAAATTGAAGAAATTTATACAGATAAATTGGTAGGAATTAAAATATTCCTAAGTTGATTGAAAGTAGAATTATAAACATTTTGTGATAAAATTGAAGATTTACATGGAAAATATTTCTGATAAAATTGAAAAAAATATATGGAAAAACATTAAAATTGAAGATTATCATGGAAAATTATACAGATAAAATGGTAGGTATAAAAATATTTCTAAGTTGTTTGAAAGTGAAATTATAAACATTTTCTGATAAAATTGAAGATTTACATGGAAAACATCTCTGATAAAATTGAAGAAATATATAAAAATGCGTTAAGATTGAGTATTTCATGGAAAAATTATACAGATAAAATGGTAGGCATAAAAATATTCCTAACTTTTTGAAAGTGGAATTATAAATACTTTCTGATAAAATTGAAGATCTACAAGGAAAATAGTCCTGAAAAAATTCAAGAAATATATAGAGAAACATGTTAAAACTGACTATTACATGGAAAATTATACAGATAAAATGGAAGGTATAAAAATGTTCCTAAATTGATTGAAAGTAAAATTATAGACATTGTTTGATAAAACTGAAGACCCACATGGAAAATACTTCTGACAAAATTGAAGAAAAATACAGAAAAACATTAAAATTGAAGATTATCATGGACAATTATACCGACAAAATGGTAGGCACAAAAACATTCCTAAATTGATTGAAAGTGGAACTACAAACACCCCTCCCCAACGAAACCGAAGATCTACATGAAAAACACTCCTGACAAAATTGAAGAAATACACAGAAAAAAATGTTAAAATTAAAGATTATCATGGAAAATAATACAGTCAAAATGGTAGACACAAAAAGCATTACTGAATTGAAAGAGGAGTCACAAACATTTTCTGATAAAATCGAAGATCCACATGAAAAACATCTCTGTTAGACAATGATTTTTTGTTGGGGAATTGAGTCTATTGACGTTATAAGATATTAAGGAATAGTGATTGTTGCTTCCTGTTATTTTTGATGTTCTTTTCATGTTTGTGTGGTTACTTTCTTTTGGTTTTGTTGGAAAAAGATTACTTTCTTGCTTTTTCTAGGGTGTAGGTTCCCTCCTCATGTTGGCGTTTTCCATCTATTATCCTTTGTAGGGCTGGATTTATGGAAAGATATTGTGTAAATTTGGTTTTATCATGGAATATCTTGGTTTCTCCATCTATGGTAATTGAGAGTTTTGCTGGGTATAGTAGTTTGGGCTGGCATTTGTGTTCTCTTAGGGTCTGCATGAGATCTGCCCAGGATCTTCTGGCTTTCATCATCTCAGGTGAGAAGTCTGGTGTAATTCTGATAGGCCTGCCTTTATAGGTTACTTGACCTTTTTCTCTTACTGCTTTTAATATTCATTCTTTGTTTAGTGCATTTGGTGTTTTGATTATTATGTGCTGGGAGAACTTTCTGGTCTGGTCCAGTCTGTTTGGAGTTCTATAGGTTTCTTGTGTGTTCATGGACATCTCTTTCTTTAGGTTAGGGAAGTTTTCTATAATTTTGTTGAAGATGTTTACTGGCCCTTTAAGTTGGAAATCTTCACTCTCTTCTATATCTATAATCCTTAGGTTTGGTCTTCTCATTGTGTCCTGGATTTCCTGGATGTTTTGGTTCAGGAGCTTTTTGCATTTTGCATTTTCTTTGACTGTTGAGTCAATGTTTTCTATGGTATCTTCAGCCCCTGAGATTCTTTCTTCTATCTCTTGTATTCTGTTGTTGATGCTTGCATCTATGACTCCTGAATTCTTTCCAAGATTTTCTATCTCCAGAGATGTCTCACTTTGTGATTTCTTTATTGCTTCTACTTCCATTTTTAGATCCTGGATGGTTTTGTTCAGTTCCTTCACTTGTTTGTGTTCTCCTGTAATTCTTTCAGGGATTTTTGTGTTTCCTCTTTAAGGGCCTCTACCTGTTCACCCATGCTCCCCTGTATTTCTTTCAGGGATTTTTGTGTTTCCTCTTTAAGGACCTTTACCATTTGACCCATGTTCTCTTGTATTTCTTTAAGGGAGTTTTTTATGTCCTTCTTGATGTCCTCTAACAGCATCATGATAAGAGACTTTAAATCCAACTCTTGATTTTCCAGTGTGTTGGGGTAACCAGGATTTGCTGTGGTGGGAGAACTGGGTTCTGATGTTGCCAAATAGTCTTGGTTTCTTTTGGGAAGGTTCTTGCGCTTGCCTTTTGCCATCTGGTTATTTCTGTTGTTAGTTGGTCTTGTTGTCTCTGGCTGGAGCTTGCCCCTCCTATGGGCCTGTAAACCTGTGTCTGTACTCCTGGGAGACCAACTCTCTTCTGGCAGGGTCTGTGCACAGAAGGCTGTGGAGCTGTCTGGTTCCCTGCTGCAAATGGCGGCTGGAAGGGAAGACTCCTGTCCCAGCAGCTCCACTGATCTTATGCCCTGTGCGCTCCTAGCTGTACCCCTCCAGAGAGAAGGTGGAGATCTCACCTCTGCACTCAGAAGTGAAATCGCTGCTGAGAGATCACTCTCTTCTGGTGGACTAAGCACAGAAGGCTATGGGCTGCCTGGTTCCCTGCTGCAAATGGCGGCTGGAAGGGAAGACTCCTGTCCCAGCTGCTCCACTGATAGTATTCTTTTTCAGCTTCTTTTTGGGTCTTCCGGAGTGCGGTTATGCTTGGTCCCTTTTTGGGAGCGCTCCATAGCCTCAGTAATAGTGTCAAGCCTTGGGACCTCTCCTTGAGCTGATTTAAAGAATCTTTAAAAAATATGACTGATGTTTTTAGGGAAGGAGAAAGAATTCTAAGTGACCGAGCATCACTGAAATTTGTCACTGTCGTCCCTGATTGTAGAGTTTGGAAACCATTGAGTACTAAGCCTCATGAAAAAGCAATAAAAATTGTCTGTAATTTCTGTATACATTTTCTATGTATTCGGATGGAGGTAAGGCCATTTCAGCAAATAGTTTGTAGGCCAATGAATATAAGAACTTACTTTGCGTTATTTATATTTATACTAAGTCATTAAAATCTACCCATGTTCTGGGGCCAGAGGTTATTCAGTTGTTTTCTCTTTTTTTCCCACCCCTTTCTTTTGAGACAGTATCCCATGTTGCCCTTGCTGACCTCAAGCTGAATAAGTAGCTGACCCTCTGACCCTCCTGCCTCTACTTCTGGCATGCTGAAATTACAGGATTCCCTCCCCCTCCTATCCCCCTCTCTCCCTTCTCTTCTTTCCTTTCTCTGTGTACTAAGGACCAAGCCCAGGGCTCCATGGATGCTGAGCCACAGCCCTAGGCCCTGTTTAGCTTTTGTGATCCCTATTCTCTCTGTGTGAACAAAATGCCCAGAGTTTAACGAATGTTCGGGCAATGATTCCAAGAAGGAATCCAATTTCTGAACTGCTATTATGCCTGTTAATTGTAAATGAACAACAAATCAAAGTTACTGTGAAATTATTGTCTAGGAGACATAATACTTTGGGAGTTGTACTACATAAAAACTGTTCAGCAATAAAAATTGAGTTTTAAGCCAGTTATGTCATATTTGACTGTCAGTATATTATTTATTAAGTTAAAGTAACCAAGAGGATCTAAGTTCTTATTATGTGAGATTGATGTCATAATTCAGCAAATTTTCTAGGTTGCTAGTTTCTTACAGAATTATATAATTAGGTGTCTACTTTTTATTTTCCCCTAGATGAATGTAGCCCATGCTGGTCTTGAACTTACTGTGTGGACAAAGCTGACCTTGATGCCTCCACATCCCACATACTGGGATTCTAGGAGTACACCAGGCAAGCATAAGAAACTGCCAAGCTCTACTGAAGGTAGAAAAATATTGTTTGAACAAAATTTTGTTTTCTTATTGAGACAAACACTAGAATTAAAATCTAGTTATTACTTATGACCATAAGGACCTTTTCATGACACCACAGCAAAAGAGATGAGATAACCCTCCTACTAGCAAACAAGTAGAATCTCTGGGTGATATGTAACGAGTGTCAATTCATATATTCACTGAGTTTATAAGAAAGTAAAGAATATCTGCAAAGGACAAAAATAAAGAGCAACTGAGTGGGGGATGTGGCTCTGTAGGTAGATTGCTTGCCTAACATTCAGGATCCCTGGGTTTGACCTCCACCACGACGTAAACCAACTGAGACACACCTGTACGTTCAACACTTGGGAGGGAGGCTTGTGGACCAGAAGTTCAAGATCATTATTAACTTCTGACAGAGTTTGAAGCCTACCTGGAATGGCAAGAGGGATGTTGAGAGAGACCCATAAACTTCCAACCTAGCAAACCCCAATTATAAAAATGATCCTTGAAGTAATAATAATAATAATAATAATAATAATAATAATAATAATAATAATAATAAACTGAGCTTGGGATGTTCTTGGGAAGCTACGAGATTGTGAGTGCCAATAACCATGACAACTGGGTTTTAAAGACTGTGAGATAAAGAAGAGAGACATTGTCATAAATTTTGAACTTTAAAAGAGATCAGTGAAAACCTTATCGAAAATGATTATCAGTTCTCATGGGAGATGATAAGAAAATTTGCTTTTGTCTCTTATGGGTAAATAGATTCTCTTGGAAACTTGTAAATTTGGATATGCCTTCTTGTATTTTGGATCTTGAATTTATTTTTATTCTTTAATGTGTGTGTGTGTGTGTGTGTGTGTGTGTGTGTGTGTGTGTGAGTGCAGGTGCCCTTGAAGGCCAGAAGAAGACACTGGATTCTCTGGAACTTGAGTTACAGGTGGTTTTGTGCTGCCTGATGTAGTATTGATAACTGAAGTCAGGTCCTCTGGAAGACCAACAAGTGATTCTAATCACTGAGCAATCTTTACAGCCCTAGACTGGTGTAAAGATGCTTTGATTTGGAAACTGTGAACACTGAAGTTTCTGTTCCCCAATTGGTTCTTGATCAATCAATAAAGATGTTAGTGGCTAATGGCTGGGTGGAAGAGGTGGGACTTCCAGGTTCCCGCAGGCAGGCTAGCAGACAGACAGAGGAGAAGGAAAGAGATTTGCTGTGCTTTGGAGGGAAAGAGAGCCACCAGCCATGTGAGATCTCAGGTGGAGTGGCCATTGGCTGCTTCTCTGACTGGGTCTGGGGAAACAGGCAGGAGATTAGAAATGCAACTAAGTTGAGGACAAATTTAGGATGTTGAGCCGAGAATAAATTAACTGAGTGAGGGCAGATTTAGAAGTGCTGAGCTTGGAGTGAAGGTAATGGCAAAAAGTATTAAAAATAAGCATATATATAAGCATGTATATATATACACATATATATGTTTCATCTGAAGATCTGGGGTGGTTCCTGGGTGGTATGCATGTGTGTCCAGTGGAAAACATGGAGCGATGTAGAAAAAACTACATGCTACACTGGATCTTGAATTTATATTGCTTGTATGAAAAGGAAGTCACCAACTCAAGAAAAGATGGTCTAGATTGATTTTTTTGGGCTCATTGATAAGTACTTTCTGGAAAACTATACCTTTAACATAAGTAACATATTATTCTCATTGATAAGAAAATAATCTCACTTATCATTAGCTAATAAGTCAAAACACTAATCATCAGTAGCAATACATGCAGAGCAAGAATTAGCAGATACCACTAAGAGCAAAGTCATATGCCAAGAACTTTAGGGTGAAGAATCATTGGATAAACATTGTGTTAATCACTTTCATGTTGCTACAATGAAATATCAGATAGAAGCAATTTAAAGCAAGGAAAGTTGATTTTGGCTCACTGTTTCAGAGGGTTCAGTTCATTGTGGTGATGGAGGCAAGTAGGAGTAGCACAGTCATGGGAGCAAAGAATCAGAGAAGGAGGAACACATTTACTTGGGGTGTTTTTTTCATCTTTTATTCTATCTGGGCACCTGGATCATAGAATGGTATAGCCCACATTCAGGGTGTGCCTTCCTCCCTCAGTTTACCCTCTCTATAAATTCACAGACATACCAATCTCCTCAGTGATTCTAAGTCCCATCAAGTAGACAGTGAACATTTTTAGCCACCATAAACATTATAAAATAAATATTTTTTAAAATAACCAGACATAAAAAAGTAATTAAAAATTCAAGAGAAGAAATCCTTGTATGAAATAACTGGTAGTATCCCCCTTACTCCTCAGACATTCTAGGCTTGGATAAGTCTCAGTGGTAGAACATTGCCCTATCACAAGTAAGGACCTGGGTTCAATGCCCAGCACTGCAATATAAAAGTCATATAGAACTGTAATTCAAATATACACTTGTGGAAATGAAAATATAAATGCTGTGCAACATTCTACCCAGTTTATGTGATGCTATGGATCCAACCCAGGGCCTTTCTTATGCTAGGTAAACACTCTCCCAGCTGCATCCTCAGGCCTCAATGAATTTATCATCATATTATATAGTGCTCAAGCTGTAGTTATCTGGAATATATCAAAATAAAGTTTTCTATAAAGTAGCACAGGGGCCTGGAAAGTGTAGAAAATTTGATGAAAACTTGTAAAATACATACACAGACTAAGTTCTAGAAAAAAGAGCTTGATGAGTGGGTCAGAATGGCAAGAGGCCATATTTGAAAAAACAGTGGTTAGATCATTTTCCAAATCAGTGAAGTGGTGGTAAAACAGCAAGGATGGCCACTCACACCAGGACACATAATGGTCAAATGACAAAGCAAACAAAAGCTAGTTTAAAGGAACAAAGAAGGGGAAAATATAAGCAAATTACCTATGAAACAAAGACAGCTACTGAGAAAAAAAAAAGCCAATGGAAGATTGGTCCAGCTGAGGTAAGAGTGAACATTCCAGAAGTGTGTATGTGAATTAACATGCTAACACAGGAGAGACTTCAGGGAGACTGGAAGCATCTCAGGTTCTTTTGTGTAATCAGCCAGTTCTGAAAGTGTGTGTGAGAGACTGTTCATGTAGGAGTGAGAGAATGGTCATGCTGCAGAAAATGAACAAAAAGAACATGCTGAAGAGAAGGTCAATGATTGTGCTGTCAGAGAGAGATGGGATTCAAAATTACTGACATGGTAGTGTCAGATTACCCATGTGGCCATTTCTAAAGCCCCCCAGGAGATGCTGGAAATCTCAAATAATACTGAAATGAATGTGCGTGTATATCTGTAAATAATTATCCTATACCTATAAGCCTATGATAAAATTTAATTGACAAATTAGGCACAGTAAAAGGTAACTAATAATAAAAATCCAATTATATTACACAATATACCATAATGAAAATTGTGCTGATGTGATTTCTCTAAATATGTTATTGTACTTCCTTTTTTTGTGAGACATGGTCCTAGTTGGCTTGGAACTCACTCTGTAGACCAGGCTGACCTTGAACTCATAAAGATCCAACTGCCTTTGACTCTCAGTTACTGGGATTAAAGGTGTATGCCACCACACCAGGCTGATACATTTTTATAAAAGATTTTCTTCATTATTTTAAATTATGTATACTATATCTGCTTTTATATGTGAGTCTGTGCCAGAAGAGGCCATTGGATCTCCTGGAGTTGTAGTTAGTTACAGGTCGTAGTGAGTCCCTTGATGTGGGTGCTGAGAGCTCATCCTCTGGATGAGCAGCAAAGTCTCTTAACCACAGAGCCATTTCTCCAGCTCCATCGTCCATACTCTAATGAAATGCCTGTGTGAGATGAAGTGAGGGGAATGCATTTGCATTCTGATGTACTGTTAGGCTACTTTGTCCCTTCAAATCATAAGCACTTAATATGATGACAGTGGCTTTGATAACCAAGAGAGTTGTAAAGTGATTAATGGGTTAGTAGTATCCATAGCATGAATATGCTGGGAAGGGGGATTATTTGTGGCCCAAGTAGGATGCTGTATTAATTTTTTTTGTCTCTCTTAAGGGCTCACCATACAAACCTTGATGATCTGAATTTGATTCTCCAGAATTTCTGTGAAAAGCTGAATGTGATGGCACACATGTGTAATCTTAGCACTCCTATGGCAAGATAGGGGCATAGGATCCAGGAGAATCACTTGGAAGCTCATGGGGCAAATAGTCTGGAGTGCAGAGAACAGCAGAAACGATGGGATAGACCCTACCTCAAAACAAGGTGGAAGGAGAGAACCTGCTCCTGAAAGTTGTCCTCTGACCTCCACATGTGGACTACCTTCTGCATTCACATCTCTCTCTCTCTCTCCCTCCCTCCCTCCCTCCCTCCTTCCCTCCTCTCTCTCTCTTTTACACACACACCACCACCACCACCACCAATAATAATAATAAAATAAAAAAAGAAAGGCAAAAAAGGAAGTTGAATGTTGAAGAGAGTATTAAGGAAGTTGAATTATCTGTTTCTTCCTTAATTTTGTCTTTTTGGATTTACATATTTTGTAGCTCTGAATTATGCATATGTATTTATAATGATTATATATTTCTAATTAATGCCTTAACATTAAAAAAACAGAAGCAAGTTAAGGAAGGAGGATTTATTTTGGCATACAGTGGGGGAAGGCAGCCAGAGCATGAGGCACCTGGTCACATCAGAAGCAGAGGGAGGTGCATTCTGGTACTCACTTTGACTTTTTCATTCAGTTCAGCCCATAGGATGGTTTCATCCACTTTCGTAGTGGGTCTTCCCTCTCCAGTTAAGCATTTCTGGAAACCACTTCACAGGTACACCCAGAGGTGTGTTTCCATGATGATTCTAAATCTACTTATGTTGACAGTGAAGATGAAGACGAACAGTCACAGATGGAGGGGTATAGCACAAGAGTCTGTTAGGTTCCTCACCATGATATATCCTTGAAAACTAAGATTTTCTTTGTTTTTATTTTACTTCTGTAGTCTTCCATGTAAATTTCTAGACCATGGTTGATTGTGGGTAACTAAAACCTTGCAAAGAAAGCTGGCTAAGTGGGAACTACCATAATCATTTTGCTACTGTGTGGCAGGTAATAGTTCTTAAAGATAGCCATCCAATGGCAATTCCAAGGGAGAACGGGCATGCAGTGATGGGCCACAGTCTGGAAAACTAGATGGGCATTTCCTTATTGGGTGGTAACATTACCAGTCGGAGTGGCATCTCCCAACTGAGAAACAAACCTTCTATGGTTGGTAGGACACAGAAAGATGGATGTTGGTGACTGGGAGTTGGGGAGTTTTTTTTTTTTTGAGGTTAGTTTGCAGACTACAGAATTATAATCAGTGTTTCAGACCAGTGTGGTACAGAGAACTGAGCTTTGAGTCACAGTTATTCATCTACTTGTTGGCATGGGGATGGTTTTACATTTATCAACATTTTTGGAGATCTTTCAATAAACATAGTTGTTCTGTGGGACTCCTGAATTCCATAAGAGGATGCCAATTAGAACACCTAAACATTGGTAAACAGGGTGGCAAAGAAGTTATAGGTCAACAACACACAGGGTTAATCACAGAGTCTCCAGAGATTTCCTATATATGGTTTAACCCAATAGTTCTCATTGACTTAGTTTAGTTTTCTCTCTCTCTCTCTCTCTCTCATACACACACACACACACAATTTGACATATAACCTCAATGCCAAATCCCTTTGCTTCTACAGAAGATTAAAATTCCCTCTCGGGGAGCAAAAAAATATCCATTAACCAAGATAAATTGTAGTTGTAAGCGTAAGTGTGACTCATTTGGTGTTAGCTTTCCAGGGTGGTGTCCGTGAAAAACTGTCTGCAAAATTAATGTATGGAAAGGGATAAATTTCTTTCAGCCAACTGTGTTTTCAGAGCTAAGACTTTGGAAAATGAGATCATGATTCTGCTTGTGTTCTGGACAAGACATTTTGCTCCCAACCAAGAAGACCCGCTCCTATTTTTTTTTTTAAAGATTTCTGCTATGAATATAGTGGAGCATGTGTCCTTATTGCATGCAGGTAAAGTCTCTGGGTATATGCCCAGGAGTGGTATAGCCGGATCCTCCGGAAGTGTCATGCCCAGTTTTCTGAGGAGCCGCCAGACTGCTTTCCAGAGTGGTTGTACCAGCCTGCAATTCCACCAGCAGTGGAGGAGTGTTCCTCTTTCTCCACATCCTCGCCAACAACTGCTGTCTCCTGTGTTTTTGATCTTAGCCATCCTGACTGGTGTGAGATGGAATCTCAGGGTTGTTTTGATTTGCATTTCCCTAATGACTAAGGATGATGAACATCTCTTTAGGTGCTTCTCAGCCATTAGATATTCTTCAGGTGAGAACTCTTTGTGGAGCTCTGTACCCCATTTTTTAATAGGGTTACTTGCCTCTCTGGAGTTTAACTTCTTGAGTTCTTTGTATATCTTGGATATTAGCCCTCTGTCGGATGTAAGGTTGGTAAAGATCATTTCCCAGTTAGTTGGTTGCCGCTTTGTCTTTTTGACGGTGTCTTTTATACCCAGAGACTTTACCTGCATGCAATAAGGACACATGCTCCACTATATTCATAGCAGCCTTATTTATAATAGCCAGAAGCTGGAAAGAACCCAGATGTCCCTCAACGGAGGAATGGATTCAGAAGATGTGGTATATTTACACAATGGAATACTACTCTGCAATTAAAAACAATGAATTCACGAAATTCCTAGGCAAATGGTCAGAACTTGAAAATATCATCCTTAGTGAGGTAACCCAATCACAAAAGATCACACATGGTATGAAGTCACTGATAAGGGGATATTGACCCAGAATCTCAGAATACCCTAGACACAATCAGCATATCAATAGATTTCTAAAAAGATGGAAGGAGAGACCCCTGGTCCTGGAAAGACTGGATGTAGGGGAACGCCAGGACAGAGTAATGAGAGGGGGTTGAACGGAGAAAAGAGGGAGGGAAGGGGGCTTATGGGACTTTCGGGGAGGGAGGAAACGGGAAAGGGGAAGTGATTTGGAATGTAAATTAAAAAAATAAAATAAAATTAAATTAAAAAAAAAGATTTCTGCTTTCAGACTGGCAATGAGCAGTAGTGGTTCTTATCTCATGTCACAAAACTGACTGTTTCATATGGTAGAATGGATTTAGATCTGAGCTTTCTAAGTCTTATTCTTTAACATGGAATTGGCTGCTCCTTGAGCTTTCTACCAGCTGAGCAATTATTTATGTTGGCAAGACATCACAGTTTAGCTAAGTGCCAAGATGCAGGCTACAAGGTGAGACACACAAAAGAGCATTTGACTGGGAGCTGCAACCCTTGGCTTCTAGATCCAGCTTGGCCATCAGGTAACTATGGATGTTTGTGGTCTTTGTGTTTCAGGGAGAACGCATTTGACCTGCTGCATGTAGTACATTTACTTTCCTAATCTGTCTGTGCTCTACTGACTTATTTAGCACACTATTCCCAAGTCTGCAAAATATTTTATGTAGCAAATCACTGTCAGGCTAGAGATGTGGCCCAGCAATTGAGCACTTAAGACTCTTTAACAGGACCCAGGTTCTATTCCTAGCATCTATATGAAGGCTTACAATAGTCTGTAACTCTGGTTGCAGAGGATCTGAGGTCCTTTTCCAGCCTCCATGGGTACTACCTGCACTCATGTGTACACAGTTTTATATAGTCACATACATAAACATATAAAATTACTACATGCATGCTCTTCAATGGTGCTAGTGGCTTAACACCACTCAAACCTCTGAGTCAGCCTTTCCAAATGGCAATTTCCCTTCAGTGTGTTAAGAGAAACCAAAATAGTGGTAGGGAATTATACATTAACATATGTGCATTTGAATGCCCATTTCTTGTAACACTATTGGTCTCAAATACCATGGCTACAAAATGTTCTCATTTCCTTCCAGGTGCTGTTATAGACTTCATGACCGAAGGCAGCCTGGGAAGGGTTTGTTTCAGCTTACACTTCCAGGCCATAGTCAGTCCATCACTGAGAGAAATCAGGGCAGGAACTCAAGAGGGAACTGAAGCAGAAACCATCGAGGAACAATGCTTACTGGCTTGCTCTCTGGCTCATGCTCAGCTAGCTTTCTTATACAACCTGGGTCTACCAGCCAAGGGATGATGCCACTCATAGTGGGCCCTTCTATATCAATTATCAATCAAAATCATCTCTCTGAGACATGGTCACTGGTCAAGTTAATCCAAGGCAATTCATTAATTGAGGTTCCTTCTTACCAGGTGACTCTTGGTTGTGGCAAGCTGACAATAGAAACTACTCAGGGCAAGGGCTCAGTGTTTGATCACAAACATTTGGTGCTCTTACAGATGGTGTGGGTTTAGTTTCTAAAACCCACATGGCATTTCACAACTCCCTGTAACTCTAATTCAGGGGGATTCAATGCTCTCTTCTGGCCTCTGTAGGCACATATGTGGTGCACATACATGTAGGCAGACATTTTCTAAACCTGCTTTTAATAAGGGTTCAATCTACCCTAGCCCACCACCCAGAAGAGGTAGTAGAAGAGAAATGTTTTTAGGTTATGGGGGAAAGTGGACCTGTTCAGCAATAGTTCTTTGGGGATGAGCTTAATCTTCTTTCTCAGCAGTTCAGTCCCGTAGCAAACACCAAACACGACTCACCAGCAGCTGCAGACTGACTCTAGGCAGGCAGACACCAAGCACAAACCAGCAGCAACAGTCCAGTCTTTTCAGCAAGCAGACATCTGGGATGAACCAGCAACTGTAGTTCAGTCCTAAAGAAACCACCAGCAACAAGCTGCCACAGAAACTTCACAGGCAGTTCTTGAATGAGTTTCTTCTCTCAATGGCGGCATTATCACAAGTTGAGCTGAACAAAGCTATGTAAGGCATGTGTGTTGTTAGCGAAGAATAATGATGCAAACCAAACCAAACCAAAGCTCAGAGCTCATCTCCCACTGTATGTGGGGTCATATTTATACTCCTTCATCATGGATCCCTTCACGTGTCTGCTATATCCAAACATTGTTTCACCTGTGTGTCCCAGCAAAACATCATTTGATATAACTAACTTTTCAAAGATCTAGAAATTTCCATTTTTGATACATGCCTGAAAGCAAAATCCACACACTGAATATATATATACACATATATATGTATATACACACATATATATGTATGTATATGTATATATATGTATATATACACATATACATATAACATAGATACACACACACACACACACCCTTTTTGTTGCCTGAAAGCAAACATCCACACATATGTATATATGTATACACATATACATATAACACAGGTTACATATATATATATATATATATATATACATACATACATATACACACACATGGTGGTTTGAATAAAAATGACTCCCATAGGCTCATGTATTTGAGTGCTCAGTCACTGGGGAGTAGAACTGTTTGAAAGGATTAGAAAGGTTAGGAGGTGTGGGCTTGATAGAGGAAATGTGTCAGTAGGAGGTGGACTTTGAAGTTTCAAAAATCCATGCCAGTCTAGTCTCTCTCTCTCTCTCTCTCTCTCTCTCTCCCCCTGCCTATGGATCCTAACAGAATCTGTAATCACTTAGGAAACAAAGCTCTATACATGTCTGTGAGGGAGATTCTAGATTGAGTTGACAGAGGTGGAAAGATTCATTCTAAATGTGGATGGCACCACTCCATCCAGTCAGACTGGAGTCCCAGGCTGACTCAAAGGAAGAAAGTGAGCTGAGCCACACTTATCATTCTCAGCTTTCTGTCTTTGGATTTAGTGTCACAAGCCTCTTCACAATCCTGCCACAATGGCTTCTCTACTTTCTTGGACTGTACCACTGAACTGGGGGCTCAAATAAACTCTTCCTGTTTTTGAGACAGAGTCTCACTATACGTCCAGTCCTGGCTGTTCTAGAACTCCCTGTAGTCTAAGCTGAGCAGAGACTAACCTGTGTCTGCCTCCTATATGCTAGGATCAAATGCATATGTCTGCCACACCTGCTAACTCTTCCTTTCTTAAGTTGCCTTTGTCGGGTGTTTTGTTTGCAACAATGAGAAAAGCAATGAACCAGATTACTATAGAGTCAACCAGATAACTCTCCCAAAATTAAATTGATCAAGCTATATAGATAGTAATCTATAACTCACATAGTAACAGAAAACTCTCACCTATTTGGAGGCACTGTGAGGATGCATCTAAACACAGTATCCTTTTCCAGAACTGGGGAAACGCAATCATCCCATCCAAATGGGCAGAAGCAATTTGCTGTCTTCCTGGAGACAGGGAGGTGTTCCTCATGAAATGTAGGCAGAGGACAAAAACAGCAGACTTCAGTAACCTTATTAAAATTCTCGGCAAGCAGCTAGCCTTCTATTTAAATGGAGGACTGAAGTCTTGACATCACTGCTCAATTAGAGCTGAAGAAGTCATTTTCTTCATCTTCAAGAATGAAGGTTGACCCTTACTGGATATTTCCGATATGTTAGACTCAGGACAAATCACTGGTGTCTTTTAAAGGTTTACCTTCTTATTATTTATACATGTGCATGTGCCTGTGTCTGTGCATGTTCATGTGGGTACCAGAGGAAGCCAGAAGGGGGTATTGAATCTCCTGGAATTGGAGTTAAAGGCAGTTGTGAGCTGGCTGACTGAATAATGGGGAACTGAAGCCAGGTCCATGGACAGAACAGCAAATGCTTTTAACTGTTGTGTCATCTTTCCAGTTCCCAATATCCCCATTTTAGAAATGAGAAAACTGGGGCTCAGAGGTGCCCAAGAACTCATTATAGGATTAATCTAGACCAGTGGTTCTCATCCTGTGGGTCGCGACCCCATTAGCAGACTTCTATCGCCAAAAGTACATTATGATACACAACAGTAGCACAATTGCAGTTATGAAGTAGCAAGAAAAATAATATTATGGCTGGGGGAAGGGGTCACCACCACATTGAGGAACCGTATTAAAGGGTTGCAGCATTAGGAAGGTTGAGAACCGAACCACTGCTCTAGAGGAACCCCAGGTGATTGTAGATTGCCACGTTGACAGTCAAACCCTCACCATTATAGGCATGAATGTGGGGGAGGGACTTGGGGGGGGAAGGGTAAGCTGTGACAGGGGTTGGAGGGAAATAGTGCAGTGGTGAGAGTGAGCGGGATGTGTTACAATCATGTATGAAATCATCAAAGACTAATTTTAGACAGTTTAAAACAAAACAACAAAGTCACATCAGGGTAGGCAGCCATGCCAGGGAGCCTGACTTTCAAGTTCATTTTCCCAACAGCTAGGTGGCCTTGTTTTCAGGGGCTGCAGGATTAATCTTTAGCAAACACTTGCTTAAACGAAAATAAAAACCTCTTCAGGATGCCTTTGAGGCTTGGAAGCAGTTTAGTTCAGTCTGGAAGACAAGATAGAGAAATCTGAAGCCTTGCCAACAAGAGTCAGATTCCAGGAGGCTTTGCCCACTTTCCACATCAGTAGTCTCTTTTAATGGTCTTGACCCTCTGGGAATTAATCTCCTTTTTAAAGCTTATGCTCCATTATCCATCCTCCCTTGCCTCATACTCAGCCTTTTGTTTCCAGAGCAACTGCTCTAATATCTCATTGGTCCATATCTCATTGGCTCAACTCCATTTTCCTGGTCCTGGGACTTTAGGTTCTTTCCTGTCCAAGGGGAATCTCCATAGTTATCAATTCCATATCTTCCTTTGTTCTAACAGGCCACTATTTCAAAGCCCTCTCCTTGTCCTTCTCTCTTGCTGGTCCTCCCCAGCAGGATAATGCAGCTCTTGTTCTGTTCATCTTTCCACCTAAGTTGTTGAACTCCTGAATGAGAATGACTTCAGAGTTTTACAGCAAATCGCAAACTACTGGAATTATTTGCAATTAGGTCTCTCTTTTTTGACATGGGGCCTCACTGTGCAGCCCACATTCATTACCTTTGAGCTTGCAATCCTTCTGTCTCCATCTCTCAAGTCTTGGGGCTACAGGACCACCTAGCAAACTACTGGAATTAATGGTACAAGGCTGGAGAGATGGCTTAGTGGTTAAGAGTACTGGATACTCTTGCAGAGGATCCAGGTTCAGTTTCCAGTACCTACATGGCATCGTACCACTGCCTGTAATTCCAGTTCTAGAAGATCCAATGCCCTCTTCTGGTATCTGCAGACACCAAGCATGTGTGTGGTGTTCCTTTACATACATGCAGGCAAACACACATACACATAAAATAAAATAAACAAATCCTAAAAAGACTTGCTTAGTATGATAATATATTTATGTGCAAAAATGATACAAGTGCATGAACCTAGAATCTTCATCTTGTGCATCAACCCCACTGTATATATTGTCACTTGGAAGGTGATCTTATTTTGCACTACACAGAGAGAAATGAATCCTGACATTTGGACTCCGAGAACTTCCTGACCGTGTGTGTATTGTTTCTGCCCATAGAATTTCATTTGAGACTTAGAGTTGAGAGTTTTGTTTTTTACTAGGGGCTGGTCACACAGATGTCCTCTGCCTAGCATCCATCAAAATACTAGACTCCCAGAAGGAAAGCAGTGTTCATCATAAATCACATATATGTGTGTGCACATTGATGTGCTATAGTGCAGGCATGGAAGTCAGAGGCCAATTTTTAGGAGCTGGTTCTCTCCTTCATCTATGTGAGTCCCAAAGACTGGTTGTTAGGTTTGGTGGCAGGCACCTTTACCCACTTAGCCAATTTTCTAAGCCAGTTCTTTTCTATGTGCTTTTAAGCCTCTTCTCCCATATCTCCAGTAGAATAAAGATATTTTTCTTATGTGTTCAATTTGGCTCTTTCCCTGTGGCCTTTTAAGATACTAAATTTGCTGTTATCTGAAAGAGAGAGAGAGAGACCTACAGTAAGTCTTGGCAGACCTCTAAATTATTGTTAGCTATCATATTTCCCAGAGAACAGACTAAACTTGCTGTATCTGCTCCTTACCTCTTAAAGACTCTTAAGCCCATTGCATTCTTATTTCTTCCTCCTCTCACTTCTCTGAAATGGCTTTCATCAAAGTCGCTGATGGCTACCTCAGCTGTTAACATCAATGGGTTCTTTTCAACCATACCCTGATGCTGGGCTTCTGGGCCCTTACGGAGGCCTGTCTGGCCTTTAAACTCAGTCCTTTATACTTGATGACTTCACTTCCATTTCCATGGTCCTAAGCTAGGGATGTCTATAATACTATTAATAGCCACAAGGGCTGAGGAATTTGGGTATATTCCCTAGATGGAAGTGTGGAGTTTTGCTAGGTTATCGTCTAAGCAGTAACATATGGGTTAGAACCAGGCCATGCTAGATTCCCAACATAAGGCAGTTAATGTTTGTTGTTATTTATTCTTTAAAATTGTCATTGGTTTCTTTCTGTTATTCTCTTGGTAAATGTATACATCCCAGAAGGCAGGGGGTGCCTGTAACTCATCAGTTACTTCAACTTCTCAGCTATAAACCCTGGAGACTAATGACTAATGACAGGTTGGGGGGTTGGGACATTTTACAACCCAAGGGAAAGCGAAAGGAGGGAGGTGGTCATAAGTGGTTAAGACTGGATTACTTTCAGGTTTAGAGGAACTTGGGTCCAGAGTCCATTTTAGTTACAATTACAAGACAATAAAGAAATATGGCCTTGCTTGCTGAGATTCATACCTGTTTCATATTTAAAATGTCTGATCAACAGTAGCTCTTTTGTGTGAAGGATAATAACCCTCACAGCAATAACCTCCAGCTCCTGGAGTCTGATGCAGTGTGCTGGGGGACACCCAGCTGCTGAAGCAGAAATTTGATGCAGATTTCCAACGTAGGAGTGTCCTCAGCCAACTGCAGAACAGGATGATAGACATCCCTGTGCAGACAAACTTTAGTTTCTAGGATTATTTGACCTGAAGAAGGGCAATCGAGGAACTCCAGATTTCACAGAGGCCAGAGACCAAAGATACACGATTGCCCTCAGCTCTAGCACTTGGGAGACTGAGGAAGGAAGATTGATGTGAGTTTGAGGCCAGTCCAGGCTACACTGTATCAGGCTAACTCGGGCTGCCGAGTAAGACCTTGTCTCAAACAAAGCAAAATGAGGCAAATAGATAATCAAAACAAAACAAAAATAAAAAGGAAGACCATGAGAAGAAGCACTGAAATAATTTTTATTTTGAGAATGTTTCTGCCAAAATGTATCAGCTAAAACAAGAACAAAATATGAAACTTCAGTTCATCCTTGTAGTTTTGGCAGCATAATTTTTCCCCTGGGGCACTTTAATTATTTCTTTAGAGTCTTCTGCATTGACTGTGAATCTTGGATATGTTTTCAAATAATTGGCTTAAAGACTGTTAGTTTCCTTAAGTGACTAAATTGGCTGTCTAGATGTAACTCATCTCATATACAAATGCATATTTTACGGCAAAGGAGGCAAACATTCCATAGGAAGGTATTTGTGACATAAGGTAACATGGAAAAGTTATAAGTATTTATTTATTCTCTGAGTTCTTTTTTAATAATTTAATTTATTTGGGTGTGTATATATGTGTATGTGGAGGGGCATGGTATGTGCACATTGAGTGCATTGCCCAAGAAACCAGAAGAGGTCACCTAATGCGGGTGCTGGAAACTGAATTTGGGTCCTTTGCAAGAGTAGTGTATACTCTTCTGCTAAGACATTGCTCCAACCCCAAGTTTTAGCTTCTTGCTGCTATAGCATTTATTTATACCAGTGCTTCTCAACCTGTGGGTTGTGACCCCTTTGGAAAACCCCTGTCTCCAAAAATATTTACATTATGATTCATAAGAGTAGCAAAAGTATAGTTATGAAGTAGCAATGAAATAATTTTATGAGTGGGGGCCAGCACAATATGAGGAACTGTATTAAAGGGTCACAGCTTTAGGAAGGTTGAGAACTACTGCATTATGCCATTACTTTGTTAGTAATGGGATTAAATGTCTCAAAGCATTCCTTTTCTTATTCCTATTACTTTCTGTAGCACATGTAAGCAAACTTCCAAAAGAAATCCCTAATCATCTCACAACTCTCTTGTAGACTATCATTCTACCCATCTCGGTGTTTTGCCTTCTAAATTTTCCTCTACAAGACCTCCTAAATCTTTATTATGCCATGAATGAAACTTCTAATATCTTTTTGCAACTCAAAGGATACAAATCTAGAGGATAACTTTATTTTAAATATTGTTTCCTTGTTGAACTTTTGATTTTATTTTTATGTGTATGGGTACTTTGCTTGCGTGTATGTCTATGCACTATGTATACACAGTAACAGAGGAAGCCAGAAGATGGTGTTGAATCCACTGGGACTAGAATTACATGTGGTTGTGAGCTGCTTTGTGAGTACTGGGAACTCAACCATGATCTGTTGGAAGAGCAACCAACCAGTGCTCTTAACCACTAAACAATTATTCCAGGCCCCCTAGAAAATACTTTAATACTGTGTTACTCTAAGTATTTTGCCTCATCTCTATTAATGACTGAATCAAAATCTCTATTTTTAAAAATCTATCTCTCTGTGCATGCATGAGAGAGAGAGAGAGAGAGAGAGAGAGAGAGAGAGAGAGAGAGAGAGAGAGAGAAAGAAAAAGAGCAGACAAAACGTGTAGAGGTCAGAGGACAACCTTGGGTTTCAGTCTTTGTCTCCTATATTATTTGAGACAGGGACTCTTTGTTGTTTAATTCTGTGTATGCAAGGCTAGCTGGCCTGTTAGACTCCCATTGCTTTGATAAGACTCCATGACTAAGGCAACTTATAAAAGAAAGCATTTACTTTGGAGCTCATGGTTCCAGAAGGTATTAGAGTCCATGACCATCATGGTAGGGAACATGGCAGTATGCAGATAGACATAGTGCTAGAGCAGTAGTTGAGAGCTTAAATTTGATCCATAAGCATGAGGCAGAGAGAGAGAGAGAGAGAGAGAGAGAGAGAGAGAGAGAG
The DNA here is from genome assembly GCA_036184795.1 of Tokudaia tokunoshimensis. NCBI lineage: Eukaryota > Metazoa > Chordata > Mammalia > Rodentia > Muridae > Tokudaia > Tokudaia tokunoshimensis. Next base: position 28,212,920 of record BTHU01000023.1, on the reverse strand, counting down.
AGAGTCAACTGGAATGGTATGGCCTTTTGAAACCTCAAAGCCCATCCCTAGGGAAACACTTCCTCCAACAGGGCTATACCTCCTAAGATCCTTCCCAAACAGTTCCATCAACTGGGGCCCAAGTATTCAAATATGTGAGTCTATGGGGAGCATTCTCATTCAAACCACAAGCTGTGTAGGAGACTAGAATCAAGTTGTGAGTCAAGGTTCACATTTGAATTTGCCTGGGATAAAGACCAACTTCCTAGCTCACTCACCTGGACTTTAGTTTCTTATCACATGAGCCTTTCCACGAGGTCTTAGCCAGGGAAAGGTCAGTTATCCCATAAAGAGCAACTAGTGAGAGCCTCCTAGATGGAAGTCAAGGACTTTTTATAGCTTGATTGTGTAAATGACATATCTGATGTATTAGCAGAGTCACCACTTACAGCACCTAGGCCAACAAGAGGGAAATGATGCTCTATCTTTTGGAGAATGGAAGAATTTTTGAACATTTTTTTAAAAACTATCAATTCTCTGGGCATGAATAATTTCTCTTTCTTTAATATGAAAAACATGTATCAAAGACTTTGTGGGATATTTGCATTTGGGCACATGAATGATAGAGCATGCATGTGGAGGCCAGAGGACCTCTTGTGTGAGGAGGTTCTCTCCTCCCATCATGTGGGTCCCAGGGACTGAGTCCAGGTTATCAAGTTTGACAAAACGTACCTTTATCTTCTCAGCCATCTCACCAGCCCAGAAAGTAGGATCTTGAGAAACATTGACTTTATTTTACCTATAGAAGGTTTATTTCCCCAGATCTCCCACTACGTGGTCCTAAACACCCCCCCATCTTGCTTGTAACTCTTATGTGCAGTCAAACCAAATGATTTGACTTTCCCTTTTGATTAAAAGGAACAACTGGTACAAGGATGCATGTAGCTCAGGCTGGTCTTGAACTTGCTGCATAATGGAAGTTGGTCTTGACCTTCCAAACCTCCTTCTCCCACCTCTCATGTGCTGGGATTATAAGTGTACATCATCATGCCCTGATTTTTATTTAAAATTTCAACTGATGTATACCAATACATTTATGTGTACCAATGGGACTACAATACAATGTTTCAATACATATTTACATTGTGTAATGATTGAATGTAAATGTGTATCTCTCTCCAGACATTTATCATGTTGCCCTGGCAAGAGCATTCAAACCCCCTTCTTACAGCTTAAAAAAAATCTAGCACATTGTTGCTATCCAAAGTCACCCTGCTGTGCTATAGAATGTCAGAATATTGTTCTCTTAACTATGACTAAACATCCATTGCTCAACCTTTCTTCATCCCCTCCTGCCCCTGACTCTCCTCAGCCTCTAGTAACTATGGTTCTATTCTCAATTTTAATGGGATTAACTCTTGAAAATGTTATCTATTTTGTTTGTGTGTGTGTGCACTCACATGCCACAAAGTGCATGTGGAGGCTGGAGGACAACATGGGGTCAGTGCTCTTCTTCCACTATGAGGGTGTGGGAAGCTCAGGTTGTTAGGTTTGGTGACTGGTTGAGCTACTGGCTGCTCAGAAATTAATTTATTATCATCAAACTGTAAATGGTAGCATATTGGACCAGTTTTTCTATGTCTGGCTTATTTCCCTTAATATAATGATGTTCTATCACTTCTATCTATCTTATTGTAAATGGCAGTATATATTGTTTGTTTTTAAAAATTCAGATATGCCTTACCATTATCGTAATGCAGCATACATAAATTTGAACTTGTGTTTATTTGGGATCACTTATACCATAACATAATAAAACTCAAACCAATAAAGCAAACAATCATCATCCAATAAACACACTTGATTTATTTTGTACAAAAGGATACATTTATGACTAAACTTATAAAAAGTTCAGCATGAATAGGTACACCATTACACTTTTATGAAGAAATATGTATCTCTGTTACTATACAAGAGAACACACAGACACACACACGCATGTGCACACACACACATACACACACACACACACAGACACATGGATATATACTGCATTCAGTAAGCTTGTGTTTAAAAGGTAATTTCTGGGGCTCAGTGGGTAAAGGTGCTTACTACCAAGCCTGATGACCCGAGTTCCATTCCCAGGACCTACATGGTAGAAGAAGAGAACTGACTCCTAAAGTCATTCTCTGATCTTCATGTGTGTGCTGTAGCTCATGCACACCTACATACATATGAATACACATACACAATAAAAAAAATGTACTAAAAATGTAATATTGGATCAAAAGACTTCATATAAGTACTTTCTTGTATTCAGGCTCCACTTTTGAAAACCAAGTGAAGTTTGCTTCTTTTTCATATTTATTTAGCATTTTATTATTTGTGAGTTTCACATTATGCACCCCAGTCATCTCCCTGTCCCTTCCTATCTGTCCTCTGCCCTTGCAACTCCCCCTGCAAAGGAAAAAAAAATCTCATGGAAGCTGTAGTATGCGAGAGTGTGTCCTGCAGTATATCCCTCTGTCCACACATCTTTATTTGCAAATGTTCATTGCAATGAGTCATTGATCTCCTTTGAGTCCTCTGGCTTCTGCTACACCATCAATACCAGATCTTCACTGGGACTCCTTTCCGATATCCTGTTGTTGCTCTGTGCCATGGAGATCCTGCGGCTTTGGATCTGCAAGACTGGCTGTTCATAGATGGAGTAGATGTTGGAGTGGGCCAACTCACAGCCCTGGATCTTGGTGTGGGTTGTAGCTGAGTTGGTCAGCCCGCCAGCTCTCCTGCACTCCACACCACCAGGATGAGCGCCCCAACACCACCCTCTGTTAGCTCACCTGAAGCTGCAGCAGGCAAGGGGCAGGGCCAGCTCTCCTGAACTCCTGCCCTTGGGCTGACTCATCCACTTCCATGCTTCCAGGGCCAGATCTGTGCTGCCCAGGCGAGGTGCAGAGCTCACTCTCCCAGTGCTACAGCCATTGACGTCTGTGTCTATTGAACATTTCCTTATTATTTTAATGTTCCTACATTCCATGATAGGGCCAGTATATGATAAAAAACTTTCAACTGCAGAAAGGGCATTTAAAGCCCCTTTCATAAATAACAAATACCACAGTCTTAGTTTCTATTAGTTAAAAAGATAAGATCCATTCATCTTATTTTCCTGGTGAAATGATTGGGGAGAAAAATTAAGTTTAATGCTTTAAAAGATCCTGTAGACTTGTGCAAAATAAAAAAAGGAAAAACAGATTTTAAAAAAAAGGAGAGGAAGAATTTAAAAGAGAGAGAGAGAGGAAAAAGTCTCAAATCTTAGTTACTCAGCTTCTGGGTGTTTTGTTGTCCTTTGACATCACCATTCAGAAGCTCTTGAGGACAGAATGCTGCTGTCTGTGTTGAAGCAGTCAGAGGCATCCTAAAGATCTGTTTCTGCCCAGGTCTCTGGTGGTGCAGGATGATCACAGATCTAAGGTAATTTGCAGATCCAAGATGTAATTGATGATGTATGATAATATTTCCATCTTAGTCACCTTCTTGTTCTAGGGAGTGTAGAATATCAAATCCTTGGAGTAGCATTCCTCCTCCTCCTTCTCCTCCTCCTCCTCTTCCTTCTCCTCCTCCTCCCTGCTTCTGCTTCTGTTTATCCTTCTTCTACCTTCTTCTTTTTCCTCTTCTTTTGTCAAGGTAAACTGATGTGTTATTATTTTCCCACAACATAATATTTTATTGGTTATTTGGGAATTTCATACAATGTACCCCAATCACACTTTTTTCCCATTCCTCCTAGATTCACCCGCCCACCCTTGCATTCCCCCCCAATAAGAAAAGCAAAATAGACTGTGTCCAATCTGTGATGCCGATATAATCACTGGAGCATGGTCAAACTCCTGGTGGCCAGCCCCATAAAGAAAACTATGTAGCGACAATTTTGGAATCTTGGTTTCTTTAAAAACAGAAATATATTAAGAATGTGTTTTCATTTTAATTCTAGGTGTAAGGACTGTCTGTAGCAGCTGATGATTATTTGCCTTGTGCTCTAGCAGAGACATGGTTTTGCCAGATGCAGATAATTTCAGGGCTTGTGTAATGTTTGAAATTCTGGCAACTTTTCAGAAGGTACATAAATTCAAGGGCCCTGAGAGGTGGGGTGGTTGGTTGTTGGTTGTTTAGGCAAGTTGGTTGTGGTTTGTTAGTAGCCATAGTCAAATAAGAAACACAAGGAAAGAAATTAGACTCAGAGATTTTCCTAATTCTTCTCTCTGCTCTTTCCTTATTTCTGTCCTGTCTGGTGTTAGGGGGTATAAATGGTGGGAAAAAAGAAGAACCTATAAAGTAGCAAAGACCAGCTATAAAACTGAGTCCTTCCTTACCCTCCACCAGAAGCCATCAACTGTGAAGAAATACATTTTAGCATCTTTATCATAATTTTTTAAAGGACTCTCTTCAATAGCTTCCTGTCTGGACTGTTTCTTTTTTCTTGTGTGTGTGTGTGTGTGTGTGTGTGTGTGTGTGTGTGTGTGTGTGTGTGTGTGTCAGGGGGGAAGAGGTTGTCACAGAAGCCTTCAGTGTTTCTTATTCTCAATTATGAGTCTGAAATTATCAGTATCACTGTAAAAGAAGCTTCTTTCTTCAGAGCAGCCAGCAGCAGCACAGATCATGGACTTCCATACGGCCTCTGGAGGCATCATAGAATATGGACTTCAAAATGACTTCCAGTGGAAGCCCTGATTTTGGATGTCAACATAGTCTCTGGTGGCAGCATGGACCACAAATGTCAATATGGCGACAACATAGTCCTTGTATAGCAAGTTCATCGGGTCACCTACTGAGGTTTTCCTCTAGGAAATGTCCTGGCTTGATCTGTCAAGCTGTTTTTTCTAACAGACCTCACCCAACTGATGACTTTCATGCTGGTTACAGTGGAAGAAGACCTGGAGGGAGAGAGCTGCTCTGAAGCCTGGACCACCATTGATGTCTACTGAGCTAGCTTTGCTTGGCACTTTGTTCGGTAAGTTTTTGCTTCTCTCTACATCTTCACCAACTTTTTGGAGAATAGTGCATTCTATCTGGGTAGGTCATACCCCAATATGGTTTTGATTTGCACTCTACTGATGATTAGTAATGTGGAGTATATTTCCATATGGTTTTATGTCTTCTTTGGAGAAATATCTATCTATTTGTGTTTAGTGCTTAATTTTTTGATTGGATTGTTTGTTCTTCTTTTGGTATTAAGTTTTTTTTTCTTTTTCTGAAGTTACAGGTGGTTGTGAGTTGTTTGACATGGGAACCCAGTCCTCTGTAAGAGCAGTAAGTGTTCCTAATCTGTTTGTTTTTGAGTTATTTGTATAGTCTCATGAATTCCTTGTATTTCTGCTTATGGTATATACATATTTTCTCCCACCTTTTTGCTCTGTTGATTTTACCTGGGTTCACCATCCCTTTAAAAACTGTCTCTCAGATTTAGTTATTTGATTACACACACACACACACACACACACACACACGAGTGTTTAGCCAGCATGTATGTGTGTGCAGTACATGTGTATAGTGTCTGCATATGTCAGAAGAAGGTGGGTCTTTTGGAACTGGAGTTATGGATGGTTGTGAGCCACCATGTGGGGTCTGAGAACTGATTCTAGGTCCTATTTAAGAGCAATGCGTGCTATTAATTAGTGTAGCCTGGTTTATTATGTCTTAGTCACGCCCTCCGTGGATGCTATTTCCCCAGGCTGGAAGGAATTCCTTTATGTACAAATTATACACAAAGGCCTTAGCCTCACATTCATTCCTTTCCTCCTCCATAAAGCATGGCAGCTTCCCTAGTATAGGAGGCTTTATTCAATGTGATTATAAGTTCCTAGAGGATAAGAACCACATCTTGTTTGTCTTTATAGCTTCCCAAGAGGAAGCATATTTCATTGTGTCTGATATGTGTTTAACAACTGTCAGATTAAATGATATTAACACAGCACTTCTCTGTTTGAGATGTAACACTTTGGGTTCTTTAGCCCCATGTGGTAGGCCAACATGATGAGAGTATTCTATTTGTTGCATAAAATCTGTTTTTCAAAGACACAATGCTACAATTGCCGTGTGTGTGTGTGTGTGTGTGTGTGTGTGTGTGTGTGTGTGTGTGTGAGAGAGAGAGAGAGAGAGAGAGAGAGAGAGAGAGAGAGAGAGAGAGATCCTAACAGAACTGGTGGTGTAATTTTCATATCCTGTCAGTATCTTTAAAGTCTCAGCCTTCTGCCACTGTGTTGGAAGGCCAGAAGGAGTTCATTTCCTAACAGGTTGATAGAGCACATGTGGCTCTCAGAGTAGGGATGGCCAATGAAGTCATGTAGCTGCTATAGCTGTGCCGAAATGGGACATCTCTCATTGGATTTTATACCTCTATTCTCCCTTTCTTATGGTCATAGAGTCTCGTCAGAGCAATAGAAACCTCAACTCCAACAGTATATGTCTATATGTCTATAAGTCTATATGTCTATGTCTATGTCTATGTCTATGTATATGTATATGTATATGTGTCTGTGTATTTAAGATTGAAGACATGGCTGAGAGGTTAAGGACACTTGCTGCTCTTGTGCAGAAGATCTAATCTGTTCAGTAGCTCACAACTGCCTCTAACTTCAGTTCTAGGTGAGCTGACATCTTCTGTCTTCTGTGGGCACCTACACACACATGCATAAATACCCCCACATAGGCACAGATCTGTACACATACATTTTTAGAAACTAGAAGAGAAGGGACATTATGGAACACATTTTTATTTTTTGTTATAAAATAATTGTTACTTTAGATAGTTTAGAAAAAAATATAAAAACAGAAAGAAGAAAAAAGTTAAAATGTTTTATTCTACAATGTACAGACCACTACTATCTACTTATTTGCTTCTGTCTTAAAGGAAACTGCTGTTCATGGAATACTGAGAAGTTGATGGGGACACAGCAGCTACATATTAATAACTTCAAAACAGTAAGGGGGAGTTTGTTTCACAATGCCAATTTTAAAGAATCGGGATGGATTTGAGGCCTTTGAATTGGCGCACTAGATAAATATTTATTTTGAGTCTGATGTGCTTCATGTAGTCAGGGCTAAGTGGTTAAGTCAATGAACTAGATATATATTTATTTTCCTGGGTAAGAAGTCAATTAAGGCAGACATAGGCCATTATGTACTGGAATTAAGATGTGGTTTTGCTGGATTGGAAGCATGGGTTTGGGACTCACATGGGCAGGAGTGGTAAGGGTGAGAGGGTGTTTATTGGCAGCTGCTGAGAGGCTGGAAGACTTAAATACAAACGTCAGGTGCTGAGCAACAGGGGTGGAGACTATGAGCAAAAGAAAAGGAGAATTCTATCACACACACAAAACCAAGAAACAACACAAACAAAAAAATCTAGACAAGTTGAACTTTAGGGGCTTACCTTAGGGCTCTTCAACATTGCTTTGAAATGAAGTAAATGAGAAAAAAAAAACACTAAAAAGCCAAGTGTTTGTGATGGTGAAGAAGGAATTCAGCTGTTCCAAGCTTGTAAATAGCTTAGTAAAGAATCTTGCCTAGAATAAATTCTGAGTGTTAGGTAGGTCCTGGGGAAGGGGAGGGAAGATCTAAGAGGAAGGAGCTGAGAGAGAGCTCTTTCAGAATAGGACATGTATTAAGACCACAAATAACCAGTGAGGTTCAGAAGAGACTTTGGTCTCACCACATGAAGCAAGGTTCTCCTTAAATGTTTCCAGGGGAAGGGAAAGGGGAAGGTCCCATACACATGTAGCTAATAAATAGTCCATTGTATCTGCATCAGTGAGGGGACAGAGGCAAGAAACCAAGCAGACAGTGATACTGCGGTCAGGGGGACTTCATAGTTCTGTTCTTGCCTTTCCTGAGTATCTTTTGCGGTGTGTCCCCTGTCCAGCAAGGAGATAGAATATGTAGTCTGCGAATACAGAATAATTATGCCTCCCTAGTCTTGCTATTGTTTTGCATTTTTTTCTTTTCCTGATTTAGATATTGTGGGCAGGGACAAGGTATCCAGTAGAAGGCTCCAGGCAAAGTAGAGAGCATAGATTTTTTTTTTTAAACCAAAAGTTGGTTATTCTTTGGTTAGGATCTAAATTCACACCTATGATTTGAGAAGATCTCTGACTTAGTGTGGAGAGTTGACAAAAAGATTACAAACAAAACCTAAGTGAGCTTTTGTTTTTTAAGTGTGTGTGTGTGTGTGTGTGTGTGTGTGTGTTGTGCATGTGTGTTCAGTGTGTAAGCACTCCTGTGTCCAAGGAGGCCAGAAGAAATTGCTGGATCCCCTGGGGCTGGAATTGCCCAATGTGGGTGCTGGGAACTGAACTTAGATTCTCTGGAACAGAAGCAGGATGCAGAGCTCCTTACCTCAGGTGCAGATCCAGTGAACTGGACTAGGGAGGCTTGTTTTCTAGGACAGATTTCTGTTGTAATGTCTCTCGGGGAGAGTGTATTATGAATCATGATGGTTGTGCTGGCTTTTTCCTTTCTCTTTCTTCAAGTGGGGATTGTTAGGGTAACAGTGATCCTGTTCACACCCACATCCTGACCTCTGTACACGGGATCCATTGTTGGTGGTAAAATAACCCACATGGAGTTTGACATGAAGCACAAGCTACATTTAGATGGCACCTGCAATGATATATGTATATATGGCATTAAATAGAAGCATGGAATTGTATAGGGAGACGAAAGAAACAAATGGGAGGGGTCAGGGAGAAAAAGGAGGGCAGTGGTTATGGAGGTGAGATGCTCTACGTGAAATATATATGGTCTGAAAATGTCCTTCTGTAAAGTAATACCACATCCAATGAATATACAGTAGAGATTTAAAAATTTAAAACATAACTAGTTCATTAAAACCCTAAACAGTCATTTGCATTTTCACATGGCAGAAATTAAGTCATTTGTCCAAGGTGAAAAGTAGCAAGAGGCAGATGTAGGGGGATCTGGTGACTTTGTTCTGGTTAGTCCAGTTCTAGAATTGGCAGGCCGTACTCAAATGGGCAAATGCTCCTGTGTACAGATGCACACGGAAACAGGAAACACAATGGGGCTGAAGAGAGAACACGGCATTTGAGCTATCTTTTCGGTTTCACAGACTTCTGTGTTCAATTTATGTTCGCCTCATCTTCTCTTCACATCCTAATTGTACATTGCCTGGAACACTTGAAAACTCCTGGGCCTGATTTCTCCTATTCGCTACCTAAAGGTCAGAACTTTAGGATTGTGAACTAAAAGCCTTTTTACCGTGTCCAGGAATAAGGCACAAGCTACATTATGGTCTTCAGAGTGAAGTTCATGGAGTCTATGTGCACATGTGGCTGGCTTGATTTTATGATGGGATTCTTAGATCAGTTTATCACTTTATCCAGTTGACTTCAGTGCTCAAAGATCACTTTGTCTTAGGGTTTTTGAGGTCAGCTGAGTAAACAGAGACAGCATGGAAGATTAGAATTTGCCTATATGACGTGGGTGATGCAAAATGCTTGCCTGGGCTTAAGCTTTGCCCAGTCCTGCACTTCACATATATGTGAAGGGATGATTGATAATTAGTGGATGTGGTAGTTTGAATGAGAATGGTCCACATAGGCTCATAGATTTGAATACTTGGTTCCCAGTTGGTGGAATTTTTAGGAAGATTAGGACCTGTGGCCCAGTTGGAGGAAGTATGTAACAGAGGGTGTGTTTTAAGGGTTTAAAACGTCCATTCGAGTCTCCCAGTCGTTGTCTCTCTCTCTCATACATACATACATACATACATATGCACACACACCTCCTGCCTGTGAATGAGGATGTAAACTCTCAGTTACTGCTCCAGCACCTTGCCTGACTGCTCTGCGGCTATGCTTCCTGCCACTATGATTACGGACTAGCTGTCTGAAATGATAAATGGGCCCCCAATTAAATGCTTTCTTCTATAAGCGTTGCCTTGGTCATGGTGTTTCTTCATAGCAGTAGAACAGTGAGACAATGGGGGGGGGATGTCAGAGTCTATAAGCAGAAGCTATACTTGTTCCTTTTTATTGCTGTGTTAAAATAGTACAATAAAAAGCAATTTATGGAAAAAAAAGGTTATTTGACTTACAGTTGCAGAGGGTTGGAGTCCATGATGGATGCTTGGCAGCAGGTGACTGGAGGAGAAAGCTGACTGATCACATTATTATATATAAGTGAGGAGTAGGTTTTATTATATGCAACTGGAAGAGACTGGCCAAATAATCTCAGAGGAAGGGTCTTGTGTAGGGGCGCAGTCTCAGGTGGCAGTAATCTGGGAGGAGGAAGCTGTGGTTGATAATGCCTACATAGGCTGTTAACTTCAGTATTCAGAGCAGGGGAGGGCCTTAGCATTCCTTTGAGTTTGACTCAGGGAAGACTTTACCATTCTCACAGGTCAGAGGCATTAGGGTCCTTGACATGGCCATATTCATATCCATAACACACATTCACTCAGGCCTTCACCTTCTCCCCACAGTCCCTAAATAGCCCCCACTAACAGGGAACCAAGTTTTAAAATGTCTGAACCTATGGGGGATGTTTCTCATTGAAACCACCATAGAGGGTTTGAGGAGAATAAGAACATGGGGCGGGGGAGGGGCAGTGATGATCATGGGAAAACGCTGGAAAAGGCAGTGCCTCTCTTGAAGCACGACTTCTAAATGACCCCATAGGCTCATGGCTAAGGGTGTTGGAAGTACTGTAGGCAGCAGATGTGAAAGAGGCTATTCCATAGAGAATTCCTATGACACAGACAACCATGTGGGGCCTGTGTGAGAAAATCTGTATAAGAAGTAGATGGCAGTATTTTTCTTCCTCTCTATGGAGCACAAAGTGACCTCAGTATGGTGCAAATCCCAAAGAAAGGTGTCCTTCATTGGAGACTGTGAATATGGGGCAGAGCCAACTCAACTAGCAAATAGCAGATGGACTTGTTTACAGATCACAGGTTTGGGGATTCTCTCGAATGCACGGCTAGAAGAGGAGGGAGGGTGGCTCATATTATGACCTAGTGCAATGCAGGAAAGGCTTGTTATTTTGTGTAGTGATATAGTAACACATCATTTCAGACTAGCTTTTAGAGTGTCTGTGTGTGAGTGTGTGTATGCGTTTGTGTATGTTCACCTTTGCACATGTGCATGGGTACACGTATATGTATGGAGGTCAGAGGTCAACTTTAGGTGTCATTCCTCAGGCACTATCCATCTCTTTCATGCCTCTCACTGATCTGGAACTCATCAAGTAGCCTAGGCTATTTGGCCAATGAGCCCCTAGGATCTGACTGCCATTGCTTTCCCAGCTCTGGGATTACAAACACACACCATCACACCAAAGTGGGGTTTTTCTTTAACCTTTAACCTTATTTTTCATCTTTAACTTGAATTCTAGAGCTTGAACTCATTTTTTTTGTGTGCTTTTAAGCTACTGACTGAGTTATTTTTCCAATCTACAACTTTTGTTTTTGAGATGGTTTCATGTAGTCCAGGCTGACCTCAAATTCACAATGTGGCCAAGGATGACTTTGAACTTCATTTTTTTTTTGTTGTTGTTGTTGTCGTTGTGATAGACAAGGTCTCATGTAGCCGAGGCAGGCCTCAGGCTTGTTACATAGCTGAGGATGACTTTGAACTTTTTATCCTACTTTCCAAGTGCTGGGTTAGGTTCATGAGCCAGTATCGTCCAGATTTTTTTCTAATCTCAGATAAGAATAAGTATATTTTTTCAGGACAGCTCTCTACATTAAGCAATGAATTAATATAAAAAAGTGTATTTCATAAGCTGTGTTTAAGAAAGGCCAGTTTTCTTTCTGTAGCTTCATGAGGCATTCCAAGAAATTTTGAAGACCTTGTCTTCCTGGGACCCACACAAGCGGAGATGTTTAGGTGAAAAGTGGGTTTGTCCTCTGAGAGAAAGCTATATATTTCATTCTTTTGCACATATGTATCTGTGTGTGTGCACAGACGTGTGTGTACGCACGCATGTGTGCGTATGTGCGTATGAGTGTGTGTATGTGTGTGTAGAGTAAGTGCCCGGAAATGAGGTTCTTTTCATTTTGGCTAGGCTCGCTCTCCAGCAAGCCTTGACTCGTCTGGTCTCTGCCACCCCTCCCCTCAGCTCTTTGGTTACAGAGGCACGATGCACATGAGTTTGCAATGGATGCTGTGGATCCAAACCTCAGGTCCTCACACTTGCACAGCAAGTGCTTTCCCCAATGAGCCATCTCCTCAGCCCCTGTCTTTTTCTTATATTCTTTCCGTTAATTGTTTGCAGGTTTCCTTTTGCAATTTTGTGGGACAATACAAAACACCCATCATTGATATGGAGGCATTTTGGATTTATGTTACTGGCTTTTATCACTTAACTTGTCTCATAAATAATTAGTAGTGGCAATAGGCAATAGGGACTCTGTTTTATCAAGTGACTCTCCTGTAAAAGGAGGCCGAATTCCCAGGCTACTTCTGTGCCTCTGGAGACCTCAGCCCTTTTGGATTCCTGGTCTTTTTGTATCCTGTGGTGTCTATGTTGCTTGTTTATTCCATGGATTTACTGCTTTTTGCTCAGAATTTCTTAGGGTGGAGGGAGAGAAGGAGAAGGAAAATGGAGAAGAGGGAGGGGAGGAGGAGGGAAGAGAGCTGCTATTGTTGGCTTCTGAATAACCTGTAATTATTATAATGACACTTTGCTAGATATGCTCATGCTGTACATGATTACAAAGTCTTTTTTACATACATTTAAAAGTTTAATCCTTGTAACTAGCCCATAAAATGAACGAGAAGAAAAGGATCTATCAGGAATAGGTTTGCGTTGATGAATGTTTTAGAGTAGATAACTGGGAAGAAAATGAGACTGGGGATGGGGGAGGGTAGGATGCCAAACATCTAGGCAGTGGAGTCCTGTCTTTTGTTTGCTTAGGGTTCCAAAGGCAGGCAATGTAGTTAGAGGAAGCCCCTGCTCCTGTTTTAGGAGTCCCACATGAAGACCCAGGTGCACATCTGTTACATATGGTCTGTCTCATGCATGCTCTCTGGTTGGCAGTTCAGATTTTGTAGGGTGTGTGTGTGTGTGTGTGTGTGTGTGTGTGTGTGATGTCCTTGATCCCTCTGGTTTCTTCAATCCCTCTGCTCTCTCTTCCACAGGATTCCTCAAGTTCCACCTAATGTTTGGCTGTGGGTCTCTGCATTAGTTTCCATCAGTTGCTGGGTAAAGCCTCTGTGATGACAGTTACGTAGGCTCCTATCTGCAAGTATAGCAGAATATCATTAAAAGTGTCAGGGGTGGGCTCCCTCTCATGGTATGTGTCTCAAGCTGGCCAATCATTGGTTGGTCCTTCCTGCACATTTTGCTCCATTTTTTAACCCTGTATATCTTGTAGGCAGAACAAATTGTGGGTCTAAGGCTTTGTGGCTGGGTTGGTGTCCCAATCCCTTCATTGGGAGTCTTGACTGTTTAGGAAGTGGCTGGTTCAGACTCCACATCTGTCATTACTAGGAATCTTAGCTAGGGCAACCTTTATAGATTCCTGGGAGTTTCCATTGTCCTAGGTGGAGTCTAACCTGGAATTGTAAGGTAAAATAAACCCTTTCTTCTCTAAGTTAGCTTTTGGTAGGATATTTTATAACAACAACAGAAATGAAACTGGGACAGACCATCACTTGAGGAAGGCCAGAGGGAGGTAACATATTTGCATAAAGTACCATGTAAGGTGTACTGTACTGGGTATGGTACTTCACACTGATGCCTTGCTGATGGCAAGACGACGATCCTACAGAACTAGCAGAGTAGAAAACATCCAACTGAGAGCTGACTTATTTTAGATTTAAACTTTCAAAGATTTTAATGAAATTTTAACAATTGTATACATACATAGAATGTTCTCGGATCAAATTCCCCCCTCCATTAGTCTCTTCTATCCCATTCCCCCTCCCACTAAATCACCCTCCTACTTTCATGTCCTCTTTTGGTGTGTAACTTACTGCATTTAATTAGGGCTGTCTGTTGCTTCAGTGGGGTCAATAAACCAGTGGTTCCACCGATGAGGAATAGGACTCACCCTCCCCTGCAACCTTTAACCAAAGGGGTGAGGCTTTATACATCTCTTTTTCTCCATGACGCAATGTTAATGGGCCCAGATGGTGTCTTGTGTACATAAGTCTTGTGCAGATCTTGTAAAGGGAGTCACTGCTACTGTGAGAATTGACATCTTAATGGCATTGTTGGTGACTCAGAGTGTTTGGAAGGCTAAGACAACCTTCTTCTTCTTCTTCTTCTTCTTCTTCTTCTTCTTCTTCTTCTTCTTCTTCTTCTTCTTCTTCTTCTTTCTCTCTCTCTCTCTCTGTGTGTGTGTGTGTGTGTGTGTGTGAGAGAGAGAGAGAGAGAGAGAGAGATTGGTGAGAGAGAGATTGGTGAGAGCAGGATGTGTGTGTCTCATTGTGTATCCCAAACCTGGTATTTACTATGTGACCCCAGTTGGTCTCAAATTGGCAGTAATCATCCTGCCTGGGCCTTCTGGCACATGGCTCTGTATCTACTAAAGGATATTTATTTATTTAATTATTTATTTAATGTGTGTTTAAGGGTCTATACTACCACAAGCATGTGGAAATTGGAAGCTAACTTGTGGGAGTTGGCTCCCTCCTTCCATCATGTGGTTCCTGAGGATTGAACTCAGGTCAGCAGATGTGGTGCAAGGTGCTTTTACTCTCTTAAGTCAGCTCAGCAGTCCAACTGTTTGCTTTTTAAAAAATCAGATCTTCACACTAATTTACTGTGTAGTACTTCCATTGATAGTGGAGGGATAATATTGAAATTGTTTGTCGGCAGTTTAATCCAGATTTTTCAAAGTAATCCTCAGGCAACACCAAACTATTAAGAACTTGCCACATAATGTCAGGAGCCTCTACGGTGTTAGGTTGTTTGAAAACCTGAAGTTGCTCAAGCCTACATTATATATGACTCGAGGCTAGTTGGTCTTTGTGTGTGGTTCTCCCACTCCCAACACATTTGTCTTAAAAGAGGCTAAAGGTTCTTTGGGGGACTGTTGTGAGGCTAGAAATTCCCTGAAAAGTATAAACAAGTCCATAAATATAAGGTGATGTAATTACTACCATCGCTCATGTTTAAGGAAATGAAACCAACAAGCAAATATTCAGTGACAAAACTTTGAGAGGCTCAAGTCAGAAATTAATGAGGTGTAGTCAATAAGGAGACGCAGAATTGCTTTTTGATAATGATTCTTTCCAAATGGCTTTGGTATGAGATGCTTATGGGTGATAAATGGGAGCTATGCAAATGTGATACATAGGCACACATTTCTTTGAAGATTCATAGCTGGCCTTGCTGGCAAGCTATAAACTTCTAAGAGCTTCATTCAAACCTGTGCAGTTCTTCTTTGCCTGTTCCAGACTTAGAAGATGTATTAAGTCAGATTTAGCCTTAAGCAAGTCTGTGAAGAAGATGTGTAGCTAACTGACTGCAGCTGTCAGAGGGTTGTGCAGGAGTTCTAACTATGTAGAAGGAAGGGTTTACTGGAGCATGGTCAGGTGGCTACTCAGGCAGGGTCTCCTATGGAGACCCTCTCTTTGATGAATTTGTCACAACCTGTGTTCTGGACATTGCAGAATATGAGATATAAATTTTGTCTGGACTGGATGCCCCTTATTCCTTATTCCTACTAATCAGAAGTTTACATTCTTCCCTCCCCCTTCTCTTTGTGTGTGTGTGTGGGGGGGGGTTGCAAAAGTCAACCTCTGTTATCATTTCTCAGGTGCCATCCACCTTGTGTTTTTAAGGCAGGATTTCTTTCTGGCTTAGAGTTCACCAATGAGGTTAGGCTAGCTGGCCAGTGGGCCTCAAGAATCTACATGTCTCAGACTCTCCAGCTCTGGGATTACAAATGTATACCACTATATTTGGCTTTTTTACATGGGTTCTGGGAATCAAACTCAGCTCTTCATGCTTATATAGCACATTCTTTATAATTGAGCTATCTCATCAGTCCTTCATTTGAAATAAGAAACAATTATCCAATAGTGTGGTGCTGGTGGTGGGATACTCTGGAGGCAGAGGCAGGTGGATCTCTGAGTTCAAGACCAGCCTGGTCTACACAGAGAGGTCCAGGATGGCCAGGGCTACACAGAGAAATCCTGCCTTAAAGAAGGAAGAAGAGGAGGGGGAGGAAGAGGAGGAGGAGGAAGGGGAGGAGGAGGAGGAAGGGGAGGAGGAGAAAGAGGAAGAGGAAGAAGAAGAAGAAGAAGAAGAAGAAGAAGAACAACAACAACAACAACAACAACAACAGCAACAACAAAAACCCAGTTATCCAAAATTTAGATCTTTTAGCTGCTGTATGAGAAGGTGGATTAGGATCAGAAAACTCCTCGCTAGGCTGGAGATCTGAATTGGTATCACTGGTCATCTCACTTGGAGATGAGAGCTTATTGATTAATGAGCTTATTGGTTACGACGTTTTTGGGTATAGGCAGGCAAACAAGTTATCTGCTGACTCATCTATTCAGGAAGGAATTCAGTAGAACTTCTTGAGCAACTCATAGATATGTTTGGCAGGCTGGAGATCCAGGCTCAGAAAGCAGTGGGAACCAAGAGGCTATGAATGGTAGGGCATGCAGTAGCCGGAAGTATGAGCCCCTCTTTTCCATTGACTCTGACCGAGTTTCCTTAGCTCGTTTATCATGCAGAGAGCTAAAGCAATTCTTGGTATCTAAGCCATTGCTACAGTTCCCTGTGGATGCTCCCTAGTTCTCTTACTCCTTTTCAAC
The DNA here is from genome assembly GCA_036184795.1 of Tokudaia tokunoshimensis. NCBI lineage: Eukaryota > Metazoa > Chordata > Mammalia > Rodentia > Muridae > Tokudaia > Tokudaia tokunoshimensis. Next base: position 28,196,145 of record BTHU01000023.1, on the reverse strand, counting down.
CCTTTTTAAAAATCATCTCACCAGAGATTGCTAACCCTCCCTAAAGAACAATAACCTTCATGTCTCTTCTTGATACTTGAATTCAGACTCTCCAGTAAGCTGTTGGCTACAAAAAGCAGGCATTACAATATGGGGACTTACACCCCACTTAAGGATAAGATAGGAAGGAAATTACCATAGAAAAAGTTGTTCTTTTCTGGTTCCTAAAACAGAATAGTGGTCATCATCTAGGACGTTAGTCGACTTCAAAAAAACTACTTGAAAAATGCATAGTAGTAAGAAGGTGCTTTTGAGACAGAGTCTCGTGTATTTCAGGATAGCCTTGAAGCTGCTATTAAGCCAAGAGTAACCTCCAACTTTAAAATAATTTTTTAATTATTTTAATGCGAGTATTATTACTGTTGTCGTGTGTATATGTGTATTGCTACTCTGTACCTCAGAGGAAAACTTTATGGAGTAATTTCTTCCCTTTGCCTTTACATGGGCTTTAGGGGTCTGTATTCACTGAGCCATCTTGATGACTTGACCGTCAGTTTGTGATCTTTCTGTTTGCACTTCCTGAGTGCTGGGATTCCAGGCCAAGGTCACCATTCCTAGTTTAAAAGGTACTGGGGATCAAACCCAGGGCTGCACAGATATTAGGCAAGTGCTCTATCAAGTGAGCTGCAGCCCTTCTCTCATTGCTAATATGTCTCTCATTTGTAGAAGCAATGTCCCAGTAGTAGCAGATGATGAATGACACCCTAGTGAAGTTGTTCTTCTCTCAAATTCAGTGTTCTTCCTGCCTCTCTGATTATGGAGGAAGGGGATACAGGGGAAGGTTTAGGTCAGTCTCCTTTCTCCTTTATAGCCTATTTCATCTATAGCAGAAAAGACTCTGGTTCTCACAGATGGGCTAGCTTTCGATCAGTTACAGACACCTTTTGTGGTCCAAGAGCAATTCCTCACCTCTAAGAGAACTTGGAATGTTTTGATGCTGCAGATAAATCCCAGCTGCTTATCAATTGGCTCACCTCAAAAAGCTGCAAAAAAAAATGCATTTAATACTGTGGACTTGAAAGCTAAAGGGAAAGGGAGAGAATAAAGAAAAAAGAAGACAGAAAGGAAAGAGGAAGGAGAATTTCTATCTGGGGAATAAATGTTTGTTTTCATAGCTTTCAAATGTGACATACTGGGTAGGGTAAAATGACTGACGTTTCTTGGTGTAATTATAGGCAATAGAATGGTAGATATTTTATGCCTGTCAATAAAGTCAGGCCACAGCTATTTACTTCTCTGGTGAATAAAAGGATGGAAAATATATTCATTTTATTCTGTTAGTGAGGCCTTATTCCATAGGGGTATGCATTGGGGAAAGAAGGGAAGTGGGTTATTGTTTTTTAAACCCGAGGCAATATGAAGAGAAATGTGGTTTGGACTTTCTTTTATTATATTACAATGATTTTCTTCTTTTGGCATTTTTCATCTGTGTATGTTGTGCATGTGTGTATATGCATTTTTGGCATGCATATGGACACACATTTGAGTGTATGTAAGCATGTATGTGGGAGTATATATGGAAACCTGAGGATGCTGTTACAAATCACCCCTCACTGCTCTTCCACCTCATGCATTAAGGCAGGGTCTCTCAATCAAACCCAGAACTCATCAACACATCTAGTCTTCTCAACCAGCATACTGAGGAGGTCCCCTGTGTCCAAGCTGGAATTGCAAGGAGGCCGCTATGCCCATCTGGAGTTTTAGGTGCATTTCTGGGGTTCCGAAGTCTGGTCCTAATGCTGCATGTCAAGTGTTAAAAACAGAATCATCTCCCCAGTCTACAACACCTTTCTTTAGTGTCTCCATCGAGCAATCCAAGTTCAGTGGCTTTGACTTCACTAAGGCTATCTGGTTGTATTTGGAAGGTAAAAGTATAGTGAGAGACTATAGGAGACTGGGGATGGAGGAGAAAGGAAATCACTGCAGGAAAGGAAGATTACCTTGAACTTCTGATGCTTCTATCTGGCCCTGTATCCCCCTGAGATGTGAGGATGATGTGTGTAGGGAAGAACAGGCCCACATGTGTTTGTGGGTTGTGAATGCTCTCTGATATTTTACACAAATGGGATAAAACCCAATGAATTAATCAGCAAATACTTCAATGAGTATTATTTAGAGAGCAATGGGGTTGGAGATGTTAAAATGTGAATATGTACAAAATTATACCAAAAATATCATCTGTGATGTATGCTAAAGGATGAATAGAATTCTGAGAAGGGGGAGTGATGGAGCTCTGTTGGTAGAGTGACTAGAATTCACAAAGCCCTGGGTACAGTCCCCAACACCACATAAACAGGATACGGTGATGCATACCTATAATTCCAGCACGTGGGATAGTGGAGGCAGGATGCTCAAAAGTTCAAAGTTACCCTCTGCTACATATTAAGTTCCAGACTCCATCTCACACCAGTCAGGATGGCTAAGATCAAAAACACAGGAGACAGCAGTTGTTGGGGAGGATGTGGAGAAAGAGGAACACTCCTCCACGGCTGGTGGAATTGCAGGCTGGTACAACCACTCTGGAAAGCAGTCTGGCGGTTCCTCAGAAAACTGGGCATGACACTCCCGGAGGATCCGGCTATACCACTCCTGGGCATATACCCAGAGACTTTACCCGCATGCAATAAGGACACATGCTCCACTATATTCATAGCAGCCTTATTTATAATAGCCAGAAGCTGGAAAGAACCCAGATGTCCCTCAATGGAGGAATGGATTCAGAAGATGTGGTATATTTACACAATGGAATACTACTCTGCAATTAAAAACAATGAATTCACGAAATTCCTAGGCAAATGGTCAGATCTTGAAAATATCATCCTTAGTGAGGTAACCCAATCACAAAAGAACACACATGGTATGCAGTCACTGATAAGGGGATATTGACCCAGAATCTCGGAATACCCTAGACACAATCCGCATATCAATAGATTTCTAAAAAGATGGAAAGAGAGACCCCTGGTCCTGGAAAGACTGGATGTAGGGGAACGCCAGGACAGAGTAACGAGAGGGGGTTGAATGGAGAAAAGAGGGAGGGAAGGGGGCTTATGGGACTTTCGGGGAGGGAGGAAACGGGAAAGGGGAAGTGATTTGGAATGTAAATTAAAAAAATAAAATTTAAAAAAAAAGTTCCAGACTAGCCTGGGCTACATGAAACCCTGTCTCAAACAAATAAACAAAACAAAAGACCTCTAAGACTTAGTAAAGGTGCCTTGTGTGGGGGTTAGACCTTGATCAGATATTGAAGGATTGAGATAATATCAAAAACTGTAAAAGGTCAGAGATTTGACCCTACTCCCAAGCTAGTAAGTCAGTCTGCCTCGGTTTTGTGGATATTGGCAAATTAATAAAAGACCCTCAGATCAGAGACTGTGTTGCTCACAGTGAGCACAAGAAAAATTGGCTGTGTCTCTTTTGTTTTTCTTTCATCTCTCTCCATGTACACACACACACACACACACACACACACACACACACTCATGTAACTTGGCACACATGTAGACATCAGAGAACAACTTCATGAAGTCAAATTTTTCTCCTTCCACCTTTCTATGGGTGCTGGGTATAGAATGCAGGTCGTCAGGCTTGTGTGGCAAGTATCTTTACTTGTTGAGCTATCATACACATAAAGTAAATAAATAAATCTTAAAAACTAAAAAAAAAAATCCATCATGGCAGGGGTGTGTGGCAGCACACAGGCATGCTGACTGGAATAGGCAGCTGAATGCTCATATCCTCTACTATAAGCACAAAGCAGAGAGAGTGAACTGGAAGTAGTGTGGTACTTTAAACTCACAAAATCCACCTCCAGTGATGTACTTCCTGCAGTAATAGCACCTTCTAAACTTCTCTGAACAGCACAACCAATTGGGGGCCAGGTGTTTAAATGTCTGAACCTATGAGGAACATTTCTCATTTGACCTACCACAGGGATTAAGGATGGAGCCTTTACAGGAGGGCTGAAGAATACTGAATACAGCCTATGAGAAGACTTAACTGTATATGGCTTGGACCTTACTTCCTTAATTGATGGGAAGTACATTCTGGGGTATAGGCTCTTCACAGATTATACTTTGGGGATCCAGCACAGCAGAATCCTTAACATTGAGCTTCTACCCGATGGAAAGATCACCTCTTTCTCATATTTGTCCTAGCAATCTGCTACTCGCCTTTATGAAACACTACTGTCTACTCACAGGGGATGGTCGTATCCAAGGATAACTTCTCCTCCTGTTCCCTACTTCATGGAAATGCTGACTCCTTAAGAACACTACTGAACCCACTGATAAGACAAGAGAAAGTAGTCAAGAATATGACTTCCTTAATACATTAACTTCTGTACTTGATGACTCTAAGCACTGTCATAGCCTGGGACCAGGCATAGGTCAAGGTTTGAAAATAGGCCTTTGAAGGATGGCTATTTGTGGCTGAAAGGTGCAAAGGGTGTACCTGACACTACCCTTATGTCCAAAGCCTGGGTCAGAGGCTGAAAATGAAAGCTGCCAGGAACTGAAATAAGATCTTCAGTCTCAGGAGCGAGCACTTTTGTCCACTGAGCCATTTCACCTATGCGGGATTATTCTTTTCTTTTTAAAGGTTTCATTTTATTTTTAAGGCGTGTGTGTGTGTGTGTGTGTGTGTGTGTGTGTGTGTGTATGTCTGTGTGTCTGTGTGTCTGTGTGTGTGTTGTAGATGTACATGTAAATACAGGTACCCTCAGCGGCCAGAAGTATGTGCCACATACCCCTGGAATTGGAGTTTCAAGTGGTTGTGAACTGCCTGACATGGGTGCTGGGAACTGAACGTTAGTCTTCAGCAAGAGCAGAAAATACTCTTAGCTGCTGAGCTATCTTGAGCCCCCACGCCCCCTTCACTCTGTTGTGTCCCATAGGTCTCCATGTCTGTGATTACATCTTCACCACACTGTCTTGATATTGTACCTTTGTCGTAAGTTTAGAGTTGGGAAATGTGAGTTCTCCAGCTTGGTTCTTTTGTAAACCTTTGAGTGTTAAGAATTTCTTGCATCTGCGTATCATTTGATGGTTAGGACCAGCTTGTCAATTTCTGGGATGAAAACGAAAGCTGTCAGGATTTTGATAGGGCTTGTGTGGAAGCAATTGACTGAAAGCCCAGTTTGGCAGAAAGTCTAATGAGCTTTCTCTATTTTTATGTAAATTATTAGGATCTTTATTTTGCCTCACCCATAAAGTATATCTATCAAGTCTGAACATTAGCAAGAGTCAGTTTTCTTCTTCCACCATGTGGGTTCTGGGGAACAAACGCACGTCATTAGGCTTGGTGGTGAGTGTCTTTATCACCGAGCCATGTCACTAGCCTATTTTCCCCCATCATTAAGGTTTTGGGTGTGGAATAACTTGGCCCCCAGTTGGTGGCACTATTAAGATTTGATCATATCACTAGGGTCCTAACTTCATCAATGGATTAATATACTGAAGAATTTGTAGCTTAACAGGATATTAGGAGATGGGTACCTGCTTGAGGAAACTGGTCACTTGGGGCTATGCCTTTGAAGGATAGATCTTGTCTTGGTAGTCTTCTACTTTTGTTTCTTTTCCTAGCTGCCACCAGAAGAGCAGTTTTGTCCCACTATTCCATCCCTTCTGTGTACACCTTCCTCCTGATAAGTGACTATGGACTGAAACCTCTGAAATTGAACCAAAGTAAACCTTTCCTCTTTTGATTTATCTTAGGTATTTGTCAGGTATGGACCACTAACTGGCACTGCATTCAGCCACTCAGATCCTAATACTGTATTTGTATAGGGTGTGTAGAGCAATGCAGAAGATAGGAAGAGGGTGATAATAATTTGTTACAGGAGTAGTATGACACAGTCTCACAATGAAGGGATCTCTCCTATTTATTTGTTTATTTATTGTTTGAGGCATGTAGGCAAGGGTGACCTTGACCTTCTGATCCTTTGGTCTCTGATTCTCAAATGCTGAGCTTACCGGTTATCACCACCATACCTGGGAATAAGAACTGGTCTTTTGATTTGATTATATGCTTATGCTTCATCAGGTACAAGAATTTAAATATCTTGGTAGCTTTATCAAGCTTTTCTGATTACTATATAAATAGATGAATGCATTTTAATGCTACAAATGTCTTCTAAGAGATTAAATTAGTTTTTATTTCAGATACTACTAAATTGAGAAGCACTATTTTTAATTTTTTTCTTTCTTGTGTGTGTATGTGTGTGTATGAGAGAGAGAGAGAGAGAGAGAGAGAGAGAGAGAGAGAGAGAGAGAGAGAGAGAGTGTGTGTGAGAGAGTGTGTGTGTGTGTGTGTGAAAGAGAGAGAGTGAGAGAGTGTGTGTGTGAGAGAGTGAGTGTGTGTGTGAGAGAGAGTGTGTGTGTGTGTGTGTGAGAGAGAGTGAGTGTGTGTGTGAGAGAGAGAGAGAGAGAGAGAGAGTACTCACACAGACTTCAGAGGATGGCTTGTGTGGGTTGGTTCTATTCTTCCACCATATGGGTCCTAGTGATGAAATCAGGTCATCAGGCCTTGGGGAAAGCACCTTCATTCACTGAGTCATATTGGGAAAGGGTGCTTTTTTCTGAGCCTGATGACATTTCTCAGGATCTATCTGCCTGCCTGCCTTCCTTCCTTCCTTCCTTCCTTCCTTCCTTCCTTCCTTCCTTCCTTCCTTCCTTCCTTCCTTTCTTTCTTTCTTTCTTTCTTTCTTTCTTTCTTTCTTTCTTTCTTTCTTTCTTTCTTTCTTTCTTTCTTTCTTTCTTTCTTTCTTTCTGGCTCTCTCATTATCCTAGAACTTGCCAAAGTTCTAGGGGCTAGCAACCCCATGAATCCACCTGCCTCACCTTCCCAGTGTTGGGATTACAAACACATGCCACCATGCCCAGTTTTGTTTATTATTATTTTTTAATGTGGATTTGAGGGAATCAAGCTCCGGTCATTGTTCTTGTAAGGCAAGCACTTTACCAACTGAGCCAGCTCCTTAAACTTTAGACTTTTAAGAGTTTGTAATTATAAACCCATAAGATATTTCATGTATATATGGCCTTGTGCTTGGTTTTACAAGGAAGTTTCTAGATCAAATAATTTATTACTGGAAATGCTGTAAATTAACCAGGGATACAAGAGAAGTTATCACAGATATAAATCTTTTAAAAATGGTTGTTCATAAAGCTGTCAGTCATAACTCTACAGAATGAAAGATACTTAGACCACAAAGACAAACTCCACACACCCATGACGAAGTCTGACCTTTGAAACAGGATGCACTTCATGACCTATTCAGAGAGGAAGTGAGCTACAAGGAGCCAGGACTCTGGGTTTGGTTATGTCCTAATAATAAAAAAGACTTGGTTTGGTTATGAAATGCATCCCATTAGGCTTACGTCTTTGAATACTTGCTGTCAGCTGGTGGTGTTGTTTTGAAGAGTTGTTGAAGCTTTAGGTAGAATCTCATGGGAGAAAGTAGGTCATGGAGGGCACGATTTGAAGGATTTTTTTAAGGTTTACTGCTTTTTAAGTATGTTTCTCTGTGTAGGTGTGTGTAAATTTGTATGAAGATGCCTTTGGAGACCATAGAATTGAGCTGGAGTAACAGGTCCTGTGAACCATCTGGGGAGGGTGTGGTAGTGCATGCTCTAACCACTGGGCTATCTCTCTAGCCTTGGGATTTAAGGTTTTATGGTCCAACCTAGATTCTTGTCAGTTCTCCTGAGTACTCAGTAGCTGCACTGTAGCCAAATGGCATCTTGCTCCCGCCACCATGCCTTTCCTGCTGGGATGGTATGTATGTAGCCCTTTGAGCCATAAGCTAAAATAAACCCTTCCTCTCTTATTTCTTGCCACAGCACAAGAAACATAAAAGAAAACCACCAATTTGAACTGACTTGACATTGAGATGCCTTTTTGGACTGAGCTGGCATCTTGTAATTGGCAAGAGGAGAGGCATTTCCCATAGTTTATCTGTGAAGTACAAGCATATGACGGAGTGTTGCGGCCTGAATTGCAGGAATGTAGGAGTCAGACAGCACTTGACCTGCAGACAGCTAGGGAAAGAGGCCATAAATAAACAAAAGGGCATATTTCTGTCTTCTTTACTCTGGACATAGATGCGGTAGACTTCCTTCCCCTTTTGCCTGACCTGCCTGAATTTCTTGTAGGCATGCTCTGGAGATGGGCCGTGAGCCAGTCAGCCCAATCTTCTTTCTCCAAGCTGACCATACAAAATGAGGGGAGAAAGACCCATCTCAGGACACCAAGACCACTAAAAACCCCCAGCCCACTAAGGGGAAATGGATTTTGGTTTCTAAATCCCTTCCCTGACTGTGGGAGACTGTCTCCTCATCCGTGTACTCCAGTGAACACATTTTTTTTTTCACTTTTGATCAAACTTGTTTGCTCACTGTGACTATGGTTTATTTCCTGCCTTTTAATTTTTTCATTGTCAGAGAAAAATGAGCCCAATCTAAAACCTCTATGTGGAAACAGAATGACTCATAAGAGTCTGAAGGCAGGACATTGAGATGCCTTATTTAGGGCTTGACTCAGGTCCAATAGGGACTCAGGAACGGAGGCAACAGGTCCATCCTGTGGCCTGTTCAAAAGACCCTGAGTTTTGGTGAGGAATACTGTACATGGGAAGCAGATGGAGAGCCAAATCTTCCTGAGTCCTTATGACTTGTACGGTCTCTCTTTCTATTAGTGCTAATATAAGGACCCTCATTAATTCTTGCCTTGGACAAGACTAGATGGTGTTCAAATTATCAGTGCATTTAAGTTAGATAAGGGCTCATCTTTCTTAGGGAAGAAAGGATTTATTCAGCTTACAATTCCATGTTGCCCTCCATTATTTTGGGGAAGTCAAGGCAAGCAGGAGATTGAAGATTACAATGACACTTTCACAATCAAGAACAAGAGGAAATGTATGCACTCCTGCTTTTTGATTTTCAGCTACAATCTCCTCCCTTATGTTGTTCAAGAACCCCTGCCTAAGGTATAGTGCTGCCCACAATGGGCTTTCAGCTTCCTGCTTTAATGGAGCATTAAGACAACCCTCCCCCCCCAAGACATGCCCACAGGCCAACATGATCTAGTTAATTATTCATTAAGACTCTCTTCCCAGGTGATGCTAGGTTGTGTCAAGTTGACAGTTAAAAGTAACCAGCAAAGGGAATAGCCAGAACCTCATTGTGCCATTATTAGTCGAAGAAACAGTGAACACTTCTGTCTACTAGGTCTTGCACTAGGATTTGGGATTATGGAGATGAAAAGGACCTAGGGCTTCTGGTATGGTGGGGAGGCTCACATATTAGAGGTGTGTTAGTTGTATAGTTCCTACCATTCATTGAATAAAACAGATAAGAGGAAGTTTTTGCAGGTAATAAATTTCATTTTGGGAGGTCGTGTTTTTGAAGTCTTGTAGAAAAAAAATCTAAAGAACAAAGGGATATGGTGGGGTGGGATAGAGCTGGAATTCTGTAGCATCTCAGCTCAGCAGTGATGTCCCATGAACGCCATTTTCTTAAACACACATTGTTCTCCATCCGTGCATTTACATTTGAAAAGCATGAATAAACTTGCAAACAAATTCAAGGGGAAATTATCAGAGCAAACAGAGACCAGAGACATGTTGAAAGTAAAAAATGTATCATTTTGGCCAGTAATAAGATCCAAAACATTTCAGAATCAAAGAGGAAGTCCATGTATTAATTACATTAAGGGGTAATGAAGATAGAGAAATGCTTCTGAAGCCTGAGTGGACTCTAATGATTCTGACTGTCCTTATGAGACATATGAGATGCAGTATTTGAAATTGGAACTGTCTGGAATACTTGGTTAAAAATCAATCTAGCTGCAGTTTCCATGAACCGCTATGAGTCCTGCTTAGTTGATTCTGAGGGCTGTGTAGTGGTGTCCTCATCCCCTCTGGCTCCCCCTCTCCTCCGGGATTCCCCTGACTCTGCTTAGTGTGGAGAGTTTGTGGATCCGAGCTACATCCTCTGTATATGCTTTATGATTATATAGGTTGGTGTTCTTGTGGGACTCCCCAAAATGGGAGTGGGGTGCTTGTCTTTGACTTTTTTGCCTCCCCTTAGGACCCTTTCTCTCCTACTGGATTGCCACATCCAGCCATGATTCGAGGGTTTGTGCCCAGACTTATTGTATCATCTTAGGCCACGTTTGGTGTATAGCCCTGGGTGGCCTGCTCTTTTCTGAAGGGAAATGGAAGAGGTGTGGATCTAGGCAGAGGGGAGGGGTGGTAAGGGAGGGGCTGAGAGGAGTGAAGGGAGGGGAAACTGTAGTTGGGATATAATGTATGAGAGAAGAATAAAAGTAAAAATTATCATTCTAGCTTGTATGTATCTCAATAAATAATCAAAGGACTGTTTAAATATTCAAATTAGGATTGGATTTTTGCCTTTCTAGTGTCTCTTTTTTCGAAATCAAAATATAATTACATCATTTCTTTCTTCCTTTTCCTCCCTCCAAGCTCCAAGCCTTCCCATATACACCTGCCTTGATCTCTCCCAAATTCATGATCTCCGTTTTAAACTGTTATTGTTTCATATATAAGTGCAAAAATATACAAACACATCTTGCTCAGTTTGTTTCATGTGACTTGTATGTATATGATTTCAGGGTTGACCAGTTTGTATTAGATAATCAATTAGGGAGCCCATCCCTGGGGAAGACTATTTTTCCAGATCTTTGTTTAGGTGTGTGTGTGTGTGTGTGTGTGTGTGTGTGTGTGTGTGTGTAGTGTTGTGTGTCTGGTGGGGGGCATGTGAGATTTCTCTAGTATGGCTTCAAACTCACTATATAGGTAAGGGTGACTTTGAACTCCTGGTCCTCTTGCTTCCTTCTCCCAAGTGTGGAGGAATTACAGGTCCTCACCACTGAACCTGGGTAAACTAGGAAAAGTAAGAGAGAAAGAACAAAGAGATCTGGATGGTAGAATCAGAGAGTGCTAAGGAGAGAGTAACTTCTTAGGATGAGAATACTTCTGGGTAATTTGAACTTGCCTGGAAATTGGGGGAGGAATGGAGATTTTACTGTTTTCTGTCTGTCTGTAACTGGATCCTTTGTGAAGGGGCATTTTGGACCCTAGATCTATATTTGGGGAAATTGACAAATTGACAGTTTTTGAACTATTCTTTTTCTTCTCTCTCTCTCTCTCCCTTCCTTCTCTTTCTTTCTTTCTTTCTTTCTTTCTTTCTTTCTTTCTTTCTTTCTTTCTTTCTTTCTTTCTTTCTTTCAATCCTGGCAGTTTTCAACTCTGACTTTTGCCATGGAAACAAAAAGGAAAAAGAAAATTTCCTGAGCTGCTGCTCAGCTAGACTTTGAGGGAAAAGTAGCCCTTGGGGCTCAGTGTGGAGGTGAGAAGGGTAGGTGAGTCAGGAGCTCAGGGGTGAGAGAGTTGGCATCATACCATGCTTAATACTTTTCTGCTGTTAAATTCGAGTCAGGCTTGGAAACAGGCTGTATTCCAGCTGTTCTTGGTGGCCTGGGGGAAGTCATATGCGGTGGGCAGAGTTCCATGTGTGATACTTATATTTTCTTTTGTCCCCTTCTCCTTTCACATGTGGTGGAGAAAGCTTGCCCCTGGGGTTCTCCACCAAGTACAGGAATAACATTTATTTTTATATTTGAAAGTCACAGACCTACTTTAAAAATATTTTTTTAAAATTCCGTATTGTATTTAGTGTGTGCGTGTATGTGTGGGGTTACCCCAGTGTCACCGTGTACATGTAGAAGTTCAAGGACCACTGGCAGGAATCTGTTCTCTCCTTCTGCCACATGGATCCCAAGGCTTTGAATTTGGCTTTTCAGGGTTGGCTGCAATTGCCTTTACTGGCTGAGCCATCTCTGTCACCCACCCAGACCTTCTTAAAGCAGTTTCCCTCAGCACCCATTCCATTCTCTTACACGCTGAAGCCATCAGTGAGGCAATGTCAGAGTCTCACCAATGCCCAGGCATCTCCAGGGATACAAGTCAATTCACCACTTAGCCCTAATGTGTCTTTGTCACCTGCCTGTGGAAGGTTTTCTGGTTCATTCTTATGGTGTGGCCTCTTCTATGAGTGTTTCAGCTACATTGATTAGACCTGATTCTGGAATGAGAGTTAAGTGGGACCAACAATGGGGAAAGGAGACTGTTAATAATAGTTAACTGCCCCTCCCCCAACCCCACTCCAGATAATTTATGTGGAAACCTGTATTTTTGTTAATTAAGCACTAATGCTTTGGACAGAGTCCCAGTGGTGTGAGCACTGTCTCTTCCTCAACAGAGGCTCTGAAATCATTTTACTTTGGATTTTCCCACAGTGTATTGAAGATTCTTTTTTTTTATATTTATTTTATTTTTTTTTTTAATTTACATTCCAAATCACTTCCCCTTTCCCGTTTCCTCCCTCCCCGAAAGTCCCATAAGCCCCCTTCCCTCCCTCTTTTCTCCATTCAACCCCCTCTCGTTACTCTGTCCTGGCGTTCCCCTACATCCAGTCTTTCCAGGACCAGGGGTCTCTCCTACCATCTTTTTAGAAATCTATTGATATGCGGATTGTGTCTAGGGTATTCCGAGATTCTGGGTCAATATCCCCTTATCAGTGACTGCATACCATGTGTGTTCTTTTGTGATTGGGTTACCTCGCTAAGGATGATATTTTCAAGATCTGACCATTTGCCTAGGAATTTCGTGAATTCATTGTTTTTAATTGCAGAGTAGTATTCCATTGTGTAGATATACCACATCTTCTGAATCCATTCCTCCGTTGAGGGACATCTGGGTTCTTTCCAGCTTCTGGCTATTATAAATAAGGCTGCTATGAACATAGTGGAGCATGTGTCCTTATTGCATGCAGGGAAAGTCTCTGGGTATATGCCCAGGAGTGGTATAGCCGGATCCTCCGGGAGTGTCATGCCCAGTTTTCTGAGGAACCGCCAGACTGCTTTCCAGAGTGGTTGTACCAGCTTGCAATTCCACCAGCAGTGAAGATTCTTAATGAAGGAAATGCTTTGAAAATTGACCACATAGTTACCACAGCCAAGTGGCCTACTGAAATGGTGGATACTTGTGAGTAGTTTTAAAAATTGGAAGGTGAATCTGGTTGTGTTGGTGCACATTTGTTTTTTTTTTCACTTTTTTTTTTTTTTTTTTGGTTTTTCGAGACAGGGTTTCTCTGTGTAGCCCTGGCTACCCTGGAACTCACTCTGTAGACCAGGCTGGCCTCGAACTCAGAAATCCACCTGCCTCTGCCTCCCAAGTGCTGGGATTAAAGGCGTGCGCCACCACCGCCCGTGGTACACATTTGTAATCCTAGGAATTCTAGTTCCAGGCTAGCCTTGGCAACATAGGGAGCTCTAGGCCTACCAGGGATACATAATGAAACCCCGTCTCAAAAACACCAACACAAACAAACCCAAGCAAAACAGAGAGAGATTGCTCGGAGATTCAGGACATCTGCTGCTCAATTGTGAAGCCTAGAACTTGGATCCCAGCACCCACATAACAAGTCAGGTACCTTTTACAAGGAAGGCCTGTAACCCTGCTCCAAGGAGAGACAGGAAGAACTCTGGGGCTAGCTAGTTTCCAGTTGAGAAAACATGAGCCCCAGGCTCAGGAAGAGACCTTGTCTCTAAAGAATAGGTAAAGAGCGCTAGAAGAAGATAGCAGGTATTCTCTATGAGCACAAAGAGGCAGGCATGCTGCCATGCATATGCATACATTCAGCACACAAACAAATCTTTAATGGGACAAACAAATAAAGTGGGTCACACTTGTAATCCCAACACTAAAGAGAATGGAACAGAAGGGGTCCTGTGAGTTCCAGGCTAGCCTTGGCTACAGTATGTTTTTTTTTTTTTTTCAAAACAATGATACAGATTGGTTGAGGGCAGTAAGAAAAGAATTTAGCTCGATAATGGGTGCACGTCAAGGACTCAGAGACAGGGTAAGCCAATAAATCACTTTTTATTTATTTTTACTTTTTTGTGAAAGACCAAGTAATAAGGGCTGGAGAGCACAGCTCATTCCCCACTGGAGAAACTTCTTCTTGCAATAGATGGGAGTTAACACAGAGCCTCTCAACTGGACAACATGCAGAGAGGGAGAGACTTTGGAACACTTAGTCTCACACCCTATGTCTTCATCAAAGTCCTCGACAACAGGGTTCAGAGAGTGTGTCAAGGAGGAAGCACAAAGATTGTAGGAGCCAGAGGTGATGGATGATGCTAAGGAAAGTGTCTTCCAGACAGATACATATATACAGAGACTGTGGCAGCACACACATGACCTGTATACAGTCAAGCCAGATGGAACCCCAATACTGAGAAGGGAAAGTGGACACAAGGTCCTTCCCCTAACCAAACACAGTTGATACCTTCTGGGAAAGGGAAAATCAGTTTTCACTATTGGAGTCTCACTAGGTATAGCAACTCACCCCAGGATAGGTCTCATACCCAGCAGTGGTTAGCTAACACAAAACAAACTCCATGGTTTTTTGTTGTTGTTGTTGTTTGTGCACTTGTTTTCATTTGGGGGGAAGTTCGGGGGAGGGGGATGGGAATGATCTAGGAGGAGCTGAGAAGTTGTACAAAATATATTGTACAAAATTTAAAATAAGCAAGTAAGCAAAAGAAAGAGTAAGGGGTGGAGAGAATGTCCAGACATTCAGAGTACTAGATGGTTTTCTAGAAATCTTAAGTTCAGTTCTCAGCACTCACATCGGGCAGCTTACAACCACCCGTGACTCCAGCACCAAGGGATCTGTGCATTCTTCTGGCCTCCTTAGGCACCTGTATATCCTTGTGTGTGAGTGCAAGGGAGCACTTCACCCACCCACCCACCCACAACTAAAAATAAATCTTTAAAACAATAAAATTCAATATTCTGTCATATTTACATATGCTAGTATAAAGAAGGGAGAAATTTAAAAAGAAATCTTTTTACAAGTTAGAGGGATGACTCAGTGGTTCAGGGTGTTTGCCACCAAGTCTCAGATGACTAAGCTTGAACCTGTGCCCTCTGACCTCTATACTCACATCCTGGTACATATGTGATGCACCCCCTCCCCAGGACAAAAAAGATATAAATGGCATAAAAAAAATCTGTATTTGCTAAAGGCTCATGCCTTTAGTCCTAGCACTCGGGGGGCAGAGGTAGGTAACTTCTTGTGAGTTCAAGGTCAGCCTGGTCTTCATAGTGAGTTCCAGGCTAGCTGGAGCTACACAGTAAAACCATGTGTTTTTTTTTTTTTAAATCAAAGTCCCTATATCTTTATAAATCCTCCAGCTGATCAATACAAATTGTTAATTTTCCTAATGGATGTGGAATCATCGTGCTTACCTGAGGACTTCTCTTAAGTCCACTGAAAGTTGCAACATTTTCAAAGTGGGCCTGGTGGTTACAAGAAGTGCACTTGAAACCACCGAGATAATCCAGGGGAAGGGTGGTGGAAACAGCTGAGTCATTGGAAAAAAAGGAGTCAGAACAAGGGAATAAGGCAGATAAAGGGCAATAGTCGCCAGTAACCAGTGAATATCAAAAGCAAACAAGGATAAGAAGTGCCTAATGATGGTGCTAGGAGTGGGGTGGGCAAAGTGGAAATACAGGATCCAATTATTTTCTTCAGGGTGCCTTGGTCATGGCCCTGGGAATGTACAGCAACACTTTGCTCTAGAAGTGAGATCATGAAGACAGAGGTCAAAGAGGCAGGTTGCCTTTAGGACTCCCATCAGCTCTATGACCAGCAGAGGATGGTGTGATCAAATGAATCACCTTGGGTCACTGAACATCTTTACTTGTCAAAAGCAATGTCTTTGTGAGCTGCTTTTCTAGAAGGAAAATAAATTCCAGATGGCCCGTGTTTTTTTTCTCTTAATTGAAAAAATTTGTTCATAAAATGTATTCTGATCACACTTTCCCTTCCTTCAACTCCTCCCAGATTCTCCCCACCTCCCCACCCACGCAACTCAATGTCATTTCTTTCTCCCTCTCTTTGGAAAACAAACAGGCAAGCAAACAACAAAACATCCAAAGCAATCAGAAAAAGAAAAGAACACAAGAAACTACACATTTACACAACCCACAAGAACACAAAATCAGAAATCATAATAATACATTCAAAAAGACTAGTAAGACAAATACAAGCCCAAACAATATAAGACAAATTGTCTACAATACTATACTTGAATTTGTTTTGTGTTGGCCATCTACTACTCGGCAGTAGATGTGTGGTTAATATGCCCAGTGAGACTCAGAAGAGATAGAGAAGGACTGTAGAAAATTAATTTTTCCTTTGGAAGTGGCCATCAGTTGGAGATAGCTTCTTAGGAGAAGGAGCCCTTGTCCAGTGGGAGCCTGTGTTCATGCCTTCCTCTAAGAGCTGGGATCCCATTTGGCTTGAATTTGTGCAGGGCAGGCCCTGGGCATGCTGACATAGTCTGTGGGTTCATAAAGTACAATAGTCCTGTTGTATCGGGAATACACTGTCTCCTTGGTATCCTCTATTCCCTCTGTCTCTTACTATCTTTCTACCTCCTCTTCCACAGGGTTTCTTTCTGGACCCCTGAGTGGGGGTAGGGGTGGGGCTTGATGAAGAATCCCCATTTAGGACTGAGTGCTCCAAAGTCTCTCAGTTTCTACACATTGTCCAATTGTCAGTCTCTGTGTTGGTTCCCATCTGCAAGAACAAGCTTCTCTGATGATAGCTGAGAGACAGAAACTGGTCTATGAGCATACAGTGTGTCACCAGGAACCATTTCATTGCTACTTTCTTTTAGCAGAGTGATAGTATTTGGTTTTCCCATAGGTCTCTGGTCTATCTAGTCCCAGGTTCTTGGCCACCCAAGCATGTCAGGTGTAGGTTCCATCTTGTGAAGTGAGCCTTAAATCCCATTAGAGAATGTTTGGTTATAACATTTGTGCCACTACAGCATTAGCATGTCATAAAGGCAGGTCACTGTTGTAGATCATAGGGTTTGTAGCTATGTTGGTTACCTTCTCCTTTGGTAGTGTGCATAGTACCTTCCAGGACACCACTAGTCAGTAGGGGTGAAGCACCCTCTTGACTTCCTTATGTTCAAAGAGATACGTAAGTGTTGTCTTCAGTGCTATGGCTTTACCATCAGTTTGTAGAGAACAAGCCTTACATCAAGAACATCAAGCCTGAGATGTTCTGGGGTTTCCATAGTGTCCCTTAGGCCAATGATTAAACTAGACATAACCCATTCCTGGCACTGGTTTCACTTGCTGGTAAAGATATCTAATTTGGGCACTGTTAGGCTACATTTGTTTGCTTCTTGAGTCCGTTTGCTTGAAACACCCATTTTTTTCATCCTTTTACCCTGAGTTGATGTCTATCCTTGATGTTAGGGTATGTCTCTTGGATGTAGCCGAAGGATAGATCTTGTTTTCTAATCCAATCGCTTAGACTGTGTTTTTTTTTTTAATTAGGAAAATTGAGACCATTAATGTTAAAAGTTATCAATGGGCAATATTTATTTATTCCTGTTATTTTGTCATTATGGTATGGGTTTCTCTCATCCCTCTCTTTAAATGTACTAGTCTGGGATTATTTATTACTTGTGTTTTCTTGGGTGTGGTTTACCTCTTCAGACTGAAGTTTTCCACATAGTAACTTTTGTAGAGCTGGACTCGTAGACAGATACTATTTAAATTTGACTTTATCATGGAATATCTTTTCTCCATCTATGGTGATTGAAAGTTTTGCTGGAGGGGCAACAAAATACTCATGGGAGCAAATACAGAGACAAAGTGTGAAGCAGAGACTGAAGGAAAGGCCATCTAGAGACTGCCCCACCTGGGGATCCATCCCATATACAGCCATCAAACACAGACACTATTGTGGTTGCCAAGAAGTACATGTTGACATAAACCTGATATAGCTGTCTCCTGAGAGGCTCTGCCAGAGTCTGACAGATACAGAGGCGGATGCTCACAGCCAACCATTAGACTGAGCATGGGGTCCTCAATGGAAGAGTTAGAAAAATGACTGAAGTAGCTGAAGGGGCTTGCAACCCCATAGGAAGAACAACAATATCAACCAACCAGACCCCCAGAGCTCCCAGGGACTAAACCACCAACCAAGGGGTACACATGGAGAGACTCATGGCTCCAGCTACATAATGTTGCATAGGATGGCCTTGTCGGGCATCAATGGGAAGAGAGGCCCTTGGTCCTGTGAAGATTCCATGCCCCAGTGTAGCGGAATGCCAGGGCGGGGAGCAGGAGTGGATGGGTGGGGGAACACCCTCATAGAAGCAGGGGAGGGGGGATGGGATAGAGGTTTCCCGGGAGATGGGGAAAGGGGATAACATTTGAAATATAAATAAATAAAATATTCAATAGAAAAAGAAAGTTTTGCTGGGTTTTGTAATCTATACATCTGTGGTCTCTTGGAGCCTGCAGTGCATCTGTCCAGGCCCTTCTGGGTTTTAGAGTCTCCAACGAGAAGTTAGGTGTTATTTTAAAATGTCTGCCTTTATATGTTACTTGTTCTTTTTCCCTTGAAGATTTTTATTATCTTTACTTTGCCCTGTATGCTTAGTGTTTTGATGACTATATGTCATGAGGCATTTTCTTTTCAGGTCCTATCTGTTTGGTATTCTGTCACAAAGGAATAGGAATGGCCAAGAAGGAGGAGCTGAGAGGGTCCACAGGAAGTAGCAGGTTGGGTTCAAAGTGGTGGAGTCTCCAGGTTATGGAGGTAGGCTTGGAGGAGCTAATATCTACTTTTATAAATTAAAAGACTTGGGCAGCAGAGATGGCTCATCAGTTAAGAGCACTGACTGTCCTTCCAGAGGGCCTTGGTTTGTTTCCTAGTACCTACTCAGCAGCTCACGAACACCTGTTACTCCAGTTCCAGGATATTCAATGCTCCCTTCTGGTATCTTTGGGCACCAGGCACGTACATATTACACAGACATAATCAAGCAAAACACTCATACACATAAAAAAATAAAGAATTGTGTACATGTTTGTGTGTGCATGTGTGTGTGTGCATGTGTATCCATATGGAGCCTGTGAACATTACAAATACACCTGAGGGTCCAAGGACAACTTGCAGGAGTCAGCTCTCTCCTCATGTGGGACTAGGGGAGAGAGCTCAGCAGATTAGGCTATGTAGTAGGCACCTTTATCCATCTCATAGGCTCTTTTTTTTGGGGGGGGGTTGAGGCAGTGTGAGTGGAAATTCATTTCCTAGGATGGTGAGAATGGGAGGTATTATGAAACCTTTTAAGGGTGGAGGCCATTGAGTTATGGGGCCCCTACCTTCAAAAGGAACTTGGAGTCCTTACGGAGGGCTGCTTTGAAAAGAGCAAGCCCAACCCCCCTCTCTATTTCCTTCCCTGTCTGGTATTCCTGCCACACACCTTGGAGTCCTCCCCAGAGCCAGAGCTGTTTGGATATTCAGCCTCTAAAACCAGAAGATGAACAAAATCTCTTTTCTTCCTGAGGTTACTTGCCTCAGGTATTTATTCTTCTGACAAAGGCTGACTAATGCAGCTCTGAAACTGGCTGCCTGGCACATTGCTCTGACACTTCCTTGCTTTCTTTCAGAACAGGCAATCATCATGCAGATGAGCTTCCTTCTGATTGTCCTGGAGTCATTTGAGATAGGAGGAGGAGGAGGAGGAGGAGGAGGAGGAGGAGGAGAAGGAGGAGGAGGAGGGATGATATGTGGCTCTTATCACTGACAAAGCTTGAGAACTCCGGGGGGGAAATCTAGTTTGTGAGTTCATTATAATTATAAAGGCTTCTTTTTCAGATCACACTTACAGAGGTCATTTCATTTTTTTGTGAGGTATGATTAGCCTGAAAATCCCTGGTGCTCACATGCTGATGTGCACTTTTGAAGGGTTTTCTGCTTACATCCTGTTTTCATTTCTACCTACTTTCCATATGCTTATGCTTGTGTGTGTGTGCGTGTGTGTGTGTGTGTGTGTGTGTGTGTGTTCATATGTTGAGGTAACAATGTTTCCATGAATAGTGAACTGTTCATACCATACTGATTCCCTAAGATTTTCACCTGGTGATATGTCCTTATACTGGGTCACGTTGTAAAGGTTGTAAAGTGTGGGTTTAATAGAAATTAATTTTTGAGATGATTTCCATTTTTTGCTTTTATTCCATTTTTTTAACCAACTCATCCTTTTTTTCTGCTTTCTAACTCCTTTCTTTTTCCATAATTCTCATCCCTTCACGGGACCAGGCATCTTAGAGGCTTGCCACCCACTATCAGCTTTCTTGGGCAGTCTAAACTTTCTTGCCTCCAGTTAAATGCTTCAAAAATGGGATATCTTGCCCATGAATGAAGTATAACAAGTATCTTACTTTTATAAATTCTAAAAAAGTGGGTGAGGTTGGCCTTTGGCAATTGGATGGGTAGAACCAGACTACCATCAGCAACTCTTCTGCCTCCTAGTGGTAAGAGAAGTGTGGATTGATTTTTACAGGAATTCTGTGTCAGCCTGGCGTTTACAAAGGAATGACTGTTCTTTTCATCTCTTATGTTCCAAGTAGGTGTCATTGCTAGCCTTAGACTAAGTGCCCTCTACTCAAGACCTACTCCTTGCAAGACCCTGCAAACTATGAACAATGAAAGAAAATGACTTCTGGAGTATGTATGTATGTATGTATGTATGTATGTATGTATCTATCTATCTATCTATCTATCTATCTATTTATCTATTTTTGAGACAGGATCTCACCATACAACCCTGGCTGGCTTGAAACTCCTTAGGTAGACTAGGCTGGTTTAGAACTCATAGATAAACACTTGCCTCTGCCTCCCATGTGCTGGGATTAAAGGCGTGTGTACCTTTGTTGCCTTCTGGAATATTTTTAAGCTTAAAACATTTGAAAGTTTGATGGAGCTTTAAAGTGGGTTTGTTTTTGTTTTTTGCTTTGGAGAGATGGTTCAGTGGTTAAGAGTACTTAATGCTCTTGCAGAGGATCTGTGTATGGTTCCTAGCATCCGCATGGTGACATACAACCATCTGGAACTCCAGTGCCAGGGAATGTATTTTGACTTTCTCAAACTCCTATGCAGACATAATACACTCATACACACACACACACACACACACACACACACACTAAAATAAACAGATATTAAAAATGGAAAGTGTGATAACTGATGATATTACTGGAAATTATGAAAGAGAGAGAATAGTAATCATGTGGGGATGGAAGGTCAGAGGAAGAATGGTACACATGTATGAAATCAGCTGTACTGAATATTCTGACTTGGATTTTAATTGGTACAGGATTAGGCTGCATGGCACATGGGTGGCCATTGATATTTTTGTCTTACGTTTGGCAAATGCTGCCTTATGAACAGTCATGGGCTTTATTTTAGGCTGGCATGTGTATTTGTGTTCAAGTGCAATTTTATTGGCTTGAAGATCTTGGCAACATTATGTCGTACTCCTTCTCTGAGTAACTTTCTGTTATTGGTTGAATTTAGAGCCCTTACAAGATAAAACTCCCAGTGTGTACAACTGACACTTTAATGACTTTAAAAAAATAGACTCTGCATATGTAATCCAGTTAAAGTGAAGACATTATGGTGGACTCTAATTTAAGTATTTATTTAAATGTTAAATAAATTCATAATTATGAATTAGCTAATAACTATTATTAATTTATTTCTATTTGGTGCTAGAGACTGACCTGAAGCTAGGCACATGCCTTACCTCTGAGTGTATGTATTGAGAGCCCTGTGATCTTTAGGAGAGTGACACTGCATGCAGACAGGAGACATGCAGGCAGAAGATGGCATGGCCACATGAAAATGGGAATCGAGACTGAAGTGACCATGCCTCAAGCCAAGGAGAGCACTAGAAACAGGGCAGCCCTGAAAGGAATATTCCTGACAGACTTTGGCAAGAATGTAGCTCTATAAAACCTTTATTTTAGATTTCTGGCTTCCAAACACAGTCCATTTGTATCCTTGAAGTTATTGAGTTTGTGGCACTTTGTATAGTCTGTGTCCTTTTTATGTTTTCTTTTTGAGTCAAGATCACAGGTAGATAGGTCTGCCCTTGAACTTGCTATGTGAGCAAGGATGACTTTGAACTTATGGTTTTCCTGCCTCCACCTTCCAAATTTTTGGATTCCAGCACGGACCGATGGGCTGGAGCCATGGCTCAGTGGTTAAGAGTACATATTACTTATTGTTCCTGAAGTGGATCTGTGAGATTTCTGTTCCATACATCCATGTTGGGCATTTCACAACTTCTTGTAACTCTCTGGCTCCAACTCCTCTGGCTTCTGCAGGCACTTACACTCATTGGCACACACCACTCGAATCCCACATAATTAAAAACAGTAAAAAAAATATAAATCGTTCAATTCCTGGAACCTGCATGGTGGAAGGAGAGAACCAATTCCCACAGAGTGTCCTCTGACCTCCACGTGTGTGCCATGACACTCACGTACCCACATATACAAATAATTAACGCATTTTAAAAAAAGATTTAAAAATTACAACTCAGCCCCTCCAAAGTCATTTTGAATCTGAGGAAGTGGGAATGTAGACAGCACCTGTATTTCCCAAGGGACTGATGTCATTCGATTTGTGTAAAGTAATCATTCCAAGTGAGAGGAAAGAGTGGGTCATTGCATTAAAATATAATCAGCCCGGGAAATCGTTCTTTTCAGGGGCTGCCTTTCAGAATGTTCCCATTTAGTTTTTAAATAGACTTCTCTTTCCAGACTAGCTTTGATGAGCCACTCTCATCTTCGTGATTACCCCTGACATTTAGCGACTTGTATAATTAACCAGGGCCATTCTTTTCTTCCAAGGAAAGGGTGACCTCAGCTAAGATGCATTCTTAAAAGTGTTTCCTTTTCTTAGGAGAGTGGCTGTGGCCTGACTCCTCTTTTATTCTTTCATCAAAGCTTTTTGGGTAACCAGGTAAGCTGGTATTTCCTATGGCACAGAATGGAGATAGAAAAAAAAAATCTCATAAGCTTCTTTAAGGATTGAGGACTCCATGTGTCATCCCTACAGGTGAGCTGAATAAAAAACAAAGAAATGACTCAGAAAAAGGATCGGGATTTTTCTGATAGGATTTTCGATATCAACGTGGGAGACGTTTGTTCTCCTTAACGTGTGACTATGTTGGGCCTTAAGCCTGGCCCAGCAGTAGAATGGGCAGGGCTGGAATCAAGCAACAGGAGTGGAACAGAAAAAAAGCCCTCCAGACTCTGCTTCCCCTTTTCAGCATTGGGCTATTGTTCTGGCTACTTTCTTGACAGGGTGATGGAACCATGTAGCATCTTATTGCCATGGCTTGTAAGCAGAAGTAAGACATGCTGTTCTTGGTTGGGGAGTGTCCCTTCTTCCTTGCTTTCTTTCTTCTTCTTTTTTTTTTTATTTTAAGATGTTTACTTTTTTTTATTTTCTAAGTTTTTTTTTATTTACATTCAAAATCATTTCCCCTTTCCCGTTTCCTCCCTCCTTGAAAATATCTTCCTCGCTTTCTTAACCTACTTACTTTTGCCTTCTCTGAAGTAAGCCTAGACGTGGATATAGAGTCACAGGATAGGAGGAGCCTGGCTGCCAATCATGTCAATGAAGGACAGTGGCCTGGACTATTTTAAGAGATAAGGATGAATGGAGTTTGGTCTGAGTCTGTATTCTCAGACCTCCTTAGCTCTTCTAACTACATGGCACATTATGGATTGTTTGTCCTTCACTGACATGCTGGATCTATAAGGGAAAAAATTTTGTTCTAGGAAAAAGAAAGTTTCAAGAAAATCATTTGCTACTAAGTGCTTGATAGTGAATGAATGAATGAATGAATGAATGAGGAAATAAATGCAAGTCACAGTGTGATGGAATTTGGATATATATTTTTTTCTTTTATGAGACATGGTCTTATGAATCCTAGATTGCCTCAAAGTAACATTTAGTTCAAGAACTTCTGATTCTCCTGCCTCTGCCTCCTGAGTGCTGGGACTATAGGCATGCACCAATATGTCTAGTTTATTGGAAACTGGATATCAAACCCAGGGCTGTGTCTATGCTAGGCAAACACTCTTATCAACTGATAGCTCATTTCCTTGAGTTTAGAGATCTTTAAAAAGGACTTATTTTTTTTAGTGTGTGTATATGTGTATGTATGTATGTATGTATGTGTATGCCACATGCATATGGATAGTCACAGAAACCAAAGAAAGGTGTCAGATCCCCTTGAGCTGTACAACTATAGTTACAGGAGATTGTGAGTTGCCAGAGGTAGGTGTTGGCTACTGAATTTAGTTCCTCTGGAAGAGTATCAAGTGCTCTGAAAGGCTGCATCTCTACAGCAACCCCTAGAGATCTTTTCAGGAAGCATTTTGAGTTTTTTTTTATTGAATATGATCTTCATTTACATTTCAAATGCTAAAACCTTTCCCCGTTTCCCCCCTCCCAGAAAACCCCCAACCCGTCCTCCCATCCCCTGCCTCCAAGTATATGCCCCTCTACCTGACCCACTCCCACCTCCCCCACCTCGATTTCCCTTTGTTGGGGCATCTATTGAGCCTTCACCAGACCAAGGACCACTCCTCCCACAAATGCTCGACAAGGCATTCCTCTGTCACATTTTTGGCTGGGACCATGTGTACCCCTTGATTGATGGTTTAGTCCCTGGGAGTCCTGGGGAGTCTGGGTGGCCGACATCATTGTTCTTTCCATGGGGCTGTAAACTCCTTCAGCTCCTAGGGACTGCCCTCCAACTCCTCCATTGGGGACCCCACGCCCAGTCCAATGGTTGGCTGCTAGCATCTGCCTCTGTATGTGTAAGGCTCTGGCAGGGCCCCTCCGGAGACAGCCATAACAGGCTCCTTTCGGTATGCACTTCTGTTGTCCGTAATAGTGTCGGGGTTTGGTGACTGTTTATAAGATGAATCCCCAGGTAGGGCAGTCTCTGGGTGGCCTTTCCTTCAGTCTCTGCTCCACATTTTGTCTCCATTATTGCTCCTGTGAGTATTTTGTTCCCTTTCTCAAGGAACCAAAGCACCCTCACTTCAGTCCTACTTCTTGAGCTTCTTGTGGTCTATGAATTGTAACTTGTTTATTTTGAGCTTTTGGGCTAACATCCACTTATCAGTGAGAGCATACCATGTGTGTTCTTTTGTGATTGGGTTACCTCACTCAGGATGACACTTTCTAGTTCCATCCATTTGCCTAAGAATTTCATGAATTCATTGTTTTTAATAGCTGAATAGTACTCCATTGTGTGTATATACCACAATTTCTGTATCCATTCCTCTGTTGCAGGACATCTGGGTTCTTTCCAACTTCTGGCTATTATAAATAAGCATTTTGTATTTAAAAATTACATTTATGTGTACGTGTGAGTGCATGTGGGTGTGCAAGCATGTGTGTTCGTGCGTCCGTGTGTGTGTGTGTGTGTGTGTGTGTGTGTGTGTGTGTACATGTGACAACTTTCAGGTGTCAGTTCCCTCTTTCTACCATGTAGATTTTGGGAATTGAATTTAGGTCATCAGCTTTGGCATCGAGTACCTTTATCTGCCAAACCCCGACACAGAAGTGCATTACGAACAACAGAAGTGCATACCGAAAGGAGCCTGTTATGGCTGTCTCCGGAGGGGCCCTGCCAGAGCCTTACACATACAGAGGCAGATGCTAGCTGGTCCATCTTGTGGGTCCAAATTTAAAGATCTTAACCTTGGTTTTATCAGATAGCATGGTCAGAGAATTTTATGGAAGGGATATCAGTTTAGGCTTATTTATCAGAATTAATTTCAAAAATTTACATTATCTCTTGTCCCCACATTTCATGGCTTAAAGAATGATAATGCATTATTTCTTCATTATTTCTGAGTGTCAGGAATCTGGGAGCGGGTATGGCTCAGAATCTCCTACCATGTTGCAGCCAACTGGGATCTAGGACTACATTGACATGAGGGCATGATTAGGGCCAGAGATTGGCTTCCAAGATGCTTCACTCACTCAGTGGTTAGTTTTGATTGCCTCTTAATGGGATGTAGAATCAGCACGGGACATGTCTGTGAGACACTTTCTAGATTGGGTTACTTTATGTGGGAAGACACACCCTAAATGTGACCAGAATTGTTCCATGCATGGCTTGGGGCTCTAAACTGAATAAAAAGGAGAGAGTGAGCTGAGAGTTGGCGTTCATCTCTCTCTGCTTTCTGGCTGTGTTGCAATTGACCAGCTGTCTCATGCTTCTGCCTCCTGAGCCTTCACCAACTGTATCTCAGAACTATAAGCCAGAAGAAACCTTTCTCTGCTTAAGTCACTTCTTGTTAGGTGTTTGGTTACATCAAAAAGGAAAGTAACTAATATGGGAGACCTTACATCCATCTGACTATGACCAGAGGCCTCCCTCACTGCCTTACCACACAGAGTGCCACTGTAGGCAAGTTCACACTCAGTAGAGCAAGTGATTCAAGTAAAGGCAAGGGATGGGCAAACAAAATTGGAGCCGTACTCCCTTATTCCCCCTTGTTTTTCAAGTTGTCCCATTCTTTTTAAAAGCTTATTTATTTTGCAGGTCTGGGATTCAACCTAGTCTAGGATTGAATGTGCTAGCTGTCTGCCAAGTCCTACCCTATGATCTTATGGTACACTATTTGTTAGAGGTTAATTGTGAAGGCTGGTATCCATTGAGGAGGAGGGTTTTGCTCTATCCTTTGAAGGGAAACCTAGCAATGCCTTTATGGATGTATTTTCAAAGCTACAGTGAAGCTTTATTCCAAGGTTGTCACTTTTCTTCCTGGTTTGGGGCCTTGAATATTGATACATTTTAACAAATAACAGTCATTGAATCAGTGGTGTGTGCTAAATATGTTTAGCATTCAAATACGATTATACAGTTTTTGATTATTAAACCACCTTACAGATTGGTTTGGAACTTATAGGACACCTGCTTTGAGGCAGTATGTTACCCTGTAGCCCTAGCTAGCCTAGATCTCATAATGTAATTTGTGTTGGTCCTGAACTTATTCAAAATTTGCCTTCCATTTCAACTTCCTGAGTGTTGAGGTGACAAGCAGGAACCACCGTGGCTGTCATTTTGTTGTTGTTGTTGTTTTGAAATAGGGTCTGGCTATGGATCTCAGGCTGGCTGTAATTTTGCCACAATACACCTGATTCAGCTTCTGAGCACCCCTCCCCACTTGGCTCCACTTTTCTTTTGAAGAGTGAGAAAAATGTAAATATTATACAAAAATAAATATGTGTTTGAATCCTCTTTAACAATCATAATAATTATTATACCAAGATATCAACAATTTATTGGGTTTAGAAAAAAATCAGGCTTTTAAATTAGTATGATTGATTACAATAATAGTGGATTTCTTCAGCCATGTAGGCACTGGTAAGTTGCCCAAGATCCAGTAAATAACATTTCACACATGCTCATTCCAGTGAGTTCCAATCCCTCCAAACTCAAAACAACAACCAACCAACCAACCACCATCACCACCACTACAACCAATAAAACAAGAGAGTAGGGGGATGATTTGTTGGGAAGAACAGGTTCAGTGGGAGTGGGAGAGGCATAAGAGACGGGAATAAGAGGTGGAAGTGACCAAAACACATTCATGCATGTGTAACACTGTCAAAAGATTTAAAAAATGATAATAGAAAAGATCACAGGAAGAGGTTGTGTATAGAGATGCATTTTTTGAAAAACACCATAAGAAGCTGATTTATATTTGCCATTTGTTCATATCCCCAAAATTTAGAGACATGCTTGTGTATCCTGCAAAATACACATGTCCCAGATGGATGATGTTATGAGCCTCAGAACACTTCAATATCTCTGGAAATTGTCTCCAATTGAAAAAGATACTAGTGTAAGCTTGGGGATGAGTTCAAGAGAAGCAGCACACTATTGCTAAGTGTGTTGATTGACAGTGTCCTCTTTGAACTAACAGCAACTCGGCAAGATGCACCCCATTGCTGACACACCACATATGCAGTTAGATGTTATCAGGCTGTTAAATGACTTACTGAGGATCACTTCCTTCTTATATCTTTTAAAAATTGTAAATTAATACATTTGTATGTTTCAAAAACTGAGGTGAGGGGCTAGAGAGATGGCTATAGTCCAGTTTCCAGCCACCACAGCCACATCTTAACTCCAGTTCCAGGGGAACTGTCTCTTCTGGTCTCTGAGGGCACCTGCAGAGTGTGTGTGTGTGTGTGTGTGTATGTGTGTGAGAGAGAGAGAGAGAGAGAGAGAGAGAGAGAGACTACTTAAGATGATATACATACAGATTAAACTTTGCGTTTACTTCATGTGTGCCCAGTCCCTTCTTGCTGCTACATTAGGTCTTCATCAATTTTTGGTCTATTTTTCAAAATATTAGTCTCTTATTTGCAGAAGAAGAGCACTTGGAATATGCACTGCTGTTCCCCTCCCCCACTTTAAAAAAAATTCAGCAATATTTCTTGAGATTTTTCTAGCGGCCCTGTTTCCTGTTTGTAGCTGCATAGCTTTCCTCTGCATGTTGATCCAGAGATTATTCACCAAATTCGCTGTTGCTGAATATATAGACGTAGGTTTTAGATACTTTTCCTGTTGCTATAATAAAATACCCAGATAGCAGCCACTTATGGGAGAGAGGGTCTATTCTGGCTCACAGTTCAAGAGGACACAGTGGGAAGGGACATGGAGGTGCCAGGAGCTTGAGGCAACTGGTCACATCCCATCCACAGTAAAGCAGAAAGCTCTGAATGTGTGCTTCTGCTTAGTTCCCATTCTTCACTTATATGGTCCAGGATCCCAGCCAGGGAATGGTGCCACCTACTGTGGACAAGTATTCTCATCTCAATTATCTTAATTAAGATAATCCCACTCCCAGGCATGCCAGAAGGTCTATCTCCCAGGTGATTGTAAATCCTGCCAAATTGACAACACTAGGCATAACAATCTCATCATAGTCTTTTTCATGGAGGCAGTTGGGGCTGGGGGTTTGCTGCTCAGCAACAAGATGTTAATAGGGTTTGACTCTTAAGATAGGATGTAGAGATGCTCTTCCTATATAGTCTACCTATTATTCTTATTCTTGTTGTGGCTACATTCCACTCCTTCCAGGTGGCAGATAATAAACCACTACTTTGATTCTTCTGGGTTAATCTTTGTATTTCTAGTTCTCTTAGGATCCTAGAAGGGAAAATTGAGTGAGTGGTCTGGCAGGATTATGGCATTCTAAGGCCCCCAACCCTGGCACAGTCAATTCCAGTTTAAACATCCCATCATCTTTCCATTATGTGCAAGGAGTAATTTAAAGTAGGACTTGGGCACACAGGAGGAGCTGGGAAATGCAGTAATGGCCGAATGCCATTTGGGCGATATTTTTAGTTACCTAAATAAACTGTGTTTCCACAGTCCCTGCAGAGCTTATGGTTTGTATGCAGTAAATAAAATGATGGAATGCCACAAGGGAGCCTGGCCACATGACTCCATTTGTGCACATTCTGATCCAGGCTCTGTAGGGTGCATTGAAGACATTCAAGCTACTCCAGTCTCTGGGCTGCTACTCTTGTGATGATCACTGGGTTCTGTTCTCTCCATTTCCTAGCACGGGGCAGCAGACACTCACTGGGCTGGTAACCATCAGGAGAAACAGGTCAGAGAAGCTGGATGTGCTCTGGAAATGTCACACAGAGCAGACTTGCAACAAGCCTCGCTCACTGCTGAGTGCACAGCACTGGCTCATGAGGGGGATTGGTACATGGTGCTTTCCAAAAGTTATTCAAACACAAACTCCCTTAAAATATTTATTTATTTTAATTTTATGTTTATGAGTCTTTTACATGTATATACACTTGTGTGCGTATCTGATGCCCATGGAAACCAGAGGAAGGTGTCAGATTTCCTGGAACTGGAGTTACAGACAGTTGCAAACTGCTTGATATGGGTGCTGGGAACTGAACTTGTGCCCTCTGAGACAGCAGCATGCATTCCTAACTCCTGAGCCATTTCTCCAGGCCCCCTGTATCCCTCAACTCTTGTTTTTAACTTAAAATACAATGGTTTCCTTGACTCTACCCATGCCAACTCCTACTTAAATACACGTGTAGAAAAATCACAAGCTAGCCTCTGCATATGAGAAAGAGCATGTGGTAGGGGATTAGTCTTTCATTAACATAGTGATGTTTAGATCCATCTATTTTTTTCCCTGCAAATTTCATTTTTTTAAAAAATGGCGGAATAAATTCCCTTGTAAATACACCACATTTTTATTCTCCATTTAGCCATTGCTGGACATACAGGCTGAGGATCTGTCTCCTAGCTGTTGTGAATAGAGAGGTGAGTGAAGATGACCGAGCAAGTATGTCTGTATTTGGAATGGTCACGAATAGAGTAGCTGAGACATAGGGCAGTTCTATGTCCAGCCTTTTGAGAAACGCCACACTGACTTCCATAGTGGCCACGCCAGGTTACACTCCCACCAACAGTGAACACAGAGTTCTTTTTCTCCACATCCTTGCTTGTGTAGGGGGCAGGGAGGCATTGGATTGGGGCTAGCTAGCTTCACAAGAATTTTAGAGTTTTGTCAAGGTTTAGTTCCATGGAACAAAGAAACAATAGCTTTAGTCCTGTAATTAAAAAACCAAAACCAAAACCAAACCAAACCTGAAACCAATAAAGAACACCAGGCGCTGGTGAGATAGCTTAATGGGTATAGTGCTTGCCACCCAAAGCTTGAGGACCTGAGTTCCGAGGATCTTATACCTAGAACTCATAAAAGCCTGGCGTGGTCATGCACGCCTGTAACAGCAGTGCTGGGCACGGAGACAGGTAGGATCTCTGAGGCTTACTGGCCAGTCAGTCTAGTTCAGTCAGCAAACTGACAGTTCATCAAGAGCCCACATCTCAAAAATAAGATGTAGGGATGGTGAGATGGTTCAGTGGTTAAAGGCACTTGTCATTAACCCTGATGATCACTGTTGGATCCCTGGAACCCACATGATGGCAGGGGAGAATTGACCCTTGCAAGCTGTCTTCTGACCTATACATGAGTTCTGTGGGGTTGGGGGAGAGGAAGAGAGGGAGGGAGGAGAGGGAAGCTAAGAGAAAGGATGAGAGGAGGAAACAGTCACTATTTGTGCCAATTAGCAATTTGTTGTCTCTCAGCTCTCAGATCCTGCTACTTTGATTACATGTTGGAGCATTTCTCTGTCGCCTAAGTGGCATGATGCTGAGCTTGGCTGATGGTCATACTGGGGAGGTTACGGTGGCATAGGAATCTCTCTCTCTAGCACTGTGATTTAACATCACGGATGGTTTTGCAGGTCTGCCAGCTGTGACTCCTTGAAGACCTCGTCCATGCCTGTTGGACTGCACTGTCCTGCAGGTGGCGCTCTTGCGTCTTTCTAAAGAGTCCTAGCACAGACATATTGGAGGGGAGAACCTGGTAAGGAAATTTATTAGAGACACAGGAGCAGTTTCTACTCTCCAGCCTGGGTTATCTGGCTACCTCATGGGGCATTTCTTAGCTTGCACCCACGTTTACCCCGCCCCCAAGACATGAGGAGCCAGTGTTGGTAAATTCTGCACCTCCTCTCATGAGGGCTGAATCTCAACTTCTCCCTCAGTGGGCTTCCTCCCTCCTTCCTTTCCTCCTTTTCTCCTTTCTTTAAATCTGAGGTAGAGGAGTTCACAGACCTGAAAGAACATCTAGCCGTTCAGAATTTATTGTTCGGTGCTTGCTAGTATATTCACAAAAGTTGTGCAGCTAACCGCATGAAGTAATTCAGAAAAAATACTACTCCCTTTCCCCAATAAACCTTGTTTCCATCAGCAGTCATTTCCCACTTTCTGTACTTCCTTCTAGCTCCTGACAACCATGTTTTATCCCTATGCTTGTTTTTTTTTTCTGAACAGTTTATATTGATGGAGGAATCCAGTTGTGTATCCACTGAACAGTTGATGTATATTTTGGTTCTTTCTAATTTTTTAGTTGCTGCGAGTAATGCTATGAACATTGATATGTAAGTGTTTGCAAGCACATATGCTTTCATTTCTCTTGACTATGTCCCTCCAAGTGGAACTGCTAAGTCATACACAGGAAGTTCCTTAGAAAAGCCATACCTGAATTGACAACTCTACAGATGATGGACTGCTCTGGAACTCACTTTGTAGACCAGGCTGGCCGTGAACTCACAGAGATCTGCTTGCTTCTGCTTCCCAAGTACTGGGATTAAGGACATGCACCAGGCTTCCCTACCAACTTATTTGACAAAAGAATTTATTTATGGCTTTCTTTTATTCCTCTTCTACCCTGGAACTTGATAACTTGAATCTGTGTCCTTGGCTGGAGTCATGTTTTACATTGATATGTTGTAACTACTTTAATTGCATTTGACCAACATAGACTATCAGGTGATTAACTGCTTTAATTGAAGATTGATCCGAAACTAGGCCTGGTGACAATGCTTGTAATCCTAGTGCTTGGGTGGATGAAGCAGGAGGATCACTGCAACTTTAAGGGCAGCCTGAGCTATATAATAAGTTCTAGGCCTACCTGAGTCACAATATGGGATCTTGTCTCAAACAAACATAAAACTTTCCACCTAGAAAGATTGATCCCTGTCTTATATTAATATTTATTTTATGTGTATAAATGTTTGGCTGTATTTATGTACAGATGTGTACCACCATTGCGCCTGGTGCCCAAGAAGGCCAGAAGAGGCCAATACATCCCCTAGAACTAGAGTTATAGGTAGTTGTTAGCGTTGCCCCCACATTGGTTCTGGGAACCAAATCCAGGTCTTGGGGAAGAACAGGAAGCATGAGCTGATGAGCCATCTCCCATGCCCCTTCCAATCTTATTTTAATTAGCAAGCAGTCCTGATGAATTTACAATGTAATCTGAAATTTCGTATGAAGAATGGGGTGTATCTGGTGGATCTGAATCCAGCAGATGGGAGTTAGATTCACAGCTTTCCTGCTTCCACTTGCTGTGGCTGACGGGTTCCGTCTCTGGTAGCTGTGTTGTAACCCATTGTGATACAGGAGAGAACCGAGCCAGAGTGTGGCTGTCAGTGTGGAGGGATGGAGTCACAACCAAGAATTGTTTTTTTCTGACTTGATGTACTAAACTGTGATGTGACACATGAAACTGGTTTCTTTTGCCAAGTTAAATATTGTGGCTAAAGCCTGGTGAGATGGCTTAGTCAGTAAAGGTGTTTTCAGCCAATATTTGTGACCTGAGCTTAACCATCTGAACCACAGAGAGGAAGAAGAGAATTGACTTCAAGGTCCCTTCAAGGTTCCTTCAAGTTGTCCTCTGACCTCTACTTTCCAGTTGAATTTCTGCATCTCTGCCTCCACCCAAATAAATAAATATAATAAAAATATCTTCTGGCTAAGAGAAAAATAATATCACAGATTCATCATGGACAGATTGTTTTTAAAAAGAATTTGATCACAGGAAATACCCAGTGGGCAGTCAAAGTACATCTCTAGCCATTTGTGATGGATGAAAGTAGGTTTCCAGAAATCTTGAAATGATGTCATCTATCACAGCTTGAGGGACCAGGGAACAAGACCAGACACTACCCAGTAATGAGATGGGCAGTTCTGCGGAGGGAAAACTAACAGGAGCTTTCTCGCTATTCTAACACCAGATTTGTGCTGGTGGGTGTTTTGAGTATTTGTGACTTTAAGGTAATCCAAATTAGTTCTTCTCCTTTTTTTGCCAAACCATAACTCAATTCATTGTGTGCGTGTTAGGTTGAGGTCTACTCTACTCATTTATTGTCTGTAATTCCAATCAAGATAGTACCACATTTAGGGGTAGCTCTGAACCTTTAAGTTCACAGCAATTTTCTTTCGCTCAATTAAAGGACTTTCTAATGGTGAGAGCGTTTCATATAGTAAATGCATTAGACATTTTCTCAGGTTTTACTATTCCAGTTAATGATTTTGTTTTCCTCACAAGGTTATTGACTGAAATGAGAGTGATTTTTATGTGCAAGGCATGATTACACACTCAGTATCCAAGGGCTTCTGGCAGCATACCTGAGTGCTGTCCTCCCAACCTGCTTGCTATTACAATGGGAGCAAGCCTGTGACTGACGCAGTCTGTGCTCTAATGCAGTTCCTCTGGCTGTGAACATTTCTAGGGCTTCTCAATATACTGTGGAAAATTAATCTCACAGAAAGCCCACACGAACTTTTCACATGTCCGAGGGAAAACTATCCCTTCTAATGGTAATTCACTTGTGATAGACATGTATGCATACAAAGGACACAAAATCATTACCACTTATACTATGTGTAATCCATGGACATGTACCCCACAGCATACCATACTGAATGAGCTCAGAAATTCAGATTATTCTGCAGTAAGGGAAGAATCTAAGGACAGGCAGGTGGGAGTGAGCATTCTTACAAATGTCTTTCTATAGGTTCAGATTGATTTTTAGAACTCATTTTCCGTGGGTCATTGGCCTGGAGCTATAGAAACACCTGCAGAATGAAATCCTTACTGTTTGAAGTCGAATGAAATTTGTAGTGTCTGCCTCACAGATGTGAATATTGAATGGACATTCCGTGCCAAGCATTTCATGTATGTATTACAATCTCAGGTTTTTTTGTGAGTGTGTTTGTGCATGCATGGGAGCCACTTAATGTGGGTTCTGGGGATCAAATTCTGGTCCTCTGAAAGAGCAATACCTGCTTTTAACAGCTGTACCAGCTTTCCAGATCCAGGAGATTGTATGTCTTCCTCAATCACTCTGAATCTCCTTTTGTTGAGAGTGAGTCTTTTTATGAACCTAGAGCTCACCCATTTGCCAAGGCTGGTTGGCCAGCCAGCTCCAGAAATCTGGCTTTTCTCTCCTCTACCAGCACTGGGATTACAAATATGCATCACTGCTCCTGACTTTTATGTGGGCACCTGAGAGAGATCTGAACTCAGGTCCTGATGATTCTGCAGCATGTACTTCACCCACTAAGTCATCTCCCCGCTCCTCAGGTTTTAATAGTTTGCAGGCTCAGAGAGTGGAGACAGAAGCTTAACTGTATATGCTACACGGAATGCTCAATAGGAAGTAAACAAATTCCTAAAATCCATCCTCATTTTGCCAATGGTCTCATGTACATGATTATTCTTGAACGCAGTTGTAGGTAACCTTAAAGGGTTTTCTGTTGTGTATATTCTTGTTAGCATTGTAGTAAGTGATAGCTCATATACTGCCAGACTTTCATAGGCAATCCTGGGAAGTGGGAAAGGTCTCAGGAGAACAGTGGGTGGCAGGATGCCCAAAGCACAAACTGTGGAAACAAAGGGTGGTGTACTCGAGTTTCCTAAAGTCAGTGAAAGTTGTGTTGATCCTGGGTCAGAGGTGAAGAGCCTTTTTCTCTGAAGTACGAGAGAGCCAGCATTTCAGGCTTTGAGGGGCCCCATGATCCTCACCATGTTACTTGAACCTACCGTCAAGTGCAGAAGCAACCAATGGCAAAACATGGCTCTCTGTCAGTGGACCCTGATTTCAAAACTAGGGGACTGGGGATGTGGCTCAGCTGGTTGAGTGATTGCTCAGCATGTGTGAAGTCATGGCCTTCCATCTGTCTTAGTTAGGGTTATTGTTGCTGTGGTGAAATACCATGGCCAAAGCAACTTGGGGAAGAAAGGGTTTATTTGGCTTACACTTCATAGGTCATCGCAGAAGGGATTTAGGGCAGGAGTTTCAAACAGGGGATGCAGCTTCTATGGAGAGGCTATGGGAGGGTGCCACTTACTGACTTCCTCCTCGTGGCATGCTCAGCCTGCTTTCTTACAGAACCCAGGACCATCAGACTAGGGGTGGCATCATACCTAGTGGGCTGGACCCTCCCCCATCAATCTCTCACAGTGGGACAGTTTCTCAAAAATAAAATAAAATAAAATAAAATGGGTGGAGGGCAGAAACAGTATTCCAACATAGGGTTAAAAGAAAAAAAAAGAAAGGATGTACTCTTCTCTAGGAGTTTGCATGAATTTGCACTGTACCTTGTCTATACATTCCAATCACCTACAGTCAGCACTATGCAGCCTGGTCATGCTCCAATAGGAATCTTTAGGGTGGGGCCCGAAGCTGTCCATCATCTTTATTACAGTACTGCTAAGTGACTCCAATGTGAAGCCAAGGTTAAGAATCTCTGTTTGAAGTGAGGAGGCAGGGCCAGGTTAGTCTCATTTCTTTTCTCTGCAAAGCCTGAAATAGAGACTCCTTGGCAATTTAGAGAAAAGGTTTCCCAACCTCTGAGTTAGAACCAATATAAGGTTCATCAGTCTGTGGTTTGGAAAATTCGTGGCTTTTCTCTTTTGAAAAATCAAGGCAGTATTATTTATGTGTTTACAGTCTTTAATATTTGGAACTTTTCACCTGTTCTCTCTCCCCCCTCTCTCTTTCATTCCCTACCCTCCACCCTCCTTCTTTTGGATAGGGTAGCTAGGCATCATCATTGAAGCAAAATGGTCCACATCTCTTACAATATTTTTTTTTAAAAAAGAGTCTACTTAACTGGATTAAAGTTTACCTAGAAAACCAGAAAAGCATGATTTTGAGTATGTTTATGAAGGTATTTCCATAGAAGAATACATAAGAGTTTGACTGGCCCAGGTAGAAAAAAAAATCCCTGAACATGGATGGGTATGGTAAAGTTTAATATTGATTGTTAACTTAGTGAGCTCTGTATTCACATAGGAGACAGACCTCTGGACATAGGTTTTCTAGATTAGGTGAGCCTCCAGACAAGCCTATGAGGGACTATCTAGATTAGGTTAATTGAGGTGGGAAGACCTACCTTAATTGTGGGCATCATCACTTCATGGACTGGAGTCCTGGACTGAAAAAGAGAAAATAATCTGAATGCTAGTATCAATCACTCTCTGCTTCTTGACCATGGCTGAATACAATGGACCAGATGCTTAATGTTCCTGCTGCCATGCCATCCTTGCCATGGTTAGGCAAATTCTTTCTCTCTTACATTGCTTTTGTCCTGGTAGTTTATCATACAGTGAGAGAAGTAACAAATACAAGCCCCATTCCATTGAATGGGGCTCTGGAGATCATATCTACAGAAGATGAGTTGGCATCTCATCTCTCTTTCTCAAACCTGGGACGCTCTCATCTCCTGTCTTGGCCATCAGAACTTTAGGCTTGCTAGTCTTTTGGATGCTAGGACTTAGTATTAACTTCCATTTCCTCTGTTTGTTAGGCTTCTGGCCTCAAACTCCTTGTTATGTCATCAGCTTTCATGGTTTTGAGGTGTTCAGACTTAGATGGAGTAATGCTCCTTACATTCTGGGGTCTTTTCTGCCTACAGGCAACTTACTATGTGACTTCTCAGCTACTATAATTGTGTGAACCAATTTCCCTAATAAATCCTCTCCCATGTATCTATATGCATATCCTATTGGCTTTGTCTCTAGAGCATCTTGATAATCAGAATATCTGATTATCCCTCACAACAGATTTTGCATCTGGTTTGGTGGATTAATTAGAATAGTGCAGATGGAAGAGAGAGCCAGTCTTTGTTGAATGGAATAAATATTTTCCCTAGAAGTCTCTGAGAGTCCCATATTTCTACAGTGTGACTGTAGACCATCAGTTCCATAAATCATTGGAGGCTAGAAATCCATTTTTAGAAAGTGGTAGGACATGGCTGGTATGTGCTTCAATTCTTGGAATGCTTGCCTAGCATGCACAAGGCCCATGATTCCATCCTCAGCAACTAATAAAACTGCCTGTGGTAGCCCATATCTGTAATCTCAGTACTCAGGAGATGGTCGCAAGTTCATGGTTATACTCAACAATTTAGTGAATTTGAGGGCAACTTGGACTAGACTTTGTCTTAAAAATAGCAGAATAGGCTAGGCATAGTGACACACACCTTTAATCTCAACACTTGGGAGACAGAGGCAGGTGAATCTCTGAGTTTGAGGCCAGCCTGCTCTATACAGTAAGTTCTGGGACAATCTGGCCTACATATAGAAACCCTGTCTCAAAACAACAATAGACATCTGGGCAGTGGTGGTGCACACCTTTAATCCCAGCACTTGGGAGGCAGAGGCAGGCAGATTTCTGAGTTCCAAGCCAACCTGGTCTACAGAGGGAGTTCCAGGACAGCCAGGGCTACACAGAGAAACCCTGTCTTGAAAAACAAACAAAGAAACAAACAAACAAACAAACAAAAAACACCACCACCACCACCAGACACAACAACAGCAAGTAACTGAATAAACCAGGAATATTAAACTTGTTGTTGTAGATAGTGTAAATTGTCTCCTTTGATAAGATCTAGAATCAACAGGAGATGGTCTTCTGGGTGTGCATATGGAGGATTACCATGGTTACCTTCATTTAAGTTGGAAGACCTGTCCATTGTGGGCAGGACTGTATAAATGGAGAAAGGGAACTGAGCAGCAGTAAGCAAGCACTCCTAACTCTGTCAGTGATTTGGTTGTGATGTGACCAACTGCTTCAAGCTCCTGCTCCCTTAACTTTCGTGCCATGATAGACTGTCACCTGAACTGTGAGGCAGAAGAAATCTTTCCTCTCTTACTCTGCTTTTGTCAGAGTGGTATATCACAGCAATGAGAAAAGAAACTAAATGTCATTTCCAGTGAGGCTGGGACTTGACCTGACTAGGGGCAGGGGCAGCAAGGGAATGAAGAAAGAACAGGCACACAGACACACAGACAGAAAAGCTGGGGTCAGGTGGATCATGTGCACTCTGATGGAGTGTCACCAACTATACAACAACCCAGAACCTCAGCTTGTTTATGATGCACAGCACAGGGGGAGTAAATAGCTGGTTTCCATAAGCAACCAGCCTCAGGCTTAGTCATCCTGTGGAGGAGGAAGCTGCAGTTGCCCCTTTTTTGCACACATTGGTCAGTCATTTGTAAACACTCATACTCGCACTCAGACTTGCAACATTCATACATGGACTCAAAGAAGAAATTTTTGTCGTCCTTCTGAGCCTCATGAGCTCCAGGGCTTGACCACTTGGTTGGGTCTGAGGTATTGGGTCCTTGGCATCTTTGTACCCATGTCAACAATACACATTCACTCAACACCTCATCCACTCTTTACACAGTCACTCAAGGCCTCTTCAGATTCCCCAAACTAAGAGTTGGAAAAGGTATGATTTAGATACTTGAAATGTGCTGGTGGAGAACACTAATGGACCACACAGTCTGGAAACTTATTTCCATGAGTTTAATGATTAAAACAGTGGAATGGTCTGTTTTAGAAGCTATTAGTTGTAGGGTAGACAATTTCTTATTTGAAATTAGTATGGGCCACAAAACTCCTCCAGCCTCAAGATTCCCCGAGGCTGGGAAAGGACCTTCCTTTTTTGTGCTAGTTAACATTGATTGATGGGATGTAGAATCAGATAGAATTCTGTGGGTGTGTTTGAGGGCACTGCCAGGGAGGGTTAACTGAGGTGGGAAGACCCACTGTGATTGTGGGCAACATTCATTCCTGCAATGGGGTCCCAGACTGAGTAAAAAGGAGAAAGTGAGGTTTACTTATAATTACTCACTTAAAAACATACATTTATTTATTTATGTGTGTGTGTGTGTGTGTTCACACACACACACATAGCTGGAGTTCAGAAGACAATACTTGGAGTCAATTCAATTCACTTCTTCTACCATAGGGGTCTTTGGGATTGAGATTAGGTCCATCACACTTGGCATAAGGTACCCTTACCCACTGAGCCATCCCACCAGCCCACAGCTACTTTTTATTTTTGTCTTATGGGAGATATTATACCGTGTGTAGTATTTGTTGTTTTGTGGGTTCAAAGCCCTCAAGAATACAAATCCTCTGTTGTACTTTATTAAGCAAATTGAAGTTTTAGAAATGTCTAGAAAATGAAATAACTGTTGCAGTGTTGTAGAAAGAGAGTTTCTATGACAGAATTCAAATACATCATTATGTGAATATTGCTATTGTTTTTGAACTATGAAAGCTGAAATATCTTTGACCTTTCATCTAGTACCACTTTGTACTGAAGCAAGCCTGAGAAAGAGTTTCACTTTTACCATGTAGGGTCAGGTGTTGGTTCATTGATCTTTGTCCACAATCTCTCTGAAAATACAGGCTGGGATCTTAGCCCCAGAGTCAGAGCCAGGAGTGGATGGTATATAAAAATCAATGTTGAGACATGATCATTCAGCAAAGGCTTTTCTGTTTTCAACATCAATTGAGAAGTAATTTAATAATGGTTTCAATTAGATCAGAAGACAACAGGCCTTCCCTGAAGAATTACAAATCATATAGATTTTTCTTTTTTTTTCTAGAAACAAGATAGCATTGTGAGAAAGTTTAGCCAATTCTCCTTGCTTCTGTGTGATTCTCTTGATGTTAGAATGGTTCTGTGTGTTTATCTCATGTAGAAATATGGCTGCTTCTTCCAGGGTAAAGTGTGTGTATGTGTGTGTGTGTGTGTGTGTGTGTGTGTGTGTGTGTGTGTGTATCTCACTTTGGTACCTGCCTTCTTGAGGACACAGATGTCTGGTATTCAGCTATGTTCCTCTGTGTGTGGAGCCTGTTATAAGCCCTCTTATGTACTGGGGTACTCTGCCAATGGGAATGAAAACCAGTCCATCCACTATGCCCCTTTTTACAGAGACAGCAAGAAGCCACCTATTTACCACAGTAGTTCTTATCTTTGGCTGCACTTTACAGCCAGATTGCTGACATCCAGATCCTGAAGGGAAGGAGGGTTAGAGATTCTGACGTGCAGTCAAGATTGAGAATATTGTGTCAATCAGTTTCAGTTTTGGCCTGAGCACACTGAATATTCAGATAGCATTAAATATTCAGAGATCTCTCATGGTGAAGTCAGTATGGTGATTCCTTGAGAAACTGACTATTGGGTTGGAAAGATGGCTCAGCAGTCCAGAGGGATTCCTATTCTTTCAGAGGACCTGAGTTTCATTCCCAGTACCCATTATCAGATGGTTCACAACTACCTGTAACTCCTGCCTTAGGGGATCCAATGCTTTTTTGGAACTCTGCAGGCACACACACACACACACACACACACACACACACACACACACACACGGCATATGCACATGCATGCACATATATACAAATAGAAATAAAAAATAAATCTATAAAAAACCTCTAATAATAGAGCTACTATATGACCCAGCCATATCACTGCTAGATATTTACCCACAGGACTCTAAGACAACATATCCCAGAAATACTTGCACATTAATGTTTACAGCAGCATAATTCACAATACAGAGACAGCCAACCTAGGTGTTCAAGGGCAGAGGATGGGATTAAGAAAAGGTAGTCTATATCTCCAATAGAATTTAAAGAACAGCTTATGTGTATAGGTATTTACCTGCATGTATGTCTGTGCATATCTTTCTTGTCTGTTGCCCATAGAAACCAGAAGAGGGTGATGGATCCCTTGGAACTGAAGTTATAGGTGGTTATGAGCTGCCATGTGGGTGCTGGGAATTGAACCTGGGTCTTCTGGAAGAACAGTCAGTGCTCTTAATGGGTGAGCCATCTCTCTAGTCTCCATAATAGAATTATTCTCAGGTACAAAGATGGATGAAATTACTGTTAGTTGGAAAAAATGAATGTAGCTGGAAATATCAAGCAAATCAAACCAATCTTAGAATGACAAATAGGGCATGCTTGCTCTCCTTTGTGTGTCCTACAGTTAATTTATATTGATATGTTAAATTATGTCTGTTGTGTCTAAGACATGAAAGTAGAAGTAAAATTGTGTAGGGGAACAAAGGGGCTAAAGGGTGGGGTAGGGGATATATATTTGTATGAAACTTAATGAATATTTTTTAAAAGAAAGAAATGCTGTGTTTGCATGACTTCGACTAGGCGTGCCCCTTTCTATAGAGACAGCAGGAAGCTGCCTATTTCCCACAGTAGTTCTTATCTTTAGCTGCACTTTAGAGTCAGATTGCTGACATCCAGGTCCTGAAAGGGAGGGAGAGTTAGGGATTCTGACGGGCAGTCAAGATTGAGAATATTGTGTCAATCAGATTTAGTTTTGGCCTGAGCCCACTGAGTATTCAGACAGCATTAAATATTCAGAGATCTCTCTTGGTGAGGTCTGAGGGACTAGATTGGGTCAGGTTTGGGAGCATTTAACTGGCAGTTACAATACTCTAACCCTGGGCACAGACTTCTCTGAAGGAAAGTCAGAATCCTGTTCATGATATTTACATATTAATAATTCTGTGGATACAGCAATTCCTTATTTGTTAGCCTAATAAGCCTTGAAAAACATTAATTTATAGCCTTGTATTTTGTCCCCTTTGACTCTAGAGTTTTGGAGGCTGTATTGAATTGGTATACAGATGTGCAGACCATGATCATAAACAGTGGAGTAGTATAAGGAAGGAATGAGACAGGCTGCTCCATCCATCCAAACCCTGGCAAAATACAGGAGAGCTACTGAGACAAATACTTGCAAAAATACATTATTATGTATAATAAATCATGTTTATTATACATAATTGCTCTCCTTTAGTTTTAAAAATCCTGTTGGCAGAGAGGAAACCAGTCCAGTTTTTGAGTAGAAGTATTCAATATAATGAAAATTGGTTAAAGATTATTTTCATAATAAGTTACCAGGAAAATCAGGATCTCCTCTCATGGAGTTCTTAGTCTTGTTACTAAAAGAATGTAAGAATGGACTCACAAGAAATCTTGAAGACAATCCTAGAATTTAAAAGAAAAAAAAACCAGGATAGGTAAGCTGCAAATCCCAGTAGGTACCTAGAGGAGGGAGCCAGAGAAGAGAAGGAGGGAAAGCCGTGCTTCTTTGAGTAAGGCTCAGAGGTTTAGTGAGGAGGTGGGAGTTGGCACGGCTTCAGAGAAAAAGAGAAAAAAAAAAGCCCAAAGTACCAGAAAAAACATACTTAAGCTCTGTCCAGCATGAGAAAGAGATAGAAGGAAAAATTACATCTTTCTGAGGGTATGTTGACTTAACAGAACCTCATGGTGGTTTGTTAGTAACTGCATAGAGAGCAGAGATCCTAGAAAGGAAAAAGACACAACTTCATTAAAAGTATAATCATTCCAGCCATCTCTTTAGCTTGGTTTAAGGAAAATCAGCCTTCCTAAGGGGTGATAACTTTGTCAGGAGTTTGAGAGGCATGACTGGATGGATTAATGCATAAGAGAAGAGACAATGGCTTGTCACCACTCCGAAGTAGATTCCATGTTTTTGACCATAAGGAAATTGCTTTTTCTTAATGGGCTTCAACGGAGCGTTGATCAAGATTACTGTAACCACAATATATTGGATGAGTTGGCAGAAGAGGGAGAACCCAAAGAAAGCAGTATAGGAATACAAACTCTATCTATAGATGGGGAAGTACCACTGTGGCCAGAACATCTGAGAAGGTATCGTGGGTGTGGGATAGAAATGGCCTTGAACCCTAAAGGATACAAAGGCTATTTGAAGTAGAGTAAGAGTCATTCTAAGGTGGGAGACATTTTCTTTTTTTTTTCTTTTTTCTTTTTTGGTTTTTCGACACAGGGTTTCTCTGTATAGCCCTGGCTGTCCTGGAACTCACTCTGTAGACCAGGCTGGCCTCGAACCCAGAAATCCACCTATCTCTGCCTCCCAAGTGCTGGGATTAAAGGCATGCGCCACCACTGCCCGGCATGGGAGACATTTTCAAATACTAGCCAGTTATGTAAAAACATAAATGAAACCTAAAACAGTAACACTTAGTTTCAGAATAGTTTGAGCTGCCACGCTTTTCTAGGCTCTCCCTATTCACTTTCTTGGATTGTTCATTGTCAATTCTACCATCTTCTACTGTGTAAAATTTACACCCCATTCCTGGGTATTAAGTACATTGTATAACAATGCAAATTCTTTTTTTAAAATATAAAATATCATTCATTTTTTATTGGATATTTTTTATTTACATTTCAAATGTTATCCCCTTTCCAGATCTCTCCTCCAGAAACCCTCTATCCCATCCCCCCTCCTCCTCCTTCTATGAGGGTGCTCCCCGCCACTCCAGCCTTCCTGCCTTGGCATTCCCCTACACTGGGGCATAGAACCCCCTCAGGTCCAAGGGCAGCTCCTCCCAATGATGTGCAACAAGGCCACCTTCTGCCACATATGCGACCAGAGCCATGGGTCCCTTCCATGTGTATTCTTCAGTTGGTGGTCCAGTCCCCGGAAGTTCTGGGGGGGGCTGGCCAATGGACACTGTTGCTCCCCCAATGGGGCTATAAACCTCTTCAGCTCCTTCAGTTTCTTCTCTAACTCCTCCACTGGGGACCCCATGCTCAGTCCAGTAGTTGGCTGGGAGCTTCCACCTCTGTATTTGTCAGGCTCTAGAAGAGCCTCTCAGGAGACAGCTATATCAGGCTCCTGTCAGCAAGAACTTTCCAGCATCCACAATAGCATACAGATTTGGTATATGGGATGGATCCCCAGGTCTCTGGATGGCCTTTACTTCAGTCTCTGCTCCACACTTTGTCCCGATATTTCCT
The DNA here is from genome assembly GCA_036184795.1 of Tokudaia tokunoshimensis. Lineage (NCBI taxonomy): Eukaryota > Metazoa > Chordata > Mammalia > Rodentia > Muridae > Tokudaia > Tokudaia tokunoshimensis. The sequence continues at coordinate 28,151,587 of BTHU01000023.1, read as the reverse complement.
CCTGTGTGTATTTTGTTTTCCTTTCTTTTTTTTTTTTTTTTTGGTTTTTCGAGACAGGGTTTCTCTGTATAGCCCTGGCTGTCCTGGAACTCACGCTGTAGACCAGGCTGGCCTCGAACTAAGAGATCCGCCTGCCTCTGCCTCCCAAGTGCTGGGATTAAAGGCGTGCGCCACCACCGCCCGGCTTGTTTTCCTTTCTAAGAAGCACTGAAGCTTCAACACTTTGGTGTTCCTTCTTCTTGAGCTTCATATGGTCTGTGAATTGCATCTTGGGTATTCTGAATTTTTGGGCTAATTTCCCCTTATCAGTGAGTGCATGCCAGGTGTGTTCTTTTGTGACTGGGTTATCTCACTCAGGATGATATTTTCAAGTTCCATATACTTGCTTACGAATTTCATGAATTCATTGTTTTTAATAGCTGAGTAGCATTCCATTGTGTAAATGTACCACATTTTCTGTATCTATTTCTCTGTTGAAGGACATCTGGGTTCTTTCCAGCTTCTGGCCATTATAAATAAGGCCACTATGAACATAGTGGAGCAGGTGTCCTTATTACATGTTGGAACATCTTCTGGGTATATGCCCAGGAGTGGTATAGCTGGATCCTCAGATAGTACTATGTCAGACTGATTTCCAGAATGGTTGTACCAGCTTGTAATCCCACCAGCAATGAAGGAATGTTTCTCTTTCTCCACATCCTTGCCAGCACCTGCTGTCACCTGAGTTTTAGATCTAAGCCATTCTAACTGGTATGAGGTGGAATCTCAGGGTTGTTTTGATTTGCATTTCCCTGATGACTAAGGATGTTGAACATTTTTTTAGGTGCTTCTCAACCCTTCGAGTTTCCTCAGTTGAGTATTCTCTGTTTAGCTCTGGTACTCATTTTTAAATAGGGTTATTTGAGTCTCTGGAGTCTAACTTCTTGAGTTCTTTATATGTATTGAATATTAGTCCTCCATTGGATGTGAGATTGGTAAAGATCTTTACCCAATCTGTTGGTTGCCATTTTTGTCCTATTGACAGTGTCCTTTGCATTATAGAAGCTTTACAATTTTATGTCGTCCTATTTGTCGATTCTTGATCTTAGAGCATAAGCCATTGGTGGTTCAGGAAAATTTCCCCTGTGCCCATGTATTCGAGGCTTTTCCGCACTTTCTCTTCTATTAGATTCATTGTATTTGGTTTTAAGTGGAGGACCTTGATCTACTTGAACTTGAGCTTTGTATAGGGAGATAAGAATGGATCAATTTGCATTCTTCTACATGTTGACCACCAGTTGAACCAGCATCATTTGTTGAAGATGCTGTCTTTTTTCCCCCACTGGATGGTTTTAGCTCCTTTGTCAAAGATCAAGTGACCATAGGTGTGTGGGTTCATTTTTGGGTCTTTCCATTCTATTCCATTGATCTACCTGCCTGTCACTATACCAATACCATGCAGTTTTTATCACTATTGCTCTGTAGTACAGCTTGAGGTCAGGGATGGTGATTCCCTTAGAAGTTCTTTTATTGTTGAGAATAGTTTTCACTATTCTGGGTTTTTTGCTATTCCAAATGAATTTGAGAATTGCTCTTTCTAACTCTATGAAGAATTTATTTGGAATTTTGATGGGGATTGCATTGAATCTGTAGATTGCTTTTGGCAAGATGGTCATTTTTACTATAAAATGACCATCTGTAAGAGTTCTCTGGTGGAGTTTTTGGGGTCACTTAAGTATATGATCATATCATATACTGCAAATAGTGATATTTTGACTTCTTCCTTTCCAATTTTTATCCCTTGACCTCCTTTTTTTGTCTAATTGCTCTAGCTAGAACTTCAAGTACTATATTGAATAGATAGAGAGAGGGCAGCCTTGCCTAATTCCTGATTTTAATGGGATTGCTTCAAGTTTCTCTCCATTTAGTTTGATGTTGGCTACTGGTTTGCTGTATATTGATTGCTTTTACTATGTTTAGGTATGGGCCTTGAATTCCTGATCTTTCCAAGACTTTTAACATGAAAGAATGCTGAATTTTGTCAAATGCTTTTTCAGCATCTAATGAAATGATCATGTGTTTTTTTTTCTTTGAGTTTGTTTATGTAGTGGATTACATTGATAGATTTCTGCATATTGAACCATCCCTGCATCCCTGGGATGAAGCCTACTTGATCGTGGTGAATGATCATTTTGATGTGTTCTTGGATTTGGTTGGCAAGAATTTTATTGAGTATTTTTGCATCAATTTTCATAAGGGTAATTGGTCTGAAGTTCTCTTTCTTTGGTCTTTGTGTTGTTTAGGTATAAGTGTAATTGTGGCTTCAGAGAATGAATTGGGTAGTGTTCTTTGTGTTTCAATTTTGTGGAATAGTTTGAAGAGTATTGGTATTAGGTCTTCTTCGAAGGTCTGATAGAATTCTGCACTAAACCCATCTGGTCCTGGGCTTTTATTGGTTTGGAGACTATTAATGACTGCTTCTATTTCTTTAGAGGTTATGGGACTGTTTAGATTGTTTATGTGATCCTGTTTTAACTTTGGCACCTGGTACGTGTCTAGAAAATTGTTCATTTCGTCCAGATTTTCCAGTTGTGGTCAATTTAGGCTTTTGTAGTAGGATCTGATGGTTTTTTGAATTTCCTCAGTTTCTGTTGTTATGTCTCCCTTTTCATTTCTGAATTTATTAATTTGGGTAGTGCCTCTGTGCCCTCTGGTTAGTCTAGCTAAGGGTTTATATATCTTGTTGATTTTGTCAAACAACCAGCTCCTGGTTTTGTTGATTCTTTGTATAGTTCTTTTTGTTTCTACTTGGTTGATTTCAGCCCTGAGTTTGATTATTTCTTGTTGTCTACGCCTCTTGGGCCTATTTGTTTTTTTGTTCTAGAGCTTTCAGGTGTGTTGTCAAGCTGCTAGTGTAAGCTCTCTCCATTTTCTTTTTGAAGGTACTTAGCGCTATGAGTTTTCCTCTTAGCACTGCTTTCATTGCGTCCCATAAGTTTTGGTATGTTGTGCCTTCATTTTCATTAAATTCTAAAAAGTCTTTATTTTCTTTCTTTATTTCTTCCTCGACCAAGTAACACTGCAATTTCTAAAATGTTTGAAAATGTCTCAAGTGGATTCTCAAATCCATACTACTCTCCATCCTATTCATACCTGCTTTCTGGAATCTCTCTCCCTTTCTTCAATCTTCCTCTATACTTGTACATTTGTATTCAATACTTAGGCAGGGAAGAGTTGTTTTGTAGGGAGAGGACATTTGGATAGGAGAGTTGCCGGCACCTTACTTCTCTCCTTGCCTGCCATTACTCAGCACCCTCTGTGATGGAAACATTAGGATAGTTTGACAAAAGTGCGTGGTACTTAAGCAGAATGCACAATCCCTGATTTCTAGAATATTGTGATCTTACTAGCATAGACTGAAGGAGGAAGTCAGGGCTAAGCTAAATAAGATCTTTCACATAAATGTGATAGGTGCAGTGTCATGAGCTAGAGGAAAAAGATGAGGGGGGGATTGTAGGGATGAGATAAAAGATTCTGGGAGAGATACCTAGAGATCTTGGGAGAGGAAAGGATTTATTTGACTAACTATTCTAGGTTATCCATTATTGCAGGAAAGTCAAGGCAAAACTTAAGCCATCACATCCGCAGTAAGAACAGAGAGAAAATAACCACCACATGGATCCTTGCTTCCTTGCTTTTAGCTAGCTTCCTCCTCTTATAAACAGGTCAGCACTCCCTGCATAGGGAATGATGTCTCCCACAATGGGCCGGGTCTTCCTACATGAATTAAAAACCCCCAACAGCCATGTCCACAGGACAACTTGAGACAATTTCTCATTAAGATTCTCTTCACAGGTGATTCTAGTCTATACCAAATGTTTACAACTAACCAGCCCAGAACTTTTAAATGTACCCGGTAGCTTTCCTAGTCAGCCATGCTCCTTATACCTTAAATGGATTCTTTTTGGTGTTTATAAGATTTCTTAGTCTTGCTTATGGTGAAAGGGGACAGGCTGTCACCTGTGAGGGTGGAACCAGAATTTCCTTGTCCTTCTGCTTCTTCTTGGCCTAACATGGTGAGACATAGGTCAGATTTCAATAAACGCTTTTGATTCAAGTGCAGTTTTAGTTTTACAACTTCATCTGTGGTAGTGGTGGTGGTTGCTCCCATTTTTTTTTCTTATTTATCAGCTGAGAGAACTGGAATTGAAGGGCCATCCTGCTGTTTCCTAGATTCTTGTACATGGTAGGGGACAAAAGACATTTATGCCACATATTGCCTTCTAAACTATAATTTAAAAATAATTTATTATAATTTAAAGCACTAGGAAACTGGGTCCACCCAAGAAGCTAGGCTCATACCACAAAGAACTGGGGACAGACTCCTGAGCTGTAGCCTGGATTGTTTTAAATCTCAAAGGGATAGGTGAGTATAGGGACAGCCAGGCAACCTGTAGCACCTCTTTTTGAATATCCCTTCCTCGTAGGACAATACCTAGTACCTCCCCTTCTGGATAATTTGGGCCTAGACACTTCCTGTCAAAGGACAGATAAGTAGGCCATCCTAAGACAGAATTTGGTACAAGTGCAGTACAATGGCCAGTCTGCCCTTGAAACCACCTGGGAAGGAAAAACTATTTGCCACCTCATATGTATGCTTGACTGGGTGAAAATGTGTTTAAATTATGGGATTATGGCTTACTCACACATAGATTGTCTAAGGTTATGTAATAGCTCATCTGTCAGCCAGGATAAGGATCCATCCCATCCTTGTCCTTGGGGATTGCCTCCTTCCTCCACCTAAACTCCTAAACACCTAAAAAGAACTTGGAAAAATTCAGGGCTCTGCAGCTGTGTGCTTGCACTCACTCTGTGAAATATGTTCTGTGTATTTACTCTCACCTTTAGCAAATCTATATACTTCAATTTTTAAACATGTATTATGCATTGTATGTGCACACCCACTAGGTCATGAGTAGGGAGGTCGAAGAACAACTTGTGATGGTCGTGAGAGTCCAGGGGCCAGAACTCAGCCTTTGACTTGTGGAGCCATCTTAGTGCCATAGGACTGTACTTTCGCCGATCCTAAATGCACAGCTTATCCAATTTGCTGTTTGAGACACAAAGATCATGGACACCGTCATCTTCATGGGACACTCTCGGTGCCCCCTCAGCAACCCCAAAACAGGAGAATAACCAGAGCAGAAATGTCTTGGGTTCCAGATCCCATTGTGAGACAGATAACAAACCCTAAAGGATGTAGGTGGGCTACACCTCCAAAGCTTACCTTATTTGCTTGCCATTCCCAGGGTCCTCCACCTGTTACCCCCAGGGACTCAGAAGTCCAGTGTCAGGTGGGAGGTAAACAGGAGGAAAGAGAAGGTGGAAGTGGAGGGCTGGGAGTGGAGAGTGTTCAAAGCAATGCAAAGCAGGAGCCTGGGCTTCTTCACCCTCCTCCCCACCCCTTCCAGCCTTACCAGGATTGAGGAACTGTAATGAATGAGGAGGGCTTTCCTAGCTTCTAGCAGAAAGTAGCATAAGAAAGAGAACAGGCAAGGAATAAAGGCCAGGGTTAATAAAAAGCACCTTTACTATTGAGTTCTTTTGGAGAAAAATCTCAGAAGTAAATTTCCTGGGCAAATTTGAGTTTATCTTTCATGCTAGGGAAATGTCAGCCACTTTCCTCTAATTATCATCGCTAAAAGCTCTGGTAAAAAGAGAGAAAGTTAAGGCTTTGATTTCCTGTTGCTTTAGTACCTGGGAGCTGCCACTGCAATCTGTGTCTGCATGACTTTCTTTCTGCTCTTGGTGGCCTCCCTGACATTAAGAAGGTCTCTTCCTCCATGGAACAAGTATCATTTTGTTAAAGCTGTATTATTCCTTGTATCTAAGATGCATTTTATCAAAGAGTTCTGATGGTTCACACAGCAATCCCACAATGCAGTTCTCCACTGGAAGCCATTTTTATTTCACAGGGCTGTTAATTGGCTTACAATAAAAAAATCATTAAGTACTCCTGTTTCCCGAGAATAATACTTTTGGAATCAGTGGGATTGGACATAGATAATCAAAAGAGATGACAAGATCATCTTGTATGCAATTGAGCTCTCATTTAGAGCTTGGTTTGTCTGGCTAACCCTGGGCCCATGAACTATTCAAGTGGCGTGTTGAGAGTTTAGGGTTCTTGCCCAGAGATTAACTCTCTTTAGAGGGGGTAATTTATCCTTGTAACAGTCTTGGGTGGGCATGAAGGTGTATCTTTTGTTAGGTCTCAGTTCATATGTCTAGAAATAAGCTCAAGCTAGACTATTAAAGATTTCTGGTGGTTAGATAAAAGCCAGCATTCCTCAGGAATGTGTGAAATGGGTTTTCTGTCCCCAGAAGGAGTCGCTCCTCAGCTACTCATCTTCCCAATAATCTGCATGATTTGTCCACCCCAAGCTCTCTCTTTCCTCTCTTGCAGATAGCCCTGGCTATGTCCAGCCTACTTCTCTTTCTTTCTGCTCTGGACACTTCCAGACACATCCGACAGAGGGCTAATATCCAAGATATACAAAGAACTCAAGAAGGTAGACTCCAGAGAGCCAAATAACCCTATTAAAAAATGGGGTCCAGGCACTCCGCCATCTTTGCTCCAGTGACTGGGAAGTTGGGACAGCCAGGCTCTGAGACAGACAGGCATAATATCGCTTGGGTCTCGGGCGGCTTGTGTGTATGCAGCTCCCAAGTGCGGGGCTGATCTGCAGTAACCAGCGCGCCAGCTCTGCTGTGGAACTTCTGCCTGGCAGAGGGACCCCGCACTGGGTGGGAGCCTACCAGCTTTCCTTCCGCGACCTCTGTTCCCGCAGACTGCGCTGAAGAGACAGGTACCCCAAGCTCCCTATCCCCAATATAACATCACTTGGGACACGGCCTGTTGGGGCTTCCGTCTGTGCCCGAGAACGGGTCAGCGCTGTGGTCGTCTGGGTGCCAGATCTGCAGGCCAGCGCGTCTGCAGGTGAGCGGCGCCACGGAGAGAGTGCAGATTGCACTCCGCCATCTTTGCTCCAGTGACTGGGAGGTTGGGACAGCCAGGTTCTGAGACAGACAGGCATAATATCGCTTGGGTCTCGGGCGGCTTGTGTGTATGCGGCTCCCAAGTGCGGGGCTGATCTGCAGTAACCAGCGCGCCAGCTCTGCTGTGGGACTTCTGCCTGGCAGAGGGGCGCCCCCTCCCCCCCCAGAAGAGATCACTCACCCCTGCACAGGGCAGGAGCCTACCAGCCTCCCTTTGGCGACCTCTGCTCCAGGAATCCACTAGGCTGAGCCTTTAGATGTGCAAGGCCTCCCCAATATAAGATCACTTGGGGCAAGGCACATTAGGGCTCCAAAGTCACTCAGGAGCAGGCAGGCCCCAGAAATCGGTGCCAGGGGAATCCTGGCAATCCAGGGGGGGCAGAAATAGCTTTGCAGGCTCACAGGAGGTCCAACCAACAGCCAGTGGCAGCAGGGCCAACTAACACCAGAGGTATCCAGATGGCAAAAGGCAAACGTAGGAATGTTACTAACAGAAATCAAAGTAATGTGGGACCATCCGAACCCAACTCTCCAACAGCAGCAAGTCCTGGATACCCCACCACACCCGAAAGACAAGATCTGGATTTAAAATCACTTCTCATGATGCTATTAGAGGATCACAAGAAGGACACAAATAAATCTCATAAAGAGTTACAGGAGACCATGAATCATCGGTTAGAAGCCCTTACAAAGGAAACACAAAAATCGCTTAGAGAAATGCGGGAGAACATGGATCAAAAGATGGAGGCGCACAAGGAGACAACACAAAAATCGCTTAACGAGATGAATCAACGGGTAGATGCACTCACAAAGGAATCACAAAATTGGCATAAAGAAATGCAGAAGAATATGGGTCAACAGACGGATGCCCATAAGGAGGCAACACAAAAATTGCTTAAAGAAATGAATCAACGGTTAGATACCCTTACAAAGGAAACACGAGAACTGCTTAAAGAAATGCAGGAGACAATGGATCAACAGATGGATTCCCATGAGGAGGAAACACAAAAATCACTCAGAGAAATGCAGGAGAACGTGGGTCATCAGGAAGAAAACCTGAAAGAGGCAATGCAAAAATACCTTAAAGAAATACAGGAAAATACAAACAAACAAGTGAAGGATCTCAGCAAATCCATCCAGGAACTAAAAAAGGAAGTAGAAACAACTAAGAAATCACAAAGGGAGACAACTTTGGAGATAGAAAACCTTGGGAAGAAATCAGGAGTCATAGATGCAAACATAAACAATAGAATACAAGAGATGGAAGAAAGAATCTCAGGTGCTGAAGACTCCATAGAAAGCATCGACTCAACAGTCAAAGAAAATGCAAAATGCAAAAAACGTGTAACCCAAAACATCCAGGAAATCCAGGACACAATGAGAAGACCAAACCTAAGGATTATAGGTATAGATGAGAGTGAAGATTTGCAACTTAAAGGGCCAGTAAACATCTTCAACAAAATTATGGAGGAAAACTTCCCTAACTTAAAGAGAGAGATGCCGATGAACGTACAAGAAGCCTACAGAACTCCAAACAGACTGGACCAGAACAGAAATACCTCCCGTCACATAATAATCAAAACACCGAATGTTCTAAACAAAGAAAGAATACTAAAAGCAGTAAGAGAAAAGGGCCAAGTAACATACAAAGGAAGACCTATCCGAATCACATCAGACTTCTCACCAGAGACTATGAAAGCCAGAAGATCCTGGGCAGATCTCATGCAGACACTAAGACAGCACAAATGCCAGCCTAGACTACTATACCCAGCAAAACTCTCAATCACCATAGATGGAGAGACCAAGATATTCCATGATAAAACCAAATTTTCACAATATCTTTCCACAAATCCAGCCCTGCAACGGATAATAGGTGGAAACCTCCAATACAGGGAGAGAAACAACACCCTGGAAAAAATGAGATAATAACCTTCTTGAATCAAACCCAAAAGTAGATAACCACTCAAACATAAAGATAGCGTCAAGAATGGCAGATGGCAATAATCACTATGCCTTAATCTCTCTTAATATCAATGGTCTCAATTCCCCAATTAAAAGACATAGACTAGCAGACTGGATACGTAAACAGGACCCAGCATTTTGCTGCATGCAGGAAACGCACCTCAGTGTCAAAGACAAACACTACCTCAGAGTAAAAGGCTGGAAAACAATTTTACAAGCAAATGGCCCCAAGAAACGAGGTGGAGTAGCCATCCTAATATCGGATAAAATTGATTTTCAACCTAAAGTCATCAAAAAAGACACAGAAGAACACTACATACTGATCAAGGGAAAAATCCACCATCAAGAACTCTCAATTCTGAATATCTATGCTCCAAATGCAAGGGCACCCTCATTCGTAAAAGAAACTTTACTAAAACTCAAAGCACACATCGCACCGCACACAATAATAGTGGGTGACTTCAACACCCCGCTCTCTGAAATGGATCGTTCAGGAAAGCAGAAACTAAACAGGGACACAGTGAATCTAATTGAAGCCTTGGACCAAATGGAACTAACTGATATATATAGAACATTTCATCCTAGAGCTAAAGAATACACCTTCTTCTCAGCTCCTCATGGTACCTTCTCCAAAATTGACCATATAATTGGTCACAAATCAGACCTCAACAGATACAAGAAGATAGAAATAATCCCATGCCTCCTATCAGATCACTATGGAATAAGGGTGGTCTTCAATGGCAACAAAAACAAAAGAAAACCCACGTACACATGGAGGCTGAACAATGCTCTACTCAATGATAACTTGGTCAAGGTGGAAATAAAGAAAGAAATCAAAGACCTTTTGAAAGTTAATGAAAATGAAGGCACAACATACCCTAATTTATGGGACACAATGAAAGCAGTGCTAAGAGGAAAATTCATAGCCCTGAGTGCCGCCAAAAAGAAACGGGAGACAGCATACACTAACAGCTTAATGGCACACCTGAAAGCCCTGGAACAAAAAGAAGCAAATACACCAAAGAGGAGTAGAAGGCAGGAAATCATCAAACTCAGGGCTGAAATCAATCAAGTAGAAACAAATAAAACCATACAAAGAATCAACAAAACGAGGAGTTGGTTCTTTGAGAAAATCAACAAGATAGATAAGCCCTTAGCCAGACTAACCAGAGGGCACAGAGATAGTATCCAAATTAATAAAATCAGAAACGAAAAGGGAGAGATAACAACAGAAACTGAGGAAATTCAAAAAATCATCAGATTCTACTACAAAAACCTGTATTCAACACAACTAGAAAATCTTGAGGAAATGGACAATTTCCTTGACAGATACCAAGTACCAAAATTAAATCAGGATCAAATAGACCATCTAAACCGTCCTATAAGCCCTGAAGAAATAGAAGTTGTCATTGGAAGTCTTCCAACCAAAAAAAGCACAGGTCCAGATGGTTTTAGTGCAGAATTCTATCAGACCTTCAAAGAAGACCTAACACCAATACTCTTCAAACTGTTCCACACAATAGAAACAGAAGGAAAACTACCCAACTCGTTCTATGAAGCCACAATTACACTAATACCAAAAGCACAAAAAGATCCGACAAAGAAAGAGAATCTCAGGCCAATCTCTCTTATGAATATCGATGCAAAAATACTCAATAAAATTCTTGCCAACCGAATCCAAGAACACATCAAAACGATCATCCACCACGATCAAGTAGGCTTCATCCCAGGGATGCAGGGATGGTTCAATATAAGGAAATCCATCAATGTAATCCACTACATAAACAATCTCAAAGAAAAAACCCACATGGTCATCTCATTAGATGCTGAGAAAGCATTTGACAAAATTCAGCATCCTTTCATGCTAAAGGTCTTGGAAAGATCAGGAATTCAAGGCCCATATCTAAACATAGTAAAAGCAATTTACAGCAAACCGGTAGCCAGCATCAATCTAAATGGAGAGAAACTTGAAGCAATCCCACTAAAATCAGGGACTAGACAAGGCTGCCCTCTCTCTCCATATCTTTTCAATATAGTACTTGAAGTTCTAGCTAGAGCAATTAGACAACAAAAAGAGGTCAAAGGGATACAAATTGGAAAGGAAGAAGTCAAACTATCACTATTTGCAGACGATATGATAGTATACTTAAGCGACCCAAAGAACTCCACCAGAGAACTCCTACAGCTGATAAACGACTTCAGCAAAGTGGCCGGATATAAAATCAACTCAAGCAAGTCAGAAGCCTTCCTATACTCAAAGGATAAGCAGGCTGAGAAAGAAGTAAGAGAAATAATACCCTTCACGATAGCCACAAACCATATTAAGTATCTTGGCGTGACTCTAACCAAACAAGTGAAAGATCTGTATGACAAGAACTTCAAGTCTCTGAAGAAAGAAACTGAAGAAGACCTCAGAAGATGGAAAAATCTGCCATGCTCATGGATTGGCAGGATTAATATAGTAAAAATGAGCATCTTACCAAAAGTAATACACAGATTCAATGCAATCCCCATCAAAATCCCAACTCAATTCTTCATAGAGTTAGAAAGAGCAATTCAAAAATTCATCTGGAATAACAGAAAACCCAGAATAGCTAAAACTATTCTCAAGAGTAAAAGAACCTCTGGGGGAATCAGTATCCCGGACCTCAAGCTGTACTACAGAGCAATAGTGTTAAAAACTGCATGGTATTGGTACAGTAACAGACATGTAGATCAATGGAACAGAATTGAAGACCCAGAAATGAATCCACACTCCTATGGTCACTTGATCTTTGACAAAGGAGCTAAAACCATCCAGTGGAAAAAAGATAGCCTTTTTAACAAATGGTGCTGGCTCAGCTGGAGGTCAACATGCAGAAGAATGCAAATTGACCCATCCTTATCTCCTTGCACTAAGCTCAATTCTAAGTGGATCAAAGATCTCCACATAAAACCAGACACACTGAAACTAATAGAAGGGAAACTAGGGAAGAACCTTGAACATATGGGCACAGGGGAGAATTTCCTGAACAGAACTCCAATAGCTTATGCTCTAAGATCAAGAATAGACAAATGGGACCTCATTAAATTACAAAGTTTTTGCAAGGCAAAAGACACCGTCAAAAAGACAAAGCGGCAACCAACTAACTGGGAAATGATCTTTTTTTTTTTTTTTTTTTTTTTTTTTTTTTTTTAATTTAATTTAATTTTATTTTTTTAATTTACATTCCAAATCACTTCCCCTTTCCCGTTTCCTCCCTCCCCGAAAGTCCCATAAGCCCCCTTCCCTCCCTCTTTTCTCCGTTCAACCCCCTCTCATTACTCTGTCCTGGCGTTCCCCTACATCCAGTCTTTCCAGGACCAGGGGTCTCTCCTTCCATCTTTTTAGAAATCTATTGATATGCTGATTGTGTCTAGGGTATTCTGAGATTCTGGGTCAATATCCCCTTATCAGTGACTTCATACCATGTGTGATCTTTTGTGATTGGGTTACCTCACTAAGGATGATATTTTCAAGTTCTGACCATTTGCCTAGGAATTTCGTGAATTCATTGTTTTTAATTGCAGAGTAGTATTCCATTGTGTAAATATACCACATCTTCTGAATCCATTCCTCCGTTGAGGGACATCTGGGTTCTTTCCAGCTTCTGGCTATTATAAATAAGGCTGCTATGAATATAGTGGAGCATGTGTCCTTATTGCATGCAGGTAAAGTCTCTGGGTATATGCCCAGGAGTGGTATAGCCGGATCCTCCGGAAGTGTCATGCCCAGTTTTCTGAGGAGCCGCCAGACTGCTTTCCAGAGTGGTTGTACCAGCCTGCAATTCCACCAGCAGTGGAGGAGTGTTCCTCTTTCTCCACATCCTCGCCAACAACTGCTGTCTCCTGTGTTTTTGATCTTAGCCATCCTGACTGGTGTGAGATGGAATCTCAGGGTTGTTTTGATTTGCATTTCCCTAATGACTAAGGATGATGAACATCTCTTTAGGTGCTTCTCAGCCATTAGATATTCGGGAAATGATCTTTACCAACCTTACATCCGACAGAGGGCTAATATCCAAGATATACAAAGAACTCAAGAAGTTAAACTCCAGAGAGGCAAGTAACCCTATTAAAAAATGGGGTACAGAGCTACACAAAGAGTTCTCACCTGAAGAATATCTAATGGCTGAGAAGCACCTAAAGAGATGTTCATCATCCTTAGTCATTAGGGAAATGCAAATCAAAACAACCCTGAGATTCCATCTCACACCAGTCAGGATGGCTAAGATCAAAAACACAGGAGACAGCAGTTGTTGGCGAGGATGTGGAGAAAGAGGAACACTCCTCCACTGCTGGTGGAATTGCAGGCTGGTACAACCACTCTGGAAAGCAGTCTGGCAGTTCCTCAGAAAACTGGGCATGACACTCCCGGAGGATCCGGCTATCCCACTCCTGGGCATATACCCAGAGACTTTACCTGCATGCAATAAGGACACATGCTCCACTATGTTCATAGCAGCCTTATTTATAATAGCCAGAAGCTGGAAAGAACCCAGATGTCCCTCAACGGAGGAATGGATTCAGAAGATGTGGTATATCTACACAATGGAATACTACTCTGCAATTAAAAACAATGAATTCACGAAATTCCTAGGCAAATGGTCAGATCTTGAAAATATCATCCTTAGTGAGGTAACCCAATCACCAAAGAACACACATGGTATGCAGTCACTGATAAGGGGATATTGACCCAGAATCTCGGAATACCCTAGACACAATCAGCATATCAATAGATTTCTTTTTTTTTTTTTTGCATCAACAAATTTATTATGCTTAAATCAACTTGGCAGAGGTGCTGACCATTTCTTTTTTTTTCATTTTATTTTTTAATTTACATTCCAAATCACTTCCCCTTTCCCGTTTCCTCCCTCCCCGAAAGTCCCATAAGCCCCCTTCCCTCCCTCTTTTCTCCATTCAACCCCCTCTCGTTACTCTGTCCTGGTGTTCCCCTACATCCAGTCTTTCCAGGACCAGGGGTCTCTCCTACCATCTTTTTAGAAATCTATTGATATGCGGATTGTGTCTAGGGTATTCCGAGATTCTGGGTCAATATCCCCTTATCAGTGACTGCATACCATGTGTGTTCTTTTGTGATTGGGTTACCTCACTAAGGATGATATTTTCAAGATCTGACCATTTGCCTAGGAATTTCGTGAATTCATTGTTTTTAATTGCAGAGTAGTATTCCATTGTGTAGATATACCACATCTTCTGAATCCATTCCTCCGTTGAGGGACATCTGGGTTCTTTCCAGCTTCTGGCTATTATAAATAAGGCTGCTATGAACATAGTGGAGCATGTGTCCTTATTGCATGCAGGTAAAGTCTCTGGATATATGCCCAGGAGTGGGATAGCCGGATCCTCCGGGAGTGTCATGCCCAGTTTTCTGAGGAACCGCCAGACTGCTTTCCAGAGTGGTTGTACCAGCTTGCAATTCCACCAGCAGTGGAGGAGTGTTCCTCTTTCTCCACATCCTCGCCAACAACTGCTGTCTCCTGTGTTTTTGATCTTAGCCATCCTGACTGGTGTGAGATGGAATCTCAGGGTTGTTTTGATTTGCTTTTCCCTAATGACTAAAAGATGGAAGGAGAGACCCCTGGTCTTGGAAAGACTGGATGTAGGGGAAAGCCAGGACAGAGTAAGGAGAGGGGGTTGAATGGAGAAAAGAGGGAGGGAAGGGGGCTTATGGGACTTTCGGGGAGGGAGGAAACGGGAAAGGGGAAGTGATTTGGAATGTAAATTAAAAAAAATAAAAAAAAAAAAAAAGAAAATTCAGAACTTGACCTTGGTAGAGATGGCTCACCAAGTAAAGTGCTTGCTGTGTGTGGTAGTTTGAATAAGAATAGCCCCCATAGGCTCATATATTTGAATGCTTAGTTTCCCTCTCCCTCTCCCTCTTTCCCTCTCCCTCTCCCTCTCCCTCTTTCTCTCTCCCTCTTTCCCTCTCCCTCTCTATCTCTCTCCCTCTCTATCTCCCTCCCTCTCCCTCTTTCCCTCTCCCTCTTTCTCTCTCCCTCTTTCTCTCTCCCTCTTTCCCTCTCCCTCTTTCCCTCTCCCTCTCTCCCTCTCCCTCTCCCTTTCCCTCTCCCTCTTTCTCCCTCTCTCCCTCTCCCTCTTTTCCTCTCCCTCCCTCCCTCTTCCTCTCTCCTTTTCCCTCTTCCCTCTCTCCCTCTTCCTCTCCCTCTCTCCCTCTACCTCTCTCCTTCTCCCTCTTCCCTCTCTCCGTCTCCCTCTCTCCGTCTCCCTCTCTCCTTCTCCCTCTCTCCTTCTCCCTCTCTCCTTCTCCCTCTCTCCTTCTCCCTCTTCCCTCTCTCCCTCTCCCTGTGCCCATGAATCAAGATGTATCTTCCAACTACTTCTCCATCTCCAGCATCATGCTTGCCACCATATTCCCCACCATGATGATCACAGACTAACGCTTTGAAACTGTAATCAAAACTTCAGTTAAATGCTTTCCTTGGTCATGGTGTCTCATCACATCTATGGAAACATTAAGACTCTGTACAAGACATGGTATGCAGTCACTGATAAGGGGATATTAACCCAGAATCTCAGAATACTCTAGACACATTTCGCATATCAATAGGTTTCCAAGAAGATGGAAGGAGAGACCCCTGGTCCTGGAAAGACTGGATGTAGGGGAACGCCAGGACAGAGAAGCAAGAGGGGGTTGAATGGGGAACAGAGGGAGGGAAGGGGGCTTATGGGACTTTCGGGGAGGGAGGAAACGGGAAAGGGGAAATCATTTGGAATGTAAATTTAAAAACTTAGAAAATAATAATAAAAAAAAGAAAAAAAAAAGACCCTGTGCAAGGATGAGAACCTGAGTTCAGATCCCCAGCCTCCCTGTCAAAGTGTGGTATGTCAGAGGACACTTGCAATCCCAACACTGGCAGATAGAGGTAGGCAGATCCTGGAGCTTGATGGACAGCCAGTTTAGCTGAAGCATCAAGACCTGGGTTCAATGAAATGCCATGTTGCAACAAAAATATTATGGAGACCAACAGAGAAAGACAAACACAAACTCAATCCTTGGCTTTCATGTGCACACACATAGGCAAATACATGCACCCACACATGACCTTTTGATCCATCTTTTCTCTGGTCCTCCTCACCAAAAGCAAACAGAACAGCAGATTAAATCACAGGCTAGCCTGAAGATACAACTTGGCTGATAGTGCTTGCCTAGAAGATTGAAAGTTATTTAAGCCTGAAGGTTTTAAGAACACCTTTCATAATTTAAAACTCACATAATTTAAGAATAATTTTTCTATGCAAATCAAAACAACCCTGAGTTTTCTACCTCACACCAGTCAGAATGGCTAAAATCAAAAACTCAGGAGACAGCAGGTGTGAAGGCGAGGATGTGGAGAAAGAGGAACACTCCTCCACTGCTGGTGGTATTGCAAGCTGGTACAACCACTCTGGAAAGCAGTTTGGCGGTTCCTCAGAAAATTGGGCATAATACTACAGGAGGACCCTGCTATGCCAGTCCTGGGCATATAGCCAGAAGATTCTCCAGCATGTAATAAGGACACATGCTCCACTATGTTCATAGCAGCTTTATTTATAATAGCCAGAAGCTGGAAAGAACCCAGATGTCCCTCAACAGAAGAATGGATAGAGAAAATGTGGTATATTTACACTATGGAATACTACTCAGCTATTAAAAACAATGAATTCATGAAATTCTTAGGCAAATGGGTGGAACTGGAAAATACCATCCTGAGTGAGTTAACCCAATCACAAAAGAACACGCATGGTATGCACTCACTGATAAATGGACATTAGTCCAGAAGCTTGGAATACTCAAGGAAAAAAAAGAAAAGAAAGAATAATTTTTCTAAAAGATGGACAAAGAATAAGTTGTAAGGGAAAAGTGTTATTGTATAGGGAGAGAATTGGAGAGGAGGGAAGAGAGAGAGTAGTTCACCAAAACACAATACACACATGTATGAAAACCTTCTTTGGGAAAAAAAACATTTTTTTAAGAATAGTAGCAGGTAGTTCAATTTATCAGCTTCATGGTTGTAGTAAATTTTAAAAAACAAAACAAAAATCACTTCATCTACAAGCTTTGAAAATATGTGATTGCTGATTTTTTTCCTCAGTTAGAAATATTTGCATTTCAAATTTTTCCCCAGAAATAAAACTTGGTCATGTATTTATATCACATTGCTTTTGAATCCCAGAATCTAAACTCACATAAGCACTGATTTGTATGTGACTATTTCTATTCTTCCCACTTCACCCTCTTCTTTTTTTTAAGTTTTTTTTATTTACATTCAAAATCATTTCCCCTTTCCAGTTTCCTCCCTCCCCAAAAGTCCCATAAGCCCCCTTCCCTCCCTCTTTTCCCAATTCAACCCCCTCTCATTTCTCTGTCCTGGCATTCCCCTACATCCAGTCTTTCCAGGACCAGGGGTCTCTCCTTCCATCTTCTTGGAAATCTATTGATATGCAAATTGTGTCTAGGGTATTCCAAGATTCTGGGTTAATATCCCCTTATCAGTGACTGCATACCATGTGTGTTCTTTTGTGATTGGGTTACCTCACTAAGAAGGGTTCTTCCTTGAGTGTTAACTATACCTTTTTCTCCTGTGGTCTATGGAATGTGAATAATGATATGAGACTTGGGGAAATAAAGCCATTTTTCTTATTGATTACTCACTGCAAAAATCAAATGAGCCATGCAGTGTTGGAGGCAGGAAGAACTCTTGCTTAGGAAAGAGACCCACAACATGAGATGCCATAGATACGGATCTGGCTGTTTCTTTTGGGCCTTCATTTTCTTATTTACATTTCCATATCACATAAAACTTATATTAATAGATTTATGGTCCTGGGGATGTAACTCAGTTGGTAGGGCACTTGCCTTGGATATACAAAACTCTGAATTCCATCCCATACATGCCACATAAAGCCTGCATAATGTCAAACTTGTAATTCCAACACTGTGAACATAGATCAGACAGGAGAATTAGACGTTCAAAGTTATACATGGGTACATAGTGAGTCTGAGGCCAGTCTGGGATACATGCAAAAAATTATAGGGATAGAAAAGAAGATGTGAGCTTTGGAGGTGTAGCCTAGTACTTGTCTATCAAATGAGTGGGATCCTAGGTTCAATTCCCAGCACCCAAAGAAAGAAGAAAATGAGAAGGAGAGGAAGGGAGGGGAAAGAGGAGATAAGGAGATGGAAAAAGAGGGAGGGAAGAAAGAAGGGAATAAAGAAGAAAAGGGGGAAAGCAGAAGTGGTTGAGGGAGTACCATGGTACTGAGAGAAGATTAGATGAGAGAAACAAAGAAGACTCTTGTCTAAATACTTGAGTGGGAGTCACATTCAAGGAAGAATTTTTAATGACTGAAGGGAAAGTGGGAAGAGAACCTTTTTCATTAGCCACTACCAGACAGTGTTTAGAAGTCCCACTGCAAGGCATACTAGCAAGCCTGACAATGATAAAGATGTCCAAAACGGATGCACTTTGAAGCTTGGCTGGCAGTGTTAATGTACTCTCCCACTGGCATTTGTTTTTCTAAGAGACGAGTACAGATGTAAATGACTGCCAATTATTGTTTCTGCCACAGTGCTGTTTCTTTGAAAGCATCTCTGCTCAGACAATGAGCCAACTGGGGTCCCGACTACATTTGGGTTGCAGGATATAACAGAAAAATGCCCTCTCTTTTCAGAAAAAATAAAAGGTCCTTGGACATATTACACACAGATGCCTCTGGCTGTTATTTGGAGGGGAACTAGAACAGAAGTTGAATATCATCTGGAATCAGTATGGACTCTCACCATCCATACTGGCAGCATGCTGAAATAACCAGCTCTCTTCAGCTACTTTGGGTTTTTTAAAGCAATAACTGAAAACAGGGTAGAATTTTCTAGATAGTTTGAGATGTCAGCATCAGCATCTTCATAGCCTCTATTTTTTTTTTATTCCTTGATTCTTTCCTCAGGTTACAAAAGCAACTTTTCTACATGTAACACCATGCTATTGGTGAATCCATTCTATCTTGTTTTGTTTTGTTACTAAATGAAAACAACTGGAAAGGTAGGACATGGAAACAGGAAAAATATCCAGAACTTCACTTCAAAGTGCAGTGGCAGAGCCCACAAGGGGAATTCTGCTTCAGTAAGGTGGAAGCAGAGAACCTACTATTGAAAGTTGACCTCTGGCCTTGTCTGTTACTGTGAAGAGACATCACAACCAGGGCAACTTATAAAAAGAAGCATTTAACTGGGAGCCTTCTTGGTGAGTCCATGATGGCAACAGACAGGCAGGTATGGTACTAGAGGAGAGGGGAGCTCATATCCTGATTGGGAAGCAAGAGGCGGGGGGGGGGGGGGGAGAGAGAGAGAGAGAGAGAGAGAGAGAGAGAGAGAGACTGGTCCTGGATAGGCATTTGAAACCTCAAAGCCCACCCCCCAATGACACACCTCCACCAACAAGGCCATACCTCCCTAAACAGTCCACCAACTGAGAGAGAACCAAACATTCAGAAACATGCATCTATGAATCTATGAAGACCATTCTCATTCAAACCACCACAGATCTTCACATGGACATTGTAGCACCTTAACACACACACACACACACACACACACACAATTTTTTTGTTTAAAAACAATCATATCAGGAGCTGGACAGATGACTCAGTGGTTAAAAAAATATAATGCTTTTGCAGAGGATCAAAGTTTGGTTCAGGTGCTGACCTGAGTCAAGCAACTCAGAATCACTTATACCTCTAGCTCCAGGAGGAACCAATATCTCTGACCTCCACTGACACCTTTATTCATATACATATACTCTACTCCCATACAGTCACACACATACACATACCTTAAAATAATGTTATCTTTAGAAAATCAAATAAAATATTTAAAGATTAAAGGTCATAAAATTATTTTGAAACAATTATTTGATATGCAAATATGCTCACCATTTGTTAAAGATGAAAACACATTTGCATACTAACAAGACGGGTAAACAAATTTGTTTTTTCAAAAAGAAGTAAATCTTGGCTGAATATATATACTTCAGAATGGAAAACATCTTCAACATTGCTCAGAATTTGATATTTTGATATTGTAATCATCAGTGTTGAGAATACTACATCACATAAATATGCAGTACAAGATGGCAGGAATATGTTCAGGGCCATTTCAGAAATTTTTGAAAATTCTTTCTTAATCTCAAACCAGAATTGACTTAACAGTTTTGTTTGGTTTGGGGTTTTGCTTTGTTTGTTGTTGTTTTGCTTTTTTAATGAAATTCAAGTGAGCAACTCAAACAGCACTTTTCAAAATCCAACATTCTTACACACCGCATATCTTAATTTCATAGTTACATACTAAAGATTGATGGTAGAAAAATAGTAAAAAGTCTTTGTTTCCCATAATTAAATCATTATGCTTCCATAAGCATTGAAAACTTTGTATGTGTAGCATAAATTCTGCAGATCATGACATGGAATAGTCTAGAATGTGAATCAAGGTGTTTCAGGCAGTATTTGTTGGCATTGCATGTCTTTTTTTTTTTTTTTTAGATATTTTCTTTATTTACATTTCAAATGTTATCTCCTTTCCTGGTTTCCCCTCCACAAACACCGTATCCCATTCCCCCCTCCCTGTGTTCACCAACCCACCCACGCACCCTTCCCTGTCCTGGTATTCCCCTATACTGGAGTATCGAGCCTTCTCAGGGCCGAGGGCCTTTCCTCCCTTTGATGTCCAACAAGGTCATCCTCTGCCACATATGCAGGTGGAGCCATGGATCCCTTCATGTGTACTCTTTGGTTGGTGGTTTAGTCCCTGGGAGCTCTGGGGGTACTGGTTGGTTCATATTGTTGTTCCTCCTATGGGGCTGCAAGCTCCTTCAGCTCATTGGGTCCTTTCTCTAGCTCCTCCATTAAGAACCTTGTACTCAGTCCAATGGTTGGCTGAAAGAACCTACCTCTGTATTTGTCAAGTACTGGCAGAGCCTCTCAGGAGACAGCTATATCAGGCTCCTGTCAGCAAGAGCTTGTTGGCATCCACATTAATGTCTGGGTTTGGTGACAGTATATGGGATGAATCCCCAGGTGGGGCAGTCTCTGGATGGCCTTTCCTTCAGTCTCTGCTCCACACTTTGTCTCTGTATCTCCTCCCATGGGTATTTTGTTCCCCCTTCTAAGAAGAGCCAAAGTATGCATACTTTGGTCTTCCTTCTTCTTGAGCTTCATATGGTCTGTGAATTGTATCTTGGTTATTCCAAGCTTCTGGGTTAATATCCCCTTATCAGTGAGTGCATACCATGTGTGTTCTTTTGTGATTGGATTACCTCACTCAGGATGATATTTTCTAGTTCCACCCATTTGCCTAAGAATTTCATGAATTCATTGTTTTTAATAGCTGTGGAGATGTACCACATTTTCTATATCCATTCCTCTGTTGAGGGACATCTGGGTTCTTTCCAGCTTCTGGATATTATAAATAAGGCTGCTATGAACATAGTGTAGCATGTTTCCTTATTACATGCTGGAGAATCCTCTGGGTATATATATGCCCAGGAGTGGTATAGCTGGGTCCTCAGGTCCAATTTTCTAAAGAACCGCCAGACTGCTTTCCAGAGTGGTTGTACCAGCTTGCAATCCCACCAGCAGTGGAGGAGTGTTCCTCTTTCTCCACATCCTCGCCAACAACTGCTGTCTCCTGTGTTTTTGATCTTAGCCATTCTGACTGGTGTGAGGTGGAATCTCAGGGTTGTTTTGATTTGCCATTGCATGTCTTAATGGCATATGCAATGCAAAGCACACATGTTAAGAACCAAAGCTGGTCAGGCATGGTGGCTTATGCCTTTAATCCTAGCATTTGGGGTCAGAGGCAGGCAGATCTCTGTGAGGTCGAAACTAGCCTATCTACACAGTGACATCCAGGCCAGACAGTGCCAATAGTGAGAGCATGCTTCAAAAAACACAAACCAAACAAATAAACAAAGAACCAAAACTGCAGTAACACTGTGTGACAACATGGGCATTGCCAGACAGACCTCGAGTTCATTACACATTTAATTTTGAATTAATTCTTGGTCCTTGCTTTGGAATCACGTTTTGGTCATTGAACATTCAGACAACTTATCACTGTTGTCAATTCTATTTTTGTGACTCTCAGTCACTCCATTTGGGTTTATGACCCATAGTCTAAGGTAAGTGTCATCCTTACATTTGGTAGTTGATAGCCTGAAACAGTAAGACCATATCTAGTGCCATTGCCTGGTTTCCTTCATACACTGGTCATTGTATCCCGAGACACTATCCCAAGCAAAAATCTCATGACCTAGGAATACCTTAATACCCAAGTCTGGAACTTAGTTGTGTCATTTCCATCTCACTCCCAAGGCCAGACCCGATTCACAGGAAGAAAAATAGATCTCAACTCATGGGAAGAGCTGCAAGATCCTGAGGCTATTTTTGAAATTTTTCTTATGCTAATGTTTCTGAAACCACTGTCCCTACCCCCCAGGGAAGGACACTGGAGGTCAAGGCTTAGGCCCTGTCCCTACCTTTTACCATAGAGCAGTGGTTCTCAACCATCCTAATGCTGTAAACCTTTAATACAAATCCTCATGTTGTGGTGACCTCTTACCATAAAATTATTTTTGTTGTTACTTTATAGCTGTAATTTTGCTACTGATTTGCAGGATATCTGTTAAATCTAATCGTCAATACCCCCTACTCCACAGGTTGAAAAGGCTGCCGTAGGGGAACTTGAGCAAAAGTAAAGTACTAGTTGCATCTGGATCAGAAGCAGTATTTTAGCAAATCTCATATCAAGACTATCAGCACAGGACAAGTAATATATCATAGTACAGTGGGAGACTGCTGCCTGATGTACATGAGGTTGTGGATTCAATCCCTAGTCCTGGAAACAAAAATAGCAAACCAAAATAAGAACTTCCCAGATGTAATGGCACAAACTTGTAATCCCAGCCCTGGAAAGAGTGAGGCTGAGGATTGTTGGGAATTCAAGGTCACCCCTGGCCATAATAGTGAATTCAAGACCAGTCTGGAATATGTAGTGAAACCCTATCTCAAATCAAATAAATAAATGAGATCACTATATGGCTGGTAGTAAAAGTTTTGCCTACCTGCTAAGTTCCATTGGAATCATTAGGGTTGTAGCATTGCCTCCAGGGTTGTCTCTTTTTATATAATCTTTGTCAGCTGTCTCATCAAATAAGAAGGCTGGCACTTAAGAGTCAGACTTTTCCATAACATAATGGAGGGAATGTCATATTCATAAGAGATGTCAAGAAGCTTGAATCCAGATCTTGAAGTCATTGTAAGCCATGATCTCCCAGCAGAGAATTATAGCAGGGAGTAAGGGGGCCCTTTCCCAGTTAAAGAGGATAGAATATTTTAGAAAGTTAAGAGAACAGACATTCAAAGATTTCTGGCACATAAAAGGGTATCACCTTACAACTTCATCTAGCTCTTTTCTCCCAGATATCTTCTCTCTCCTCCAGACTTTCATCCTTATTCTAGTTGATTAACCTCCACCTGTAAATTGCTAGTTAATGACTCTTCAATGTAGTCTTCTTTTTAATTCTCTGTCTCTCTGTCTCTGTCTGTCTCTGTCTCTGTCTGTCTCTGTCTCCCTATGTCTCTCTCTGTCTCTGTCTCTGTCTCTCTCTCTCTCTCTCTGTCTCTCTCTCTCTCTCTCTGTGTGTGTGTGTGTGTGTGTGTGTGTGTGTGTGTGTGTGTATACAGATGACCTTGGAGGCCAAAAAGCAGCATTCAAACTCCTGGAGCAGGAGTTAAAGACAGTTGTGAACCACCCAACCTGGGTGCAGACTTTATTTTAATACTTTGCCAGTGCTTAAGACAATGTCCAATTCACAGAGGTGATCAGCAAAATGACAGATGGTAAGAACCAAAAAAATGATGATTCAATTTGCTCTTTTCCCTTGAAATTGACCCATGTTTGAGTTATTAGGTAATACACATTAGTATGATTTCCAACTCTGCCTCCTTTTGTACAATTAGCTTTCTAGAGGCAGTAGTCTTTCATCACTGATCTAGAGGCAGAGGACCTGGGCAAAGGGAGCTGATAAACGAGGAAGACTAAAATTACATGCAGTAACCAACTTTATTTGGAGCATCAGACAATTTATACTCTGAGGATTAAGAAAGGACACCTGGGTAAAGTTCTCATGAATTCAGGCTGTATACAATCACAAGAATAAGCCACATGTGGCAAAAACATGTTTTTCCATAGAGGCACATGGAGGATAGTCTAACCACTACTTGAATAACACCAGCAAGCAATAATGAGTAACCTTAAGTAAACTATCCACTAAACCTGGGAGGAACATGAAAAGACATTCCAAGAACAATTTCACGGTTTTTTGGTTTTGTTTTTTGTTTTAATTTCTATATTTTATTCACTTTATATCCATATCACAGCCCCTCCCTCCTCTCTTCCCAGTCCCATCCTTACAAATCCTTCCCCCAATTACCTCAAAGAAGGGGAGCCCACCTTGGGTACCAGCTCATCCTGGGGCATCTAATTCCAGCAGATCTAGGCACATTCTATCCCACTGAGGCCCAACCAGGCAATCTAGGTAAGGGAAAGGGGATCCAATGCCAGGCAACAGAGTCAGAGACAGCCCCAATTTCAATTGTTAGGGGAACCATGTGAAGAACAAGCTGCATATTTGCTACAAATGTGTAGGAGGTCTAGGTCCAGCTCTCTATGAGCCCCCATGGTCCCAGGTTAGTTGACTCTTCAGATCCTCTTACGGTGTCCTTGACCCCTCTGACTTGCTCACTTCTATCCCTCACCCTTCCACCAGACTCTCTGACCTCCACCTGATGTTTGGCTGTGGGTCTCTGCATCTGCCTCCATCTGCTGCTGGATGAAGCCTTTCAGGAGACAGTTATGCTAGGTTCCTGTCTGAAAGCATAGCAGAGTATCATTAATAGTGTCAGAGTTTGGCTTTCTCCCATGGGATGAGTCTCAAGTTGGGGCAATAATTGGTTGGCTGTTCCCTCAGTCTCTGCTCCCTTTTTATCTCTGCACATCTTATAGGTAAGAAAAATTTGACCATTATGCTACTATAACAGAAGAGCTGAGACCAGATGATTTACAAAGATCAGAGATTTCTTACAGTTCTAGAAACTAAGAAACCCAAGGTAAAGGGACCTACTCTTGGCAAGAACTTTCTTGATATATCAGCATGATGAACTATGGAAGGACAAGAAAGACAGATCAAGGGAGGGAGATCAAGGAGAGGAAAGGAGGTAACTCATTTTTCATAAGGGACCCAGTAATGATAATAGCATTAATCTATTCATGAAAGCAGAGCCATTACAACCTTTTAGAGGCTCCTCATTTCATCACTCTTGCATTATTTTATTCAAACCATAGTTGTGATGCTTTAAAAAGAGGCAACGAGATTACAGTTCAAATATATGAGCCAATGGGGGCCATTGTTATTCAAACATTGATAGATATATATATATAAAGTTGTCAAGAAGTTGTTTTTATTCCAAGACATGGTGATACATATCTGTAATCTACAGTTAAGAGTGAATGCTGCTCTTTCTGAGGACCTGGTTTTGATTCCCAGCAACCACAATAAGTGACTTACAGCCTCCTCTAACTTCATATCTAGGGAATCTGACATCCACTTTTAGTCTCTGTAAGTACTGCATATGGTGCACATACATACACTCAGGTACACTTATACACATAACACACATATTTAAATCTACTTAATCTTAAAAGATGCTATGGAAAGGAAAGATGGATGGATAAATGAAAACTTAGAACAAGGAGAAACTCTGAGAAGCAAACACAGCAACAACCACAAGAGGAAAACTGAAGTCAGTCCATTGATGGCTCAGTCTGAGACACACATACACACACACACACACACACACACACACACACACACACACACCCAAGCTTATGGAATATTACAGAAGAGAAGGTAAGATGTACATAATATTCAGAAGATAGGGTAATGAGTTGAAAAATGACTTCCTCATACAACCCTCACAATCATGAACTCAAAACAACTGTTGGTTGTCTTACTGGGCCCACAGAAGTCCATCACAGGGGCTTATAAGCCTCTATCCTTTACCTCTTGGCTATTGTATGTAAATGGATTTGGGGAGAGGTGAAATCACTGTCTTTAGTTGTGTGTCTACTGTTGATCCCACCAGGTTCCAATGGCTAGCTCCAATCCCACTGTCACACAAACAGACCTGGTTAATCTCAGTAGGTCACAAAACAAAAGAAATAGATGTAAACATGATAGAGTTATAAAAAAAAGAGGCAGAGGCATGAGAATGGTGGGCAGGGTTGTTAGGCAGAGGAGAAAAGGTGGGTCAGGAGAGTGGTTGGTATGCATTGTGTACATGTATTGATCTAATAACAAATTTAATTAGTTAAAAAAACATGGAGTCAGATAGTGTCTTAGTGTTCTATTGCTGTGAAGAGACATCATGACCATAGCAACCCTCATAAAGGAAAGCACTTAATGGAAGTTTGTTTATAGTTTCAGAGGTTTGATCCATGGTTATAATGGCAGGCAGCATGGTGGCATGCAGGCAGACATTGTGCTGCAAAGGTAGCTCAGAATTTGATATCTGGATTTACAGGCAAGAGAAAGAAAGAGACACTGGACCTGGCACAAGCATTTGAAACCCCAAAGTCCACCCTCAGTGACACACTTCCTCCAAGAAAGCCATACCTTCTCCAACAATGCCACAACACCTAATCCTTCTGAAGTATTTCCACTCCCTAAGTCCAAGAATTCAAATATATGAGGCTATGGGGGCCATTTTTATTCAAACCATCACAGATATATAAAGTTATCAAGATGTTGCATTTGTTCCCAGACATACAGACATAGTCACATATACCTGTAATCCTAACATTCAGGAGCCGATAATACATTGTGGGATCCTGCCTCAAAAAAAAAAAAAGAGGAAAAAGTTTGTGTTGAAGAAGGGAAATGCAGAAGATGAAAAATCCCAGCCCTGTTATTTTAAATGTACACAGTAGCAAAATTGATATTTGGAATGTCATGGTGCCTCTAAAATGGTCTAGCCTTCTGTTCCTGGATTGTTTTCATTTTTAAGTGTGACTTAAGCTGGGCAATGTTGTAAAAACAGAATGTTCTTTCAAACAATATTTTGTACATTTCTTCAATTACTCAGTGAAATCACTCCAAAATGTGCTCGTCATATCCATATCTATGTCATCAACATTTTCTCTCAGACATAGAGTAATAAGATCTCATTGCTTACAGACATCTGTAGCTTGTGGGTTGGATTTTAAAAAAAATATAGTGTCAACAATTTTAAAGATAAAACTTGATGCCACTAAATTATTTCTCCATGCAGTGTGACATAAAAAATACCATCACAAAACATAAATTGCCATCAAACATCACTTTTAACAAATGAACCTCTATTCTCCATTTATGTGTTTAATTGTACAAATCTTATTTAGGGTTGGAGACCCACTCAGTTTATTCTGAAACTGTGTATTTCAAGCACACTTCTCCCAAAATAGAGCATTTCATCAGATTGTTTTTTTAAATGCAAAACCTGCCTATATCTGATATCTTCCTCCTGCAGACTCTGCCATTTGATAGTGTATTTTATTATTTTATTATTTTATTTCAATTTCATGTTCAAGAAAAGCTTTTGAAACCATTTTGATTACCCTGACAACTGAAATGAAATTTTTACAAGGATAGCATATTGAAAGCCAAAGATCTGGTTGACACAATGAATGTGATGATGGAAATAATTTTCCAGCAGACCAGCCTAGCACATTGGCTTCATTTAAAATTTATATCAGAGAGTGGGTAGAATTTTTTTTAACACTTTTCCTCTAACAAGAAAACAGCACGGGTGGTGGTGGCGCACGCCTTTAATCCTAGCACTTGGGAGGCAGAGGCAGGCGGATTTCTGAGTTCGAGGCCAGCCTGGTCAACAGAGCGAGTTCCAGGACAGCCAGGACTATGCAGAGAAACCCTGTCTTGGAAAAATCAAAAAAACAAACAAACAAACAAAAAAAAAAAGAAAACAGCAGCTTTCAGTTCTTCCTGTTGGCCAAGAAATGTACTAAAACTTTGGAGATTATGATAGTTATCAGGTTTTTAGCTATACTAACCTGAATGTGCCAGATCCTGTCTGGTCTTGCTAAGCAGGGTAAGGTCTGGTTAGTACTGGGATGGGAGGGTAGTAACCAGATTTCTAGAAATCTATTGTCTAGCATATATATGTGTTTACAGCTATTTTCAGAGGCTATGAGCAAGGAACCTGTAACCTATGCAATAAATTGGCTTATTTTCAGAACATCAGTGTACTCCTATAAAGACAATAAATTATGCTTGACAATATCAATGTGCCCCCAGTAAAATATCCACCCTCTCAAAATTGCTTCATAATTGGTATTGATAAAGTAGATGCAGGTTCAAATTAGCAATAAGATTCATGCTGCACTACGTGCTTTAATATCCACTTATTTGGTTTGTAAAGGATAGAAAATAACATGCATACCTCATTTCTTCAGGAACCTGTGGTTGTTGAAGTCATGGTCTACCAGTGATATCTACCCCTTCAAGTCCTTGTGTTTATCATGACTTTCTACAGCAATGTCAGAAAACTAAGATAATGCCAAGAGTTGCCCAAGAACATAGCTTGATGTCATTGATAAGCCATGGCTACAGATTCCCACAATCTGTTATAGGGCTCCAGTTACACAAACCCCCAAACCTAAATGCTGGACTTAGCAGACCCACAGAGCAGGGCCATATAGATATCATGTTTAATCTTGTCCACTAAGAAATATGCTTCCAGGAGGTTCTGGGCGGGGGGGGAGGCATTTCCAGGAAGAATTAACTGAAGGAAGAAGTCCCTGGCTCAGAGCGAGTGGTGGTTTCCAATGGGGACCCAGATATAAAGAGATCCAAGGAGAAAGCTCTACCACCTAACTACCCATCTTTATTTCTTGATGGTTACTGCATCTATAGCTATACTTGCCATTCGTTGATGACCTCAGATTCCAAGTTATTCCAGTTCCAATATGGACTGAAGATCAGTAATGTTCCAAAAATTGTCCAGACCTTCAGCACTGGATTGGGACTATTGAAGCACCCAACTTCATGGACTGAGCAGATATGGGGTCTCAGCCTTTCCAGCATGCAGACAGCCATTGTCAGACTACCTATTATGGAAACAAGGCTAATAAATCTCTATTCTCCCCCCTCTATTTTTCTGGAGAACCCTAACAAGTGCAACAGATAACAGAACAGACTCAAGTCTCCACAATGACTTATTACTGGGGTTTCCATAAAAACAGGAATCTACCATCATCCTTGAGGTCTTTCCCACATGCTGGCTAGGATTAGCTCCATGCTAAGGTTAACCCTGTGCTACTATGGTGATCCTAATGTCATCATGTATATACATATAAAAATTAAGAATACACCGCTACTTAAATCTTAAGTGCAAGACGAGCTCCTTCTCTTGTAGAAGAAAGCCAACTTCTTTCTCTGAACCCAGACATCTAGGAAGTTCATGTGCATAACTTTAGCTCTATAACAAAAGGGAAAGTATCTGCACAAGATACCCCAAGACCAAGTTCTCAGCACAAAAGAGATTTATTTGCCTCAGAGAGATGGAGGGCTGGGAATAAGAGACAAAGATGGGTATATAGGACTAGAGAGAAGGGGAAGGGAACAGGGGAGAAGAAGGAGGGGTATTTGCCCTGGAGGAACCATACATGGCCCATAGGAAAATGGTGGTTTATAAAGGTAAAGGAGGAAACCTTGTGTTAGGATGAGGTGTTTAATTTTAATTGGGCATGTTAATTAGGTGAGCCAAAGGGGGTTTTTGATTGCTTCGATACTTTGATAGTTGGACCTTGGTAGTCAGCCTCAGGAGGAGGAAGTGGCCAAATAAGGGAATAGACCTTGGGGGCTAGCTTTAGGAATGTAATCCAACGGTTTTTTAATGAGGCAAAGGGAGTGGGCAAGAAGGGTAAGGCCTGCCAGGGCCATGATGGCCATGCCCGAGCTGGCCAGAATCCTTCGCTACCATTCAAAACAAGAAAAAAGAAGTTTGGATCACTTTTCAATCTTTGGATAACAATCAAGTGAAGAAAGATGTTTGGAATATTTGCCAATACTGGCAGTTGGAGTCAGTGAGAGATGCCACAAAACCCAAAGAGCCAGGCTCTTGACATTTTCTGTTGTTCCTCCTGCACAAAGGGCCACAAATATTTTCTTTTAGTTCTGGGTCATTCTCTGGGCCTGGCTCAGTTGCCTTTCGTAGGAATATATGGCACTGATGACAAACCGTGTTCCATCCAAGTCTAGCTTAGTGAACCAAATAGTTTACTGGGGGTACCTACAGGACTATAGACAAAACCAAGGACAGATAAATCACCCAAAAGTCCATCTCCACATGGGCAGCAATTGTCAAAAGTGGTAACTCTGGAGCTCTCTGCACAACTTGTAAGTAGCTCAACAGGTCAGAGGGTCTTCTCTCACTGGAAATTATTTACTCCTTTATAACATCAGGGAGTGGTCTTGTGACTCTTGTAACTTTCAGAAATTTCCTGAGCCTTGTAAATTACACTTACTTCCTGAGCCTTGTATGCTTCATTTACTTCCTAAGTCTTTGAGCATCCCTCCCCCAGAAGGGAATATTTCAATTCAGAGGAGAGAGCCATACAAACTTTATATCCAGCCAACCAACTCTTTTCGTGCTTAAAATGAGTCAAGTCATTTATACCACCAACCTTTAATGAGTCAGAAATTCTTGCAGGAGGGGGCTTCAGGCAGCAGAGAGCTTGGAATGGAGGCTAATCCCAGACTCATTCTATAACTTGGTTGGAGTAAATACAGTCATCCTTCAAGATGGGAAGTCTATCACCCTATGACCCAGAGTGGAAAAATAACTAATCAAATGATAATTTACTTAGTACCTCCTTGTGAGCAGGAAACCACACAGATGAGGCACGAAGAACACATAATAACCCAGGATTAAACATGGAGGGAGCTAATACTGGAAAAAATGAAAGAGAATGGTACATTCCAGTCCATAGTTCTTCACTGAAAACAAAACCTGGAAGTGAGTGGTTTCTGAGTCAGTTCTAAGAGGAATATTATGTCTGTCTGTCTGTCTGTCTGTCTGTCTGTCTGTCTGTCTGTCTAACTAGCTAGCTAATGATTGATTGATTCCAGGAGTAGAAAATATCTCAAAATAAAAAGCCCTGTTTTATTGAGGGACCCAGATGGGATAGGAACTCCACAGGAAGACCAACAGAGTCAACTAACCTGGACCCTTGGGGGCTCTCAGAGACTAAACCACCAACCAAAGAGCAAACATGGGCTGGACCTAGACCCCCTGTACATATGTAGCAGATGAGCAGCTCAGTCTCCATGCAGGTCCGCCAACAACTGGAGTGAGTGCTGTCCCTAAAGCTGTTGTCTGTCTGTGGAATCCATTCCCCTAATTGGGTCACCTTCTCTGGACTCAGTGAGAGAGGATGTGCCAGGGTGGGGGTTATACCCAGGGGAACTCCCCATTCTCAGAGAAGAAGGGGGGAGAGTGGGAGAAGCTGTTAAGGGGGCTGACTGAGAGGATAGGGGACCATGATTGGGATGTAAAGTGAATAAATAAATAAATAAATAATAAATAAATAAATAATCAAAACAGGTAGAAGGGAACTAATTTGTAACATCGGTTGACTCACAGCCTCATCAAGGCCTTTATACGAAAACTTAAGGCATCCGTTAAAGAGAGAGCAGACCCAGAAAATGTCCTGTGTTAATTGAGAGGATATCAAGGACTCAGACCTCCTAAAATCTACCAAGGTTCAGTTTTCAGTTGGAGTCACCCTTCCTTCAACCTCTGTTGGTGTAGCTCATGCTGATGTGAAGAACAGAACTGCCTTTCTTTGCTAGATGCACCTTGCATAGCTCACAGGCCCTGTGGCCCATAAGGAAGAGGACAGGGCATCAATGGGGCTTAAGGAAACACCCCAAGTATTTAGAAGAATACTGAGAAATTCTCCTTATTCTGTACCAAAGAGCTCTGCAAATATTTATCAAGGAAATAGTGCACTGAGCAAAGGAAAGCCTATAAGCTCAGAAGAACCTAACCCTATATTTCCCCTGGGAAAAACTGCTTCAATATTCGCTAAGTCCAAGTTCACAGCAAGTTTAAAGAAAAGGCTGCCACAAATAATGAGAGAACCAACTATGTTTAACTCACCAACAGCTATTGCAGGAAGGATGCTAGGGAGAAATGGCAGGAATATCAATGACATATTATACGTGTGGGTATGCACACTGTGCTGAGAAAATGCCCCCATTAGATTGGCCTGTAGGCAAGTCTATAGAGTATTTGTAAGAGGACCCAACTCACTGTGGGTAACACCATTTCTGGACAACCGGTCCCAGGTTTGGCATTCACTAGAGAGCAAATTGGTAAGCAATGTTCCTCTATGGCAGTGGTTCTCAACCTGTGAGTCTCAACTCCTTTGGGGGCTTACATATCAGACATCCTGCATATCAGATATAATATTATAATTTGTAACAGTAGCAAAAATACAGTTATGAAACAGTAACACAATAATTTTATAGTTGGGGCCCACCACAACTATAATATAATAGGAACTCTATTAAAGGGTTGCAGCACTAGGAAGGTTGAGAAGCACTGCTCTATGGCCTTTGCTTCAGTTCCTACTATCAAGTTCCTGCTTTGAGTTCCTACCCTGACTTCCCTTCATGATTGGATTATAAACTGTAACTCTCCCGTGCCCAAGTTGATTTTGGTCATGGTCTTTATCACAGCAAGAGAAAAGCAAACTAGGACACACAATCACACATACATGTGCATATGTGGGTGTATATTAGGGTATAGATGTTCATGCATGTGTGTGAGTCTACATGCAGAGGTCAGAGGACAATTCCAGGTAACATTCTTTAGGAGTTATCTACCTTGCTTGTTTGCTTGGTTTTTTTTTTTTAAATATCTGCTTTGTTTTAGGGTCTAGAATGATGGCTAGGTGATTAAGAGCACTTGCTGCTCTTACAGAGGACCCAGTTTTGATTCCCAGCACCCACATGGTGGCTCACAACTATCTGTAACTCTAGTTCCAGGTGCTCCAACACCTTCTTCTGGTCCCTGCAGGCACTAGGCACACATGTAGTGCACAGACAGACAGGTAAAACATCCATACACACAATATATAAATAAATCTATTTTTAGAAAGAAACTATTTCTTTTATTTTAAATTATGTATATGTATGTGTGTCTGTGGGGGAGGGTGTGGGCAATGAGCCCAAGTGACCTCAAAGGCCAGAAGAGAAAATCAGATTCCCTTGGAGTTGGAGGCAGCTGTGAGCCACTCAGTGCTGCTGCTAGGAACCAAGTTCATGCCCTCTGGAAGAATAGTATGTGCTCTTAACCACCAAGCCATCTCTCCAGACCTTCCACCTTGTTGTCTGAGACAGGATCTCACTGGCCTATGGATCACCAAATAGACTTGACTGGTGAGACAGTGGGGCCCCGAGATCTACCTGTCTCTACCTCACAAAACCGGAATTGCAAACGTGCTTATCACACCTGACTGCTTTGGGTTTGGTTCTGGTTTTTAGATCAGACTCTGGGGATCAAACTCGGGACCTCACACTTGCACAGGCAGCGTGTTGCAAATCGAACCATCTCCCTAACCTCAGCAACACCCCTACCCAGGACAAAGAGTAACCCAAGGACTCCAAAGATGCCAAAAGCAAGAAAATGTAGGTGATAAACTAGCAAGGGTGGATCGAGGAAGAGGCTGGAATTTCTGGAGGAATCAGTGAGGAGCAGTGAAGAACCAGTAAGAGTTAATAGCGTAAGTGTGAGAGTCTAGTTTATGAGGAAAAAAGTTTGATCCTTTATTTTAGCCCATTTCCTAAAATGGTTTTAAGGTAACCTTGTTAGGTGTGGGGGTCGGGGGGGGGAGTAGTTCACAATAGCATTAAAGGCCCATTAAGGAAAAATGTTCCCTTTGATCAAAAGAATGGGATCCCTGGCCTGGGCAAAGATTTGACAATAAAGTTAAGCAGATCAATCACCTCACTATAGGACTACCCCTCAGGAAGGTGGAACAAACCATCTGCCAGAAAAGAAGGTTCACCTTAAGCCATGCCAAAGAAGTAGGAGAAATAATTAGCTTTTAGATGAAATAATATACATTTCCTTTCCAGAATTCCCACCCTCTGCCGTTGCCCACAGAAGCAAGGCCATATACTATCTGTCATCCCATTTTTCTGAATTCCTCAGAAAGTCCTGTTTCCTTTTCTTCCTTCTAGCTCTGCTCTAAGCATCCTTTCCACAATACGTGCGGGTTTCATTAGGTCTCTAAAACTCCATGCCTGTCATGTGGTTGCTTGTCTGATATACAGCTAACCTCCATGTAGGTTCTACTCAAAACTCAAATGGCATGCTTTTTAAATTTCTCTTCTCCATTTTCCTCCTCCAGGAAGCTGCCAACATTTACATCTTGTCTACTCTGGAGTATTTCTTTCAAACTCTAATAAAATTGCCCTCAAGCTTTTTTTTTTTTTAAAAAAAAAAAAAGGTTCGGTTCTTCACTGGCCTTGAACCTAACAACTAGTATTGATCACCGATTCTGCTTCCCTATTCCCAGGAGACCAATTCCCCATCTCACATCACCTGGCTACAACCTGTGGCCACTCCTATGGGAGGGCAGGAATGTAACAGAGCAACTGAAGTTCAGAGCAGGTGGGAGGTGCAGAGATAAGAATATTGATAAGGGCAGGCTTTTCCAGGTGGGAGATAGTAGTGCCCATGAATTGTGTCAAAAGACAAGTTGAAAAGGAACAATTCTGTGTGTGTGTGTGTGTGTGTGTGTGTGAGAGAGAGAGAGAGAGAGAGAGAGAGAGAGAGAGAGAGAGAGAGAGAGAGAAAGATCTGTAGATTCAAGTGAAGATCGGTGGGGGCTGGTAGCGCAGCCCATTCCCAGAGCTTAGGTTGGGTAGCAAAAAGCTACACACAACAGGTCAACCCTTTCTAGGACTCTACATGTGGGAAAAGAAGAACAACCACAGAGCACGGACATGTGGTTCTGTTATACAGCTCAATGTGTTTCAAACTGTAATCCATTTTCCTTTGTTATTCCTATATAAGCACTTCGATTATGCCCATAGAGGAGAAAGGTTTCCCTTTGGAGGGAAATTACTCATGAGGAGTAAAATTTTAAATTTTCAACAAGCCATTTGGGTGACCTACAGAGATGTATAAAAACAGGACTTGAAAATACATTAGAGGACTAATAAAAATCAAAACATAATCAAATTGCAGTCACACTCCTCAGTTTAATTTAACCTTTGAGGGGCTTGGTGGATACTCTCCTAAAATGATTTGCATCCAGTAAGTCTGGAGGCAACAAAAAGTGGAAGTTACAATTAAATATATGCATGTGTATTTACAAACGTACAGTGATTTATTTACGTCTATGCTTTAGTCTACCAAAGAACTGTAGACTGTTTATTAAGGTGTCCTAGTTTGCTTTCTGCTGATGTGATAAAATACTCAGCCAGCCCAAAAGGAGACTTGGGAAAAAAGGGTTGACTTGGCTTACACTTCTGAGCCACAATTCATCATGCAGGAAAGCCAAGGCAAGACGGGAGCTTAAAGCAGAAACCAGGGAAGAATGTAGCTTACTGACTTGCTGTCTGGCCCTGATCAGTTTCTTTATACAGCCCAGGCCCACCCACCTGCACAGGAATGGGTACCACCCACAGTAAGCAATCAAGACAATCCTCTCTCCTCTCTCTCTCTCTCTCTCTCTCTCTCTCTCTCTCTCCCTCACACACACACACACACACACACATTCTCTCTCTCTCTCACACACACACACACATACACACTCTCTCTCACATACACACACTCTCTCTCACACACACATACACACACTCTCACACACACACACACTCTCTCTCACACATACACACACACACACACACTCTCTCACACACACACAATCACACACAAAAATACATACTCTCTCTCTCACACACACACATACACTCTCACACACACACACTCACTCTCATACACACACTCTCTCTCTCACTCTCTCTCTCACACACACACACACACACACACACTTACTCTGCCCTCATAAGTCAGCTGACATAAAGTGAATTTTCTTTAGTGTCTTCAATGATGAGATTCTTGATTAGGAATTCATGGAAAGCTCACTCGGTATCCAATACATTCAAAAGAAATAATACGAGCTTGTTTTTCTGTTCTTATTTTTTCCATGCCTCTTTAAAATAAGAAGTTCTTCTTTAAAAAAGAAGTTAAAGAGACAGCTCAATGGTGAAGAGGATTTGACAGTCTCCCAGAGGACATGGGATGGTTCCCAGCACCCACATCAGATGGCTCAGAACCTCCTGTGTAACCCCAACTCTGGGAAATCCAACACCTTCTGGCCTCTGCAAGTACTGCATACAAACAGTGCCCATACATACACCCAGGCACACACATACAAATGCACATTTAATAAGTGGATATTTAAAAATATTTTTTAAAAAGTACACTCCCTGTGATTTGCCAGTTTTGCTAGATCTTCTACCTCTAGGATCAGAAGAAGCTATTGACTGTTAGAATTAACCAGGAATGATTAAATATGAAAATAGCCCAAACTTTAACATAGTGAACTAGAGGGAAAAGAGAAGAGGAAGTGCATGGAGAAAAACTGGACCAATTAATATTGGAATTATTTCAAAGGCATCCTTGGACTTCCTTCCCTCATTAAGTTTTAAAAAAAGAGTAATATTGTCAAGGGCTGACATAACTAGACATAGCTAGGAGGAATCAGGCACTTTGACACATGACTAATAGTCATATAAATGGATCTAATTTCCTAGAAGGTGTGTAACAACAGATGGCCTGTTGGCTGGGACTTCAAACTTTTGGAGACAGCATCTTATGTTTCCCAGGCTAGACTTAAACTCAATAAGTAGCTAGCTGAAGATGACCTTGAACACCTATCCTGATCCTCTTAGCTTTCCCTTCCCAGGTGCTCGGTAAAGACTGTATGAAGGGCTCCAATCGGTGAAGCCCGTGATGCATTCATTCCCTGAGCACCTTGAACAACCTTTCTCCAACAGCTGATCATGCCTAGCATGATTTCAAAAAAATGTGTGATTGCTAAAATTAGCACCAAACTCTAAAGGATGACATTTGTTGTCTTCTTGATGGCCTTTTTTTTTCTGTTGTTTTTCTTCAATTTCCCACAAAAAATCATGGATTGCTATGATTTTTAGGGGAAAGTGAGATTCTAAAAGAAAATATTGTCATGTTGATTCTATTTCAGGCCAACTATACATTACTGGTATTTTCAAACCCCAACTTGTAGTCCCCGTTACAAGAAATGTGTATGTGCCCAGGTGTGGTTATTCACACTTATAATTCCAGAAATCAGGAATGAGAAGCTATAAGATCGGGAGTTCAACGCCAGCCTCAGCCATATAGCAACTTTGAGGCTAAATGGATTATATCAGACCCTACCTCAAGTAGAAAAAGAAATGTATATATTGGAAGAAGTCAAACTATCATTATTTGCAGACGATATGATAGTATACTTAAGCAACCCAAAGAACTCCACCAGAGAACTCCTGCAGCTGATAAACAACTTCAGCAAAGTGGTCGGATATAAAATCAACTCAAGCAAGTCAGTAGCCTTCCTATACTCAAAGGATAAGCAGGCTGAGAAAGAAGTAAGAGAAATGATACCCTTCACGATAGCCACAAACCATATTAAGTATCTTGGCGTGACTCTAACCAAACAAGTGAAAGATCGGTATGACAAGAACTTCAAGTCTCTGAAGAAAGAAATTGAAGAAGACCTCAGAAGATGGAAAAATCTGCCATGCTCATGGATTGGCAGGATTAATATAGTAAAAATGACCATCTTGCCAAAAGCAATCTACAGTTT
The DNA here is from genome assembly GCA_036184795.1 of Tokudaia tokunoshimensis. Classification (NCBI taxonomy): domain Eukaryota; kingdom Metazoa; phylum Chordata; class Mammalia; order Rodentia; family Muridae; genus Tokudaia; species Tokudaia tokunoshimensis. The sequence continues at coordinate 28,113,534 of BTHU01000023.1, read as the reverse complement.
CAATGCAATCCCCATCAAAATCCCAACTCAATTCTTCATAGAGTTAGAAAGAGCAATTCAAAAATTCATCTGGAATAACAGAAAACCCAGGATAGCTAAAACTATTCTCAAGAGTAAAAGAACTTCTGGAGAATCAATATCCCGCACCTCAAGCTGTACTAGAGAGCAAAAGTGTTAAAAACTGCATGGTATTGGTACAGTGACAGGCATGTAGATCAATGGAACAGAATTGAAGACCCAGAAATGAATCCACACTCCTATGGTCACTTGATCTTTGACAAAGGAGCTAAAACCATCCAGTGGAAAAAAGATAGCCTTTTCAACAAATGGTGCTGGCTCAACTGGAGGTCAACATGCAGAAGAATGCAAATTGATCCATTCTTATCTCCTTGCACTAAGCTTAATTCCAAGTGGATCAAGGATCTCCACATAAAACCAGACACACTGAAACTAATAGAAAGGAAACCAGGGAAGAACCTTGAACATATGGGCACAGGGGAGAATTTCCTGAACAGAACTCCAAAAGCTTATGCTCTAAGATCAAGAATTGACAAACGGGACCTCATAAAATTACAAAGTTTCTGTAAGGCCAAAGACACTGTCAAAAAGACAAAGCGGCAACCAACTAACTGGGAAATGATCTTTACCAACCCTACATCCGACAGAGGGCTAATATCCAAGATATACAAAGAACTCAAGAAGTTAGACTCCAGAGAGGCAAGTAACCCTATTAAAAAATGGGGTACAAAGCTAAACAAAGAGTTCTCACCTGAAGAATATCTAATGGCTGAGAAGCACCTAAAGAGATGTTCATCATCCTTGGTCATTAGGGAAATGCAAACCAAAACAACCCTGAGATTCCATCTCACACCAGTCAGAATGGCTAAGATCAAAAACACAGGAGACAGCAGTTGGCGAGGATGTAGAGAAAGAGGAACACTCCTCCACTGCTGGTGGGATTGCAAGCTGGTACAACGACTCTGGAAAGCAGTCTGGCGGTTCCTCAGAAAACTGGGCATGACACTCCCGGAGGATCCGGCTATACCACTCCTGGGCATATACCCAGAGGCTTCCCCTGCATGCAATAAGGACACATGCTCCACTATGTTCATAGCAGCCTTATTTATAATAACCAGAAGCTGGAAAGAACCCAGATGTCCCTCAACGGAGGTATGGATTCAGAAGATGTGGTATATTTACACAATGGAATACTACTCTGCAATTAAAAACAATGAACTCACGAAATCCCTAGGCAAATGGTCAGAACTTGAAAATATCATCCTTAGTGAGGTAACCCAATCACAAAAGAACACACATGGTATGCAGTCACTGATAAGGGGATATTAACCCAGAATCTCGGAATACCCTAGACACAATTCAAATTTCAATAGATTTCCAAGAAGATGGAAGGAGAGACCCCCGGTCCTGGAAAGACTGGATGTAGGGGAATGCCAGGACAGAGAATCGAGAGGGGGTTGAATGGGGAAAAGAGGGAGGGAATGGGGCTTATGGTACTTTCGAGGAGGGAGGAAACAGGAAAGGGGAAATGATTTGGAATGTAAATAAAAAAAATTACAAAATTAAAAAAAATGGATCCTCTTTTAAAAAAAGAAAAAAGAAATGTATATATTGATAATCTCCTTAATGATTCTACAAAGTGGGTCCTATTAATATAATATCCCTTCCTGAAAAAAAAAATAAAGGCAATCTGCCCAAAGTTATCCTTCTATCAAAAGATGAAGCTATAAACCTTAACCCTTTGATTCATAAGTTCATGCTTTTTTTTATTGGATATACTTTATTTACATTTCAAATGATTTCCCCTTTCCTGGATCCAACCCTCCCCAAAAGGCCCATAAGCCCTCTTCCCTCCCCCTGTTCCCCAATCAAACCATTTCCGCTTCCCTATCCTGGTATTCCCCTACATTGCTGCATTGAGCCTTTCCAGTATCAGGGGCCTCTCCTTCCTTCTTCTTGGGCATCATTTGATATGTGAATTGTTTCTTGGGTATTCCAAGCTTCTGGGCTAATATCCACTTATTAGTGAGTGCATACTATGTGTGTTCTTTTGTGAATGGGTCACCTCACTCAGGATGACATTCTCCAGTTCCACCCACTTGCCTAAGAATTTCATGAATTCATTGTTTTTAATAGCTGAGTAGTATTCCATAGTGTAAATATACCACATTTTCAGTATCCATTCCTCCATTGAGGGACATCTGGGTTCTTTCCAGCTTCTGGTTATTATAAATAAGGTTGCTATGAACATAGTGGAACATGTGTCCTTATTGCATGCTGGAGAATCCTCTGGGTATATGCCCAGGAGTGGTATAGCTGGGTCCTCCGGTAGTATTATGCCAAGTTTTCTGAGGAACTGCCAGACTGCTTTCCAGAGTGGTTGTACCAGCTTGCAATCCCACCAGCAGTGGAGGAGTGTTCCTCTTTCTCCACATCCTTGCCTCCACACCTGCTGTCTCCTGAGTTTTTGATCTTAGCCATTCTGACTGGTGTGAGGTGAAATCTCAGGATTGTTTTGATTTGCATTTCCCTGATGACTAAGGATGTTGAACATTTCTTTAGGTGCTTCTCAGCCATTCAATCTTCCTCAGGGGAAAATTCTTTGTTTAGCTCTGGACCCCATTTTTTTTCCCGAAAGTCCCATAAGCCCCCATCCCACCCTCTTTTCTCCATTCAACCCCCTCTCGTTACTCTGTCCTGGCGTTCCCCTACATCCAGTCTTTCCAGGACCAGGGGTCTCTCCTTCCATCTTTTTAGAAATCTATTGATATGCGGATTGTGTCTAGGGTATTCCGAGATTCTGGGTCAATATCCCCTTATCAGTGACTGCATACCATGTGTGTTCTTTGGTGATTGGGTTACCTCACTAAGGATGATATTTTCAAGATCTGACCATTTGCCTAGGAATTTCGTGAATTCATTGTTTTTAATTGCAGAGTAGTATTCCATTGTGTAGATATACCACATCTTCTGAATCCATTCCTCCGTTGAGGGACATCTGGGTTCTTTCCAGCTTCTGGCTATTATAAATAAGGCTGCTATGAACATAGTGGAGCATGTGTCCTTATTGCATGCAGGTAAAGTCTCTGGGTATATGCCCAGGAGTGGGATAGCCGGATCCTCCGGGAGTGTCATGCCCAGTTTTCTGAGGAACCGCCAGACTGCTTTCCAGAGTGGTTGTACCAGCCTGCAATTCCACCAGCAGTGGAGGAGTGTTCCTCTTTCTCCACATCCTCGCCAACAACTGCTGTCTCCTGTGTTTTTGATCTTAGCCATCCTGACTGGTGTGAGATGGAATCTCAGGGTTGTTTTGATTTGCATTTCCCTAATGACTAAGGATGATGAACATCTCTTTAGGTGCTTCTCAGCCATTAGATATTCTTCAGGTGAGAACTCTTTGTGTAGCTCTGTACCCCATTTTTTAATAGGGTTACTTGCCTCTCTGGAGTTTAACTTCTTGAGTTCTTTGTATATCTTGGATATTAGCCCTCTGTCGGATGTAAGGTTGGTAAAGATCATTTCCCAGTTAGTTGGTTGCCGCTTTGTCTTTTTGACGGTGTCTTTTGCCTTGCAAAAACTTTGTAATTTAATGAGGTCCCATTTGTCTATTCTTGATCTTAGAGCATAAGCTATTGGAGTTCTGTTCAGGAAATTCTCCCCTGTGCCCATATGTTCAAGGTTCTTCCCTAGTTTCCCTTCTATTAGTTTCAGTGTGTCTGGTTTTATGTGGAGATCTTTGATCCACTTAGAATTGAGCTTAGTGCAAGGAGATAAGGATGGGTCAATTTGCATTCTTCTGCATGTTGACCTCCAGCTGAGCCAGCACCATTTGTTAAAAAGGCTATCTTTTTTCCACTGGATGGTTTTAGCTCCTTTGTCAAAGATCAAGTGACCATAGGAGTGTGGATTCATTTCTGGGTCTTCAATTCTGTTCCATTGATCTACATGTCTGTTACTGTACCAATACCATGCAGTTTTTAACACTATTGCTCTGTAGTACAGCTTGAGGTCCGGGATACTGATTCCCCCAGAGGTTCTTTTACTCTTGAGAATAGTTTTAGCTATTCTGGGTTTTCTGTTATTCCAGATGAATTTTTGAATTGCTCTTTCTAACTCTATGAAGAATTGAGTTGGGATTTTGATGGGGATTGCATTGAATCTGTGTATTACTTTTGGTAAGATGCTCATTTTTACTATATTAATCCTGCCAATCCATGAGCATGGCAGATTTTTCCATCTTCTGAGGTCTTCTTCAGTTTCTTTCTTCAGAGACTTGAAGTTCTTGTCATACAGATCTTTCACTTGTTTGGTTAGAGTCACGCCAAGATACTTAATATGGTTTGTGGCTATCGTGAAGGGTATTATTTCTCTTACTTCTTTCTCAGCCTGCTTATCCTTTGAGTATAGGAAGGCTTCTGACTTGCTTGAGTTGATTTTATATCCGGCCACTTTGCTGAAGTCGTTTATCAGCTGTAGGAGTTCTCTGGTGGAGTTCTTTGGGTCGCTTAAGTATACTATCATATCGTCTGCAAATAGTGATAGTTTGACTTCTTCCTTTCCAATTTGTATCCCTTTGACCTCTTTTTGTTGTCTAATTGCTCTAGCTAGAACTTCAAGTACTATATTGAAAAGATATGGAGAGAGAGGGCAGCCTTGTCTAGTCCCTGATTTTAGTGGGATTGCTTCAAGTTTCTCTCCATTTAGATTGATGCTGGCTACCGGTTTGCTGTAAATTCCTTTTACTATGTTTAGATATGGGCCTTGAATTCCTGATCTTTCCAAGACCTTTATCATGAAAGGATGCTGAATTTTGTCAAATGCTTTCTCAGCATCTAATGAGATGACCATGTGGTTTTTTTCTTTGAGATTGTTTATGTAGTGGATTACATTGATGGATTTCCTTATATTGAACCATCCCTGCATCCCTGGGATGAAGCCTACTTGATCGTGGTGAATGATCGTTTTGATGTGTTCTTGGATTCGGTTGGCAAGAATTTTATTGAGTATTTTTGCATCGATATTCATAAGAGAGATTGGCCTGAGATTCTCTTTCTTTGGCGGATCTTTGTGTGCTTTTGGTATTAGTGTAATTGTGGCTTCATAGAACGAGTTGGATAGTGTTCCTTCTGTTTCTATTTTGTGGAACAGTTTGAAGAGTATTGGTGTTAGGTCTTCTTTGAAGGTCTGATAGAATTCTGCACTAAAACCATCTGGAACTGTGCTTTTTTTGGTTGGAAGACTTCCAATGACAACTTCTATTTCTTCAGGGCTTATAGGACGGTTTAGATGGTCTATTTGATCCTGATTTAATTTTGGTACTTGGTATCTGTCAAGGAAATTGTCCACTTCCTCAAGATTTTCTAGTTGTGTTGAATACAGGTTTTTGTAGTAGGATCTGATGATTTTTTGAATTTCCTCAGTTTCTGTTGTTATCTCTCCCTTTTCGTTTCTGATTTTATTAATTTGGATACTATCTCTGTGCTCTCTGGTTAGTCTGGCTAAAGGCTTATCTATCTTGTTGATTTTCTCAAAGAACCAACTCCTTGTTTTGTTGATTCTTTGTATGGTTTTATTTGTTTCTACTTGATTGATTTCAGCCCTGAGTTTGATGATTTCCTGCCTTCTACTCCTCTTTGGTGTATTTGCTTCTTTTTGTTCCAGGCCTTTCAGGTGTGCCATTAAGCTGTTAGTGTATGCTGTCTCCTGTTTCTTTTTGGCGGCACTCAGGGCTATGAATTTTCCTCTTAGCACTGCTTTCATTGTGTCCCATAAATTAGGGTATGTTGTGCCTTCATTTTCATTAACTTTCAAAAAGTCTTTGATTTCTTTCTTTATTTCCACCTTGACCAAGTTATCATTGAGTAGAGCATTGTTCAGCCTCCATGTGTACGTGGGTTTTCTTTTGTTTTTGTTGCCATTGAAGACCACCCTTATTCCATAGTTATCTGATAGGAGGCATGGGATTATTTCTATCTTCTTGTATCTGTTGAGGTCTGATTTGTGACCAATTATATGGTCAATTTTGGAGAAGGTACCATGAGGAGCTGAGAAGAAGGTGTATTCTTTAGCTCTAGGATGAAATGTTCTATATATATCAGTTAGTTCCATTTGGTCCAAGGCTTCAATTAGATTCACTGTGTCCCTGTTTAGTTTCTGCTTTCCTGAACGATCCATTTCAGAGAGCGGGGTGTTGAAGTCACCCACTATTATTGTGTGCGGTGCGATGTGTGCTTTGAGTTTTAGTAAAGTTTCTTTTACGAATGAGGGTGCCCTTGCATTTGGAGCATAGATATTCAGAATTGAGAGTTCTTGATGGTGGATTTTTCCCTTGATCAGTATGTAGTGTCCTTCTGTGTCTTTTTTGATGACTTTAGGTTGAAAATCAATTTTATCCGATATTAGGATGGCTACTCCACCTCGTTTCTTGGGGCCATTTGCTTGTAAAATTGTTTTCCAGCCTTTTACTCTGAGGTAGTGTTTGTCTTTGACACTGAGGTGCGTTTCCTGCATGCAGCAAAATGCTGGGTCCTGTTTATGTATCCAGTCTGCTAGTCTATGTCTTTTAATTGGGGAATTGAGACCTTTGATATTAAGAGAGATTAAGGCATAGTGATTATTGCCATCTGCCATTCTTGACGCTATCTTTATGTTTGAGTGGTTATCTACTTTTGGGTTTGATTCAAGAAGGTTATTATCTCATTTTTTCCAGGGTGTTGTTTCTCTCCCTGTATTGGAGGTTTCCACCTATTATCCGTTGCAGGGCTGGATTTGTGGAAAGATATTGTGAAAATTTGGTTTTATCATGGAATATCTTGGTCTCTCCATCTATGGTGATTGAGAGTTTTGCTGGGTATAGTAGTCTAGGCTGGCATTTGTGCTGTCTTAGTGTCTGCATGAGATCTGCCCAGGATCTTCTGGCTTTCATAGTCTCTGGTGAGAAGTCTGATGTGATTCGGATAGGTCTTCCTTTGTATGTTACTTGGCCCTTTTCTCTTACTGCTTTTAGTATTCTTTCTTTGTTTAGAACATTCGGTGTTTTGATTATTATGTGACGGGAGGTATTTCTGTTCTGGTCCAGTCTGTTTGGAGTTCTGTAGGCTTCTTGTACGTTCATCGGCATCTCTCTCTTTAAGTTAGGGAAGTTTTCCTCCATAATTTTGTTGAAGATGTTTACTGGCCCTTTAAGTTGCAAATCTTCACTCTCATCTATACCTATAATCCTTAGGTTTGGTCTTCTCATTGTGTCCTGGATTTCCTGGATGTTTTGGGTTACACGTTTTTTGCATTTTGCATTTTCTTTGACTGTTGAGTCGATGCTTTCTATGGAATCTTCAGCACCTGAGATTCTTTCTTCCGTCTCTTGTATTCTATTGTTGATGTTTGCATCTATGACTCCTGATTTCTTCCCAAGGTTTTCTATCTCCAAAGTTGTCTCCCTTTGTGATTTCTTAGTTGTTTCTACTTCCTTTTTTAGTTCCTGGATGGATTTGCTGAGATCCTTCACTTGTTTGTTTGTATTTTCCTGTATTTCTTTAAGGTATTTTTGCATTACCTCTTTCAGGATTTCTTCCTGATGACCCACGTTCTCCTGCATTTCTCTGAGCGATTTTTGTGTTTCCTCCTCATGGAATTCCATCTGTTGATCCATCATCTCCTGCATTTCTTTAAGCAGTTCTCGTGTTTCCTTTGTAAGGGCATCTAACCGTTGATTCATTTCTTTAAGCAATTTTTGTGTTGCCTCCTTATGGGCATCCATCTGTTGACCCATATTCTTCTGCATTTCTTTATGCAAATTTTGTGATTCCTTTGTGAGTGCATCTACCCGTTGATTCATCTCATTAAGCGATTTTTGTGTTGTCTCCTTGTGCGCCTCCATCTTTTGATCCATGTTCTCCTGCATTTCTCTAAGCGATTTTTGTGTTTCCTTTGTAAGGGCTTCTAACCGTTGATTCATGGTCTCCTGTAACTCTTTATGAGATTTATTTGTGTCCTTCTTGTGATCCTCTAATAGCATCATGAGAAGTGATTTTAAATCCAGATCTTGTCTTTCGGGTGTGGTGGGGTATCCAGGACTTGCTGCTGTTGGAGAGTTGGGTTCGGATGGTCCCACATTACTTTGATTACTGTTAGTAACATTCCTACGTTTGCCTTTTGCCATCTGGATACCTCTGGTGTTAGTTGGTCCTGCTGCCACTGGCTGTTGGTTGGACCTCCTGTGAGCCTGCAAAGCTATTTCTGACCCCCCCCCCCCCCCCCCGGATTACCAGGATTCCCCTGGCACCGATTTCTGGGGCCTGCCTGCTCCTGAGTGACTTTGGAGCCCTAATGTGCCTTGCCCCAAGTGATCTTATATTGGGGAGGCCTTGCACATCTAAAGGCTCAGCCTAGTGGATTCCTGGAGCAGAGGTCGCCAAAGGGAGGCTGGCAGGCTCCTGCCCTGTGCAGGGGTGTGTGATCTCTCCTGGGGGGGGAGGGGGCGTCCCTCTGCCAGGCAGAAGTCCCACAGCAGATCTGGCGTGCTGGTTAGTGCAGATCAGCCCAGCACCTGGGAGCAGGTTACACACAAGCAGCCCGAGACCGAAGAGATATCATGCCTGTCTGTCTCTGAGCCTGGCGGTCCCAACTACCTGGCCACTGGAGCAAAGATGGCGGAGGGCACTCTCCGTGGTGCCGCTCACCCTGTAGACACGATGGCCCGCCGATCTGGCACCCAGACGCCCACAGCGCTGACCCGTTCTCGGGCACAGACGGAAGCCCCAACAGGCCGTGTCCCAAGTGATGTTATATTAGGGATAGGAAGCCTGGGGTACCCGTCTCTTCAGTGCAGTCTGCGGGAACAGAGGTCGCGGAAGGAAAGCTGGCAGGCTCCCGCCCAGCGCGGGGTCCCTCTGCCAGGCAGAAGTCCCACAGCAGAGCTAGCACGCTGGTCACTGCAGACCAGCCCCGCACCTGGGAGCCGCACACACACAAGCCGCCCGAGACCCAAGCGACATTATGCCTGTCTGTCTCAGAACCTGGCTGTCCCAACTTCCCAGTCACTGGAGCAAAGATGGCGGAGGGCACTCTCCATGGCGCCGCTCACCCTGTAGACGCGATGGCCTGCCGATCTGGCACCCAGAGGACCACAGCGCCGACCCGCCCTCGGGCACAGACGGAAGCCCCAACAGGCTGTGTCCCAAGTGATGTTATATTGGAGGTAGGGAGCCTCGGGTACCCGTCTCTCCAGCGCAGTCCGCGGGAACAGCCTGAATTTTCTTGAAGAAAGGAAGAAGTAGATTCTGGATAAGTAGCTTCAAGGTCAGGCAACAGCCTATGGGTATTGCTGTGAAAGGATGAGACCTAGTGTCTTTACTCCTCTGTTGCTCCAAGTACCACTGTGAACATTCTTTCTTTCTTTCTTTCTTTCTTTCTTTCTTTCTTTCTTTCTTTCTTTCTTTCTTTCTTTCTTTCTTTCTTTCTTTCTACCTATCTGTCTGTCTTTATGTTTTGAAACAGAATCTTGCTATGTAGGATAGGCTAACTTCAAACTTGCAGCAATTCTCCAGTGTCTGCCACATGAATGCTGGGATTACAAATATAAGCCCCAGCAAAAGACATAAGTTTTTCCCCCTCGGAGTACTGGGGATTGATAGGCAAGTACGCTACCACTGAGCTGTACCCTGAGCTCTGAATTTTAGGAACTGGCAAGTCCAACACATGAGAGTTCAAGGTTAAGATGTTCAGGGAGAGTTGGAGGGAAAAGATACCAGATAGTGCCTGTGGCTTACAAGTTAGTTTATGGACAGGGGAGAGCTATCCTTTGAAGATTTTTAGTAGGATTTTGGAGCAGGCTTTGTTTTTGTTGGATCTGTGTAAACAGGAAGAGTCAAATATAAAACATTTGAGATGCTGATGATATTCAACTTGAATTTTTACCCATAGGCTTCTGAGGCCTGAAAAGTCTTGCTTTTTAGAAAGTAAGTGTGTGTGTGTATATGTGTGTGTGTGTGTGTGTGTGTGTGTGTGTGTGTGTGTGTGTATACACGCACGTGTGCGTTTGCATGTGTGCATGCCTGTGTGGTATGGTATGCTTGACTATGTACATGGGTATGGAGGCCAATGGACCTGCACTATCTTCCATCACTCTCCACTTTGTTGAGAAGGGTCTTACTGACTATGAAGTTCAACGAGAATGGCTGAGCAGCAAGGCCTGGGGATCCTCCTGTGTCTACCCCTTGCCCCCAGTACTAGGATTAGAGGTATGTGCTGCCATGACTGACTTTTTACATGGGTTCTGGAGGGAATCCAGATTCAGCAGCTCACACTTGCACAACAAACATTTTCCTCCCAAGAACCATCCTCCCAGCCCCTTTGAAATTCTTGTTTCTGTGGTGACTCTGCTCTGTTTTCCTTTTCTTTTCTGGGCTAGGGCTGATTACTGACTTTCCTAACCTTTGATTTTTTTTTAAAATGTGGATAACAATAGTACTTTAAGAAATGTGGGGGTAAGAATTCAGTGAGGGAATGCAAAGAGACGTAGAAAGAGCGAACATAGTGCTTTACCATACTGTAAGTGCTCAATGATTGTGAGCTATGAATAAGAAAACTGACCATTATCACACACAAAGTCTTCTCTCAATTTCCCTGGGTCTGTGTGCTTGGCTAGCATGCCTCACAGACCAGACTCCTTTGGTATTGTGGAGTTTCTGGGGCTTGGATCCTTGCTAACCTTAACAGCTGATGTGGCAGGAGGCCGTGGCTGCTGATTCCTTGTTAATCTGAAGCCCTCAGAAATGGGACTGTCATCAGAGTTAATGCCTTCCAATTTTCTCTCACACCTATTGGGTAAATGGCAACTTCGAACTCAGAGAGATGGCATTTTACCAGGCAAGACCAAACCATTCCAAGACGAGGATCACCCATATGTTCTCTTTCTCTGACCTTTTGGGAAAATTACTGCTGTTTGCTTTTGTCTTCATTAAACGGCAGAAAAAATTCTCCTACAAAAGCAACTAATGAAAAGCTAACTATATTAAAGCCATATTTTCTGTCTTTATTACAGTCAAAATGGCAGCTCTAATGAAGCCTTGAAAATGTGATTAGCAGTTTCCATGGCAACCAGTTGGGGGGGATGAGGAAGGAGGCCAAGTTCTGGGTTATAGGTGCTTTTCTTTATTTTTGGCTCACTCTGCTGCTAAGCTATATCCTCAGCCCATATGTGCTCATGCTCATTCCTCTGGAACTCCAGAGATTCCTGTGTGTTGTGGAACATGAACTTGTGAATGTAGCATCCTAACATTACCTTTGTTATCAAAATAGCAGTGAATAGAAAGAAACCTCCAAGACTGAGCCTGATGATGTTTCCTCACACAAGGATGTGGAGGGTCATGAGATCTTCATCCTAGATCTCATCCACTATCTTTTTCATGCCCCTCTGAGCTGTATATAATTCGTCTCCAGATGCACAGTCTCTGGGGATGCTAGAGCAACGGTTCTCAACCTGTGGATCACAACTTCTTGGGCAAACTTCTACCTTCAAAAATATTTACATTATAATTCATAACAGTATCACAATTACAGTTTTGAAGTAGCAATGAAAATAATTTTATGGTTGGGCATCACCACAACATAAGGAATCATATTAAAGGGTCACTGCACTAGGAAGATTGAAAACCACTATGTTAGAGTATTTGAGTATGGAGGGTGAACTTAAGTGGAGTCTCCATCTGTGTAGCTGTGGGGAGATTGTTACCCATGTTTCAGGGAGACTCCACAGGGAGGTTGCTGTCTTAGGGTCACCCATGCTCCAGTAAATCACCTCAATAAACTCATTAGTTCACTAAGTCAGATTGGGCAGAATCTGTACTTTGATCTGTCATTGGTGCTTAAGTGAGTAGATATTTGTTCATGTTTCCCCTGGTAAAGTTCACGTAGCACCATGTTTGTAGCTCACAAAGGGATTTGTCTGGAAGTTCTTTACCATGTCTTTCAACCCTGCTCTCCTATATAACTATTCGTTCTCCCTACCCAAGGTAGGGCTGGAGTGGGTTAAAGTGCCTACCTCCACTAATTCCAAGTTGACAAAATGCTTATTTCCATAGTATAATCATGTCATTGTGCCCTAAATTTTCTCCATTCTAAAGGCAAGGAATCAGGTTCAGAAAGGAGAACTGGTTCATGTGGTCAGTTGTGAGGCCAGGACCTTTGACATTCAACCCTAAGACCAGCATCCAGTCCTTTGGGCCATAGTGTGTGTAGAAAGATGGTTTGCTCTGTTTACTCTTAGAGGCTGAGTAGTTTGAGAAAGTGAACATTTGTAGTGGTGTCTTCATTGGGGTCATGGTGGAAAACAAAACACAACTTCATGTTTCTATGAAATGCCCAGCTGGCAAGATAGAGGACCAAAGCTTTGCGAAAAAAAAATGTGTATTGTGTCTCTTTTCTGATTCCTGGCACCCATGAAGCTTCTCATTGGTGATGGTATTTAAAGACATTCTTTTTTCTTATTTATTAACACAGCCTTCCTATTGATTTCCTCAATGATACGGTCCATCGTCCCTGTTATAGGCTTCCTCCTCTTTTAGCTTTTTTCCTCCTTTGAGAAGCTTCTTCAATTTTATTCACAGTTCTTATATTATTGTAAGAAGCATCTCTCTAGTGGCACAATGGGATGAATGGAGTTTATGTCAATTTGACCTCTTACATAAAGGGCCTTCAATATTTTCTTGGGAAGAAAGAGCAGTTTGGTGTCTGATGTTGGATGGACTGTATAAGTAACCTGGATCTTTAATATGATGTGATAGTTCTATGATTATTTCCCAAGTGAAAATTATTGAGAGAAAGAGAGAGAGAGAAAGAGAGAGAGAGAGAGAGAGAGAGAGAGAGAGAGAGAGAGAGAGAGAGAGGGAGAGAGGCAGAGGAGGAGGAGGAGGAGGAGGAGGAAGAGGAGAGTACATAAATACCTATACCTCATGTGCCTCAGGGTACTACGCATGGCTATCAAAGGACAATTTAGGGGAGCTGATTCTTGCTTTCTCCCTTGTTGAGTCAGGGTCCCTTTTGTGTCTTCTGCTAGACTGCACTACACTGCACTTCATACATCAGACTAGGTGGCCGTTTAGCAGTTTCTCATGAATTTCCTGTCTTTGCCTCCCTGGCACTAGGATTGCCAGTGCATGCCACTATATCTGGCTTTTTTCATGGGTGCTGGAGATTGAGCTCATATCTTCATGCTTGCAAGGCAAGCACTTCTACTGACTAAGCCATATTCACAGCCCCTAAGAATATTTTTTTTCTCTAAAATATTTCTTGGCTCTTCTGTGTCCTTTTTAATTTTTAAAAAGTATTATTTATTTTTAATTTACATGTTTCTCTCTGTGTGCCGTGTGTGTGTGTGTGTGTGTGTGTGTGTGTGTGTGTATTGGTGGAGGCCAGAAAAAAGCAAAGGATTTTCTAGAGCTAGAGTTATATAGGCAGTTGTGAACTGCACATGAATACTGGGAATCCTTCTCAGGTCCTATAAAAAATCAGGAATTTCTTTTGAACCATCTCTCTAGCCCCTTCCTGCTTCCTTTTTTTTTTTTTTTAAATTTTGTTTTGATGGTGGAAAAAGATGTGTATTTCAAATCAGCTAGCTGGACTCAGTTTAGATGGTCCCAATTTTTTTAGCTACGTCTTGAGTATCATAATCAGAAGGCAGCCATTGAACATTTGTCTTCTTCTGTCCATCAGGCCTTATCAGTTTGTATTACTGACTTGGACCACATCAATGTCAGAGAGTTTCTTCATGGTCTATCTGATCTGGTACTTGTTAGTCTTGACATCCACAATGAACTCAAGTGTGCTGTTGTCTTTTATCTTCCTTATGACTGACTCAGTGGTCAGGGGCAACTTGATGATGGCATAGTGGTCAAGCTTGTTTCTCCTGGGTGAGCTCTTTTGACAGTATTTGGGCTGTTTCCAGAGCTTCAGGGTCTTAGGCTGCTAGAATGTATGCGACATGCAGATCTTTCTTTTTGTTGTTGTTGTTGTTTGAGGCTGTGGATTCCTTTTGGCACTGCCTTCTTGACTTTCAAGGCCTTCACTTTGGTTTTGGCTTTGGGAAGAGTAGGAGCTTCCTTCTTTGTTTTCAGTGTCATCTTAGCTGAAAGCCCTGCTTCCTACTCATTTCCACTTAAGTTCCTCCAGAACTGATGACCTTCAAGATCCACCTGCATCCTTGATAGCTTCTCTGCTTCTTGCCCAGAGCATCCTGCACCCAGCAGTACGAATACTTTCTTCTAATTATCTGGCTAAGAACACTCCCATTCTACAAAGCTCTGAATAAAGCTTGGGAACCCTCTTGAATAAAATTAAAACTGCCAATAATATATTCTAAGGTCTTTAGCCTATAAGCTTCTCTACTTGGTGGTCCCCTGCCTGTCCCACTCCACTCAGACATCTCTGTCTAGATGTATAAATTCACTTATATTCTCTGTTCATACTACACAATAACATCTAGCAATTATCTTGAGAGCTTTGAGTACCCCACCTATCCTGCTCAGAAAGCCTCCCCACTCCCATTTTACCAGGAAAATAATTGGTTTCAATTTGTTCAGCCAAACATTTCTCAAATTTCCTTAACATGGAACACTTGCTCTTGGGCAGATATTAAACCAAGTACCAGCTAGTTTCTATTCTACCCTTAACCCTCTTCCTTTATGCGATCTATGTACCTTGTAAGGAAGGCAATATCTACATCGATGGACCACATCAACAGGCTGCCCTTATCTATGTGTTAATTTGACTAAGATGTATTACCTAGTTAAAGAACTAGTCCAGATGTCACTTTTCTTCTATGTATATGAATGCAATCAATCAATCAATCAATCAATCGATCGATCAATCAATCAATCAATCAGCAAGCAAGTAAGCAAGCAATCAGTCAGCCCCCCTCTCCTTCTTGTATAGAATAATGAGTATTTCCATTTCTTGTGTGAGTACCAAAGCAAGAAACAAATGTTCAAGTAGTGTTATGACTTGGATTCTTTCAGGTCTATACCTAAAGGCAGTAAGTATAGTGGGATCTTACAATAGATCTAGTCTTAGTTATTTGAGAAACCTCACACTGATTTCCATAGTGGCTGTATCATTTTATATTCCACCAGCAGTGAGTAAGCATTCCTCTTTCCCCATAACCGCTGCAGCATTTATTGTAATTTGGCTTTTGGATGATAGATACTCTGACTGTCCTGGGAGGGAATTTCAAAGCAGTCTTGATTTGTATTTCCCTGGTGGCTAAGGATGTTGAATTTTTTTTTAGTATTTCTTCTTTCAAGAACTCTCTATTCCATTCCTTGAGCTATTTGTTGATATAACAAATATATGTTTGTGTTTATTTCATTTTAAAAACGAATTTTGTTTTGGATAATTCAACATATATTATGGCCACACTCATCTGCCTATCCTCTCTTTTTACACCTCCATCATCTCTAGGTATATTTTAAGACTATTTACTTATTTATTTTTCTGTGTGTCCGTGTGAATGCATGGACACGTGTGTGCTGGTGCATGCACTTTTGCACAGATGTGAAAGCCAGAAGAGGGTGTTGGGTGCCTTTTTCTATCACTGTGTATGTAGTCCTTTTGAGGAAGGGCCTCTCCCTTAATCTGGGGATCATATTTTCCTGTTAGGCTGGAACTTAACCCCATGCATCCTTTTTTCCCACCCACTTTGGAGCTGGAGTTATAGGCATGTGTGAGCTTCTTGGCTTGTTATAGGGGTGCAGCAACACTCTAATGGCCAAGTCCTCTTTCTAGTCCCCAAGTATACTTTAAGTAGATTACCCTTAGTAATGTAGGTAAGACAAAACCTTATAATTTATAGGTCTTGAGACAAAATCTGAGGTTTCCTAAAGAAATTCTAGCTCAAGATGCAACATATCTTCTTTCCATGTTCCTAGCCTGTTGGACAGTCCACATTCCAAGTATGACTTCTTTTGTGGGGCAAAGTGAGCTGTGTGACTGGGAGAGTGGGCCTGGAGCAGGAATGAAAACAAGATGTGTCCAAACCCTGAAAATCTAACTCTTGAGACCGGTAGGAGTAAGGATCGCTCCCTCCCTGTTCTGGGCCTGCATGCCACAGTGCACATATCCATGTGACCCCCCACCTCTGTCCACCTTGAGGTAGTCACATTGCCTCATGGCCATATTGCAGGTTTAACTTCCCCTCTCCTTACAAGGACATGTCCAACAAGCACCTGAAGCTCCTCTTCATGTAAATGAAGTGTTCCCAGCACCTCAGCCCCAGCCAATAATGTACATTCACTCTGAAAGACCCTACACACTCCCCAGGGTTTATGTAGCTCTTGTTCACCCCAATAAAGAGAGCTGTAACACTCAGAGAAACCTTGTCCCCCATCCCCACCTGGACAAGCTTCTTTTCTTTCATTCCAGCCCAACTCACAATGGTTGCCTGAATACCCGAAGGGCAGAAGCAGAGTCAGGCCCGCATTATTTGATTCATCTGATTGTTGCCCAGCAATGGTTTTTATATTGGTTCATTTTTATTGTCAAATTGATACAAACCAGAGTCACCTGAGAAGAGGGAACCTCAGTTGAAAAATTAACTTCATCAGATTGCCCTGTGGGCATGTATGTGGGGAGTTATCTTATTTGATGACTGATATGGGAAGGCCCAGCCCACGGAGGATGGCACCATACCTAGGAAAGTAGTCTTGGACTATACAAGAAAGAAAATAGAGCAAGCTAGCAAGCAGCATTTCTCCCTAGTTTCTGCTTTACGTTTCTGCCTTGGCTTCATTTGATGATGGATTTTATCTGTAGATAAAATAAACCCTTTCCTCCTCAAGTTGCTTTTGGTCTTGGTGTTTAATGAAGCAATAGAAAAACAAACTATGACAGTACTATTGAAATTTTTGTGAGCTGTTTGTCCTGGGGCTTTTCTGTGTTACCACAGGGTATTCAATAGCACCCTTGTTCTGTTTAGTAGATGACAAGAGCACTCACTTCTCACATGTTATGACAAACAAATATATCCCCGGACTTTTTCTTTTTTTTTTTTAAACAATTGCCAACCAAAAGTTGGGAAACTTGTCTCTGGATGATAAACTCTGATTTAACTTTATGTTGTATTTGGCCTATATCATTAAGTAGTCATTAAAAACAATCCATGTGGTAATGATATACCATGTTTTATGTACTTACAGTCATTTTTTATGGTTTTTTTCTACTTTATAATTCTATATATATATATATATATACAATCTTAATAAGGTGACATATATATATATACACTCTTAAAAAGGTGACATTCTGAAATTTTAGTTTACACTTTTTGATCTTAGTAAACTTTTTCCATGTACTACTGGGAAATTTTGAATTTCTTTTTGTTTGCTCTTAGCTAAATCATAGATAGTTGGATTTTTTTATATGCATTGATGTTTTGCCTACCTGTATGTCTGTGTGAGGGTGTTGTATCCCCTGGAACTGGAATTACAGACAGGAGTGAAGCACCATGTGGGTGTTGGGAATTGAACCCAGGTCTCCTGGAAGAGCAGCCGGTGCTCTTAACCACTGAGTCATCTCTCCAGTCCCTGATAGTTGAATTGTTTTTTAAAAAAATCTTTATGAAAGTAATGCTTAGAAAGACATTGACTGGTCTGTGCTTGGGGGACTCTACTGATTTGAATTCTTTTTATTAGTTGCCTTGTGATTTTAATGAGAATGGCCCCCATAGGTTCATATATTTGAATGCCTGGTCCCCAGTGGGTGGAACTGTTTGGGAAGGATTAGGGGGTATGGTCTGGTTGGAAGATGTGTCATTGGGGGTGGACTTTGAGATTTTAAAAGTTCATGGCATTTCCACTGTTTCTTTCTGCCTCATAGTTATGTCTCAATATGAGAGGTCTCAGCAACTTCTATCATGCCATGCCTGCCTGCCAGCTGCCATGCTCTCATCATGATGGTAATGGACTCGAACACTCTGAAACTGTAAGCCCCAAATGAACACTTTCTTCCATATGCTGCCTTGGACATTATATTTTGCTACAGCAATAGAAAAACAACTAAGATACTTGTTTTTCCCTTCTAGTAACAGATGCAGTCTCCTGGATTTGTTAGAAAGAAGAAAATCTTTGTAATAAAAATGAAACTCCTCCTCCAAAGAAGCATGGTGAAGAGAGACAGAAAAGAGGAAAAGGACTTGCTGGTATGTGTAAGAGTTATGCATGGTAGGCTTAGATTTTTCAAAACTTTCTTTAATAAGAGTTCTTAAATGGTTCCCTTCTAGCCCACCACCGCCAGAGATAGTGGAAAAGAAATGTTATTAGGAAACAGGGATAGTGGACCTGTTTAGAAAGAATTATTTGGATCTGTTTCAATCTTCATTGTCAGCAGTCCAGTCCACTTGGCAATCATCATTCACAAATCAGCAGTGGCAGTTCAATCCAGAAGAAATCATGGGTGCCAATTGGCCTAAATCCATAGAAGCAGAAAGAAGCTGCTGGAATATCATGAGAAGTTCTTTGGTGAGCTACTATCAATGAAATTATGACAAGCAAAGATCAGTAACTCAGCGTAAGATGAACCAATGCCAGGGCCTCCTCCCACTGTCTTAGCTACATAAAGTACAGCTTTGAGCCAAGAGCCATGAGACATACTTTCAATCCCAGCAATCCAGAGACAGAGGTAGGTACATCTCCATGAGTTTGAAGCCAGTGAGGACTACATAGTGAGACCCTGTTTAAAAACAAAATGAATTATATTCATTTTATATTTATAATCTTTCTAAACATCAAGTGTCTGCTTCAGCAAAACATCCTCTCACCTGTGTCTGCTTCAGCAAAACATCATGTGAGATAACTGAGTCTCTGAAGAAACCAGAAATTTCCACCTCATGTTCCTATAATCCAAACACTCAGGAGACACAGCAAAAGAATTGCCATGAATTCAAGGTCAGGCTGGGTTACATGGAGAGTCTCAGGCCTTTCTGGTTAACAGAAAGAGATGACTCTGCCACAAAACAAACAAAAAAGCAAACAAATTGTAAAGATGGAAAATTTTTAAGTTGGACCCTCTTCCTCTGGGGCCTGAGAATATGAACTTGTGAACTCTGAGGGAGTGCCCACAGGGTGAGAACTTGCAGAACAATCCTGAGAACTACAGCTGTGTGTGCCAGATAAGGGACATGAGCCCAGTTACTAAAGGACCATATCCTGACCACCTGGAGACACCCTGTGAGAAGTGCTTCTGACTAGAAGTTCCTACTCCCCCTCCCATCCTGAATTTTGTGGTTTTTACCTTTATAAGCTTGTGTGATTTTAGACTCGGGGCTCTTCTCCTCCCCACCTGCATGGGGTATGAGTTGAGCCCCAGCTAGCTGGCTCCTGCATAGACTCCTCTTGCTGTTTGCATCAAGGATTGTTTCTCGTGGGTGTACCTGGGGTGGTCCGCTTCCCGGGCAAGAGTAAGGGTCCTCTGGACTGAGGGTCTTTCAAAATCAAGCAAAATGAAAAACAAATCTCTAAACAAAAACACATTTCCAATCTTTGAGCTTCCATCCTCAAAGCCATACTTTCTTTGGTTTTTATTTTTGTTTTTAAACAGGGTCTTGCTATGTAGTCCTCACTGGCCTCAAACTCATAGAGATGTACCTACCTCTGCCCCTGGATTGCTAGGATTAAATGTGTGTCTCACCTCACTTGGCTCAAAGCTGTACTTGATGGAGCTAAGTTTGCTATTGATTTCACTGCTGTACTCTCTTTTGGACATGAAGAGCTGGAATCCAGTCCCATCTCTCATTCAACTACTTCTGTGATCTTGGAAAATTATCTTTTTGATCACAACTCTCATCATTTGAAGAATAAAATGGCCAGAGAAGATGATATCTCAGGATCCTTAAAATTCTAAAAATCTCTTTTCCTATAATGGGAAGAAAGTAAATAACCTAACAGCAATGACCTGAGACCCTACCATTTTGTTTTGGGTGGTAGAAAGAGGAGGATGTAATGCTAAAAGGATGGAATAAAACTAATAACAAAATACAATATTCTTTATTCCAATCAAGGGTGTGTGTCTCTTTTATCCTTTGTTATTCTGCAGCCCTTTTGAAGTGTCAAATATTATAAGAACAATGGAGGAATGTTGTAACTGCAAGCAGTTACATTTGAACTGGTTATCTGGAAAGGAAGCTGGGGATGGATGGGGAGACAGTGACAAGAGAGACAGAGACTGAGACAAGTTTGACTGTTCAAAGTCTGTGTTTATTTGGGGGACTGAGAATTTAAGGTTTGGGGGCTAGACCCTTCCCCCAAGGTTGAGAGTCTGCTCAGTGGGTGTCAGCTCCATCACTTGGTTGGGGTCAGTTCCATGGCTCCTCTGCTCTGCAGGATAGCCTGCTTAATTCAGGAAGGTGGAGATCTGAAGAACAATGGACTTCACCTTGGTCTGAGCTCTCTGCCCTATATGGGCGAGACTTGTGGCTAGCAGTGAGGTCTGGAAATTCCTGCTCGGAAAGCTGAGTGGGGGGAAGGGCACAGAATGTGAGTATTTAAATTGATATATTGTTAAGACAGGAGAAGCCACAAATCAGCATTTGCTAATAGGATATGCCTCTCTTAGTTACTTTTCTATTGCAATGACATAACACTATGACCAAGGCAACATATAAAATAAAAATAATATGTAATTTGGGTCTCATGTTTGCAGAGGGTTAAAGTTCATGACCATCATGGATGGAGGGGAGCAAGCATGAAGGCTTGAGACACACACAAACACAGACACAGACACACACAGAGACAGAGGCACACACACTCACACACAGACATACACAGACACAAAGACAGAGACAGAGAATGGGAAGATATGAACTTTTGAAACTCCACAGCTTGTCCCCCATGACACACCTCCTTCATAAGGCTTCTAATACTTCCCAAACAGTTCTACCAACTGGGGACCAAGTAGTCAAATATATGAGCCTAACGGGGGCATTCTCCTTCAAAATTCTCCTTCAAAACACCACAACGTCACTGTGTATATTTGTCTGTTGCATCTATTGGAATGCAAATTTTATGAGGGAAAGGACTTTCTATGTCTTGTTCACCATGGGATCCCCAGTGCCTAAGACAAGCACCTTGGATATGGTATGTACTTGGCAAGTACACAAAGGACAAGAGGATGAATGAATGAGCTTAAGATCTCTGTAGAATATGGAAGTATAACTGATATATACAACCAATTCAAAGAGTACTAGGAGTTTATTTATATGTGACTCTGGAGCTTGAATATTAATACTGTTTTCTACATGTGCCCGTTTCAAAGGATCCCAGTGTGTTTAGCGAATTTGAAGTCAGCAGGAAAAAAAATCAACCATATTTGAGAACGGTTGACAGAAGACTGGAGAGAACTAAAACAAAACAAAACCAAAAAAAAAAAAAAAAAACCCTAGGGACAAAACTGAACTAACTTGTGTAAAATGCACTTTAATTTTTGAATGACATTGTTTTCCTTTGCAATCATTGAAAGGTTTTGTGAAGGTAATTTTTGAAATTTGCTTTATTAATATGATTATCACTCATTTGAACAGAGATTCACAAAATGGATTATTTTGATTCTTTGCTACCAATGCCAGTGTAAAGTTATACATTTTCATAAATATATTGACAGAAAAAGTGATAAAATTAGAGAATGAGGTAGAGGGGAAAGATGCCTGCTTGGGACTGCAGGGGAGAGCATTTCAGAATGCCTCACTTTTATGATCATAATGGGAAAAACTGGCAAAGATGGGGAAGGAATAACTAGGACTGCAAGGCATCAAGTAGATTTTTAAAACTATCATTGTAGCAGCAAACACTTTCAAAATAGTGTTGGAGAACTCTACTTGGAAACTACAACTGCAAACCTGTTGACAAGCAATTCAAAAGAGCACTGGATTTTAATACTATATAATTATGTCTGAGATTTGTTCCATAAATTCAGCAAAACTGAAGTACAGGTTCAGAAGTTTGTCTATTGTTTTTTATGCATAGTCACAGTATGAATCAGCTGACTAAATACTCAAAAGTTCTAAGAGAAAGATGGATTGATTTGAATCACGTATTCTTTTCAGAGACAAACTTCTTCAGTCTCTCTACATAATCTGCATATTTTGCTGTGTTGCCACTTCTTAAAACAGAATGAGCATGTTCTCCAGTAAATGAAGCCAATTGGAAACATTTAACAGACACTCACAATGTACTTTTGGCAGTGAGCTTATTATACATAGTACATAGAGACTTATTCTTCAGAAGGTTTCACTGTGCCTATTGTGAAGTTCCATTGATCACAGAGATGGTATGTGATTTATGGTGGAGTCTGTAAGGCTTCTTCTTTACCACAATGGTTTCCTTTCCCCCTGGTCACACAACTGGACTATATCAGCTTTCCTTGTGGTTAAGTATAGTTAGGTTTAATTGAGTGAAGGCTAGTAGAATGTAGGTGGAAGCAGTGTAGGCTATTGTAACTACTCATATGACCCTCTTAGGTGGCTTGGGTCCCTGGGCTGTTCTGTGGATCAGAGATACAACCACTTCCTCAACTCCTCAACTTATTGGACATTGTTTTAGAGAGCAATCAACTTTGATTGCTTGCACCATTGAAATTTTAGAGCAACTATGATGATCCTAATTAATGCACAAGATAGAGAATGGAAACACTCCAGAACAGAAGCAACGGAAACACATTAGTGATCATTACAATTGTAAAAATAGAAAGGCCCAAGTATGAAGGCATGCCTGGCTTCTCCCACTGTAGTGATCTGGGTCAGTCCAGTTATAAGATATTATAGGGTAGCTGTTCACATGCTGGAAAAAGAACTGAAGCGGAGTTTCCATGAGAACAAACATAAATAATAACTAACCCATTTGGCAAAATACTCAGCTCAAAAGTCCTTAAGTATTTAAGGACACTTCCTTATCTATGTTTCAATGTCAAAAGGCTTTATTGCTGTTTTACTTGTGGTAGGTAACTCATTGAGCATAGAGAAAGGAAAGGAGAAAAAGAAAGGAGAAACGTATGGGGAAAGCTATTTACTTTTTCTACCTGACTTCTGGTGTGAGAACTGATCCACAAACTTGGATGAGTAGGTTACTCTGGGTGTGATTGTAGGATCTACAGCCACCCAAGGGCAAATATCTTTAGCATCCCTCATGGGTTAAGTCCTTGGGTGCATGGAAGTTAGACACCTTTTCTTGGGCATCATTAAAATTGAACACAGTAGGAAGGGGGGAGAAATGTAATTAACATGACAACAGCATCAAAACCTGCTCCCTGAAGCTACCAGGCAGAAAAAGAAGAGAGAGGAAAAAAAGAAAAGACCTTTGTGCCTAGTGAAAATTGAGCATCTGTTCTGCCTCTCTTACGATGGTACCAAAGCATCTGTTCTTTTAATACAATTATATTAGCCCTGTGGAAATGTAAATCGCATGATTACAATTAGGTTAACCATGTAACTTGTGGCTCAAACCAGGATACTTTCAAAGTGAAAGGGGCAGGGGGTGGGTATCTAAAATAAATGAAACATGTATTTATTATTGTCCAGCAGTTGAATTTTGTTATATTGAAAGATCTACAAATAGTTCAACTAGAAATAAAAGGATTCAAAAATTAAAGTAGGGTATATATGTATACATCTACTACACACGTATGGGAGCAAATAGAGACATTTACTTTTTTATTGCTCGTGGTGTTGTGTGTGTGTGTGTGTGTGTACATAAGTGCAGTTGCCCTCAGAGTCCAGAAGAGAGTGTTGTGTCACCTGGAGCTGGAGTTGCAGACATTTGTTTGATATCTAGTGTGGTGTTGGGAACTAAACTCAGGTCCTCTGGAAGAGCAAAGTGCGCTCTTAACTGTTAAGCTATTTCTTTAGCTTTAAATAGAAATGTTTTTTATTTATTTTTTTTTTATTTTCTAAGTTTTTTTTATTTACATTCCAAATCATTTCCCCTTTCCCATTTTCTCCTCCCCAAAAGTCCCATAAGCCCCCTTCCCTCCCTCTTTTCCCCATTCAACCCCCTCTCGCTTCTCTGTCCTGGCATTCCCCTACATCCAGTCTTTCCAGGACCAGGGGTCTCTCCTTCCATCTTCTTGGAAGTCTATTGATATGCGAATTGTGTCTAGGGTATTCTGAGATTCTGGGTTAATATCCCCTTATCAGTGACTGCATACCATGTGTGTTCTTTTGTGATTGGGTTACCTCACTAGGGATGATATTTTCAAGTTCTGACCATTTACCTAGGAATTTCGTAAATTCATTGTTTTTTTTTATTATTTATTTTATTTTATTTTTTTAATTTACATTCCAAATCACTTCCCCTTTCTCATTTCCTCCCTCCCCGAAAGTCCCATAAGCCCCCTTCCCTCCCTCTTTTCTCCATTCAACCCCCTCTCGTTACTCTGTCCTGGCGTTCCCCTACATCCAGTCTTTCCAGGACCAGGGGTCTCTCCTTCCATCTTCTTAGAAATCTATTGATATGCGGATTGTGTCTAGGGTATTCCGAGATTCTGGGTCAATATCCCCTTATCAGTGACTGCATACCATGTGTGTTCTTTTGTGATTGGGTTACCTCACTAAGGATGATATTTTCAAGATCTGACCATTTGCCTAGGAATTTCGTGAATTCATTGTTTTTAATTGAAGAGTAGTATTCCATTGTGTAAATATACCACATCTTCTGAATCCATTCCTCCATTGAGGGACATCTGGGTTCTTTCCAGCTTATGGCTATTATAAATAAGGCTGCTATGAACATAGTGGAGCATGTGTCCTTATTGCATGCAGGTAAAGCCTCTGGGTATATGCCCAGGAGTGGTATAGCCGGATCCTCCGGGAGTGTCATGCCCAGTTTTCTGAGGAACCGCCAGACTGCTTTCCAGAGTGGTTGTACCAGCCTGCAATTCCACCAGCAGTGGAGGAGTTTTCCTCTTTCTCCACATCCTTGCCAACAACTGCTGTCTCCTGTGTTTTTGATCTTAGCCATCCTGACTGGTGTGAGATGGAATCTCAGGGTTGTTTTGATTTGCATTTCCCTAATGACTAAGGATGATGAACATCTCTTTAGGTGCTTCTCAGCCATTAGATATTCTTCAGGTGAGAACTCTTTGTGTAGCTCTGTACCCCATTTTTTAATAGGGTTATTTGCCTCTCTGGAGTTTAACTTCTTGAGTTCTTTGTATATCTTGGATATTAGCCCTCTGTCGGATGTAAGGTTGGTAAAGATCATTTCCCAGTTGGTTGGTTGCCGGAAGTCAAACTATCACTATTTGCAGACGATATGATAGTATACATAAGCGACCCAAAGAACTCCACCAGAGAACTCCTACAGCTGATAAATGACTTCAGCAAAGTGGCTGGATATAAAATCAACTCAAGCAAGTCAGAAGCCTTCCTATACTCAAAGGATAAGCAGGCTGAGAAAGAAGTAAGAGAAATAATTCCCTTCATGATAGCCACAAACCATATTAAGTATCTTGGCGTGACTCTAACCAAACAAGTGAAAGATCTGTATGACAAGAACTTCAAGTCTCTGAAGAAAGAAACTGAAGAAGACCTCAGAAGATGGAAAAATCTGCCATGCTCATGGATTGGCAGGATTAATATAGTAAAAATGAGCGTCTTACCAAAAGTAATACACAGATTCAATGCAATCCCCATCAAAATCCCAACTCAATTCTTCATAGAGTTAGAAAGAGCAATTCAAAAATTCATCTGGAATAACAGAAAACCCAGAATAGCTAAAACTATTCTCAAGAGTAAAAGAACCTCTGGGGGAATCAGTATCCCGGACCTCAAGCTGTACTACAGAGCAATAGTGTTAAAAACCGCATGGTATTGGTACAGTAACAGACATGTAGATCAATGGAACAGAATTGAAGACCCAGAAATGAATCCACACTCCTATGGTCACTTGATCTTTGACAAAGGAGCTAAAACCATCCAGTGGAAAAAAGATAGCCTTTTCAACAAATGGTGCTGGCTCAGCTGGAGGTCAGCATGCAGAAGAATGCAAATTGACCCATCCTTATCTCCTTGCACTAAGCTCAATTCTAAGTGGATCAAAGACCTCCACATAAAACCAGACACACTGAAACTAATAGAAGGGAAACTAGGGAAGAACCTTGAACATATGGGCACAGGGGAGAATTTCCTGAACAGAACTCCAATAGCTTATGCTCTAAGATCAAGAATAGACAAATGGGACCTCATTAAATTACAAAGTTTTTGCAAGGCAAAAGACACTGTCAAAATTCATTGTTTTTAATTGCAGAGTAGTATTCCATTGTGTAAATATACCACATCTTCTGAATCCATTCCTCCATTGAGGGACATCTGGGTTCTTTCCAGCTTATGGCTATTATAAATAAGGCTGCTATGAACATAGTGGAGCATGTGTCCTTATTGCATGCAGGTAAAGCCTCTGGGTATATGCCCAGGAGTGGTATAGCCGGATCCTCCGGGAGTGTCATGCCCAGTTTTCTGAGGAACCGCCAGACTGCTTTCCAGAGTGGTTGTACCAGCCTGCAATTCCACCAGCAGTGGAGGAGTTTTCCTCTTTCTCCACATCCTTGCCAACAACTGCTGTCTCCTGTGTTTTTGATCTTAGCCATCCTGACTGGTGTGAGATGGAATCTCAGGGTTGTTTTGATTTGCATTTCCCTAATGACTAAGGATGATGAACATCTCTTTAGGTGCTTCTCAGCCATTAGATATTCTTCAGGTGAGAACTCTTTGTGTAGCTCTGTACCCCATTTTTTAATAGGGTTATTTGCCTCTCTGGAGTTTAACTTCTTGAGTTCTTTGTATATCTTGGATATTAGCCCTCTGTCGGATGTAAGGTTGGTAAAGATCATTTCCCAGTTGGTTGGTTGCCGGAAGTCAAACTATCACTATTTGCAGACGATATGATAGTATACATAAGCGACCCAAAGAACTCCACCAGAGAACTCCTACAGCTGATAAATGACTTCAGCAAAGTGGCTGGATATAAAATCAACTCAAGCAAGTCAGAAGCCTTCCTATACTCAAAGGATAAGCAGGCTGAGAAAGAAGTAAGAGAAATAATTCCCTTCATGATAGCCACAAACCATATTAAGTATCTTGGCGTGACTCTAACCAAACAAGTGAAAGATCTGTATGACAAGAACTTCAAGTCTCTGAAGAAAGAAACTGAAGAAGACCTCAGAAGATGGAAAAATCTGCCATGCTCATGGATTGGCAGGATTAATATAGTAAAAATGAGCGTCTTACCAAAAGTAATACACAGATTCAATGCAATCCCCATCAAAATCCCAACTCAATTCTTCATAGAGTTAGAAAGAGCAATTCAAAAATTCATCTGGAATAACAGAAAACCCAGAATAGCTAAAACTATTCTCAAGAGTAAAAGAACCTCTGGGGGAATCAGTATCCCGGACCTCAAGCTGTACTACAGAGCAATAGTGTTAAAAACCGCATGGTATTGGTACAGTAACAGACATGTAGATCAATGGAACAGAATTGAAGACCCAGAAATGAATCCACACTCCTATGGTCACTTGATCTTTGACAAAGGAGCTAAAACCATCCAGTGGAAAAAAGATAGCCTTTTCAACAAATGGTGCTGGCTCAGCTGGAGGTCAGCATGCAGAAGAATGCAAATTGACCCATCCTTATCTCCTTGCACTAAGCTCAATTCTAAGTGGATCAAAGACCTCCACATAAAACCAGACACACTGAAACTAATAGAAGGGAAACTAGGGAAGAACCTTGAACATATGGGCACAGGGGAGAATTTCCTGAACAGAACTCCAATAGCTTATGCTCTAAGATCAAGAATAGACAAATGGGACCTCATTAAATTACAAAGTTTTTGCAAGGCAAAAGACACTGTCAAAATTCATTGTTTTTAATTGCAGAGTAGTATTCCATTGTGTAAATATACCACATCTTCTGAATCCATTCCTCCATTGAGGGACATCTGGGTTCTTTCCAGCTTATGGCTATTATAAATAAGGCTGCTATGAACATAGTGGAGCATGTGTCCTTATTGCATGCAGGTAAAGCCTCTGGGTATATGCCCAGGAGTGGTATAGCCGGATCCTCCGGGAGTGTCATGCCCAGTTTTCTGAGGAACCGCCAGACTGCTTTCCAGAGTGGTTGTACCAGCTTGCAATCCCACCAGCAGTGGAAGAGTGTTCCTCTTTCTCCACATCCTCGCCAACAACTGCTGTCTCCTGTGTTTTTGATCTTAGCCATTCTGACTAGTGTGAGATGGAATCTCAGGGTTGTTTTGATTTGCATTTCCCTCATGACTAAGTATGATGAACATCTCTTTAGGTGCTTCTCAGTTGGGACCTCCAGGCGCAGAGATAACAGAGCATAACATCGCTTGGGACACAGCCAGCTTGTGTGCTCCCTGCACCCAAGAGCTGGGCAGTTCTGTGGTCACCTAGCACCTGCTCTGCTGTGGGACATCAGCCCTGCAGAGGGCCCTGCACCGGGAGAGAGCGCACCAGCCTCCCCTTAGCCACCTCTGCTCAGGGGATTGACTACACTGAGCCTTCAGGTAAGCAGGGATTTCCCCTGGCACCGATTTCTGGGGCCTGCCCTGCTCCTGAGTGACTTCGGAGCCCTGATGTGCCTTGCCCCGAGTGATGTTATATTGGGGAGTCCCTGCACATCCAAAGACTCAGCTTAGTGGTTCCCCAGAGCAGAGGTCGCCAAGGGGAGGCTGGTATGCTCCCGCCCTGTGTGGGTGAGCTTTCTCCCAGAGTGGGGGGGCGGGGGGGGCTCTGCAGGGCAGATGTCCCACAGCAGAGCTGGCGCATAGGTGACTGCAGAACTGCCCAGCTCTTGGGAGCAGGGCCACACAAACTGGCTGAGACCCAACCGATATTATGCTTGATTGTCCCTGTGTCTGGAGGTTCGAGTTGCCCTGGTGCCGGAGCAAAGATGGCGGAGTGCACTCTGCACTCTCTCGGCGGCGCAGATCACTCTGCAGGGGGGATGGCCCACAGCAGAGCTGGCGCCCAGATGAGACCGCAGAGCTGCTCCGCTCTTGGGAAAAGATGGAAGCCAAACAGGCTGTGTCCCAAGCGATGTTATATTGGGGGGTCCCTGGGTACCTGTATCCTCAGTCAGAAATGTTTTTGTATTGATAAATTTGGCAGTAAAAACAACAGAAGCAGAGGAATGACTTTTGCAAATCTTCACGTTATAGGTGTTAGGATTCTGTCTAAGCTCCACCCACAGTTACCTGGCAACAACAGGTATGCCCCTCCCCACAGTTACCTGGCAACAGCCAGGTAGGCCTGGCCTACTATAAAAGGCCTTCTCCTTCTCTTACATCTCTTATTCCCTCACTCTCAGCTTCTCTAGTGCCCCCTCTTAGGCTCTCCTCCCCTCTCCCCTCTCTCCATGTGGTCATGGCTAGCCTCTGCTTCTCTACTCTCTCCCTCTCTCTGCCTTTCTCTGCTTCTACTACCCCCTTAACTCCCATCCCATGCCCTGAATAAACTCTATTCTATGCTATACCTGTGTGTGTCTGGTCCTTCACGGGGAAGGGATGCCTCGGCATGGGCCTGCTGGGACACCCCCTTCCCCCACACCATCACAGAACATATTCTCACACCTCTTTCTCTTTTTATGATCACAACATTGGTGCCTTGTGACTTGGATCCAGAAACCATGCCATCTCAGCCACAACCACACTTGCTATCCCCGGTCTGGTAAGCACCCCATCCCCCACTAGTCAGAGCGACCGTCTGCATGGTCCTAGCTATTTCTTGAGCTTGTAGCTACCCCTGTGCTGTCCTTGAGGATATGAGACATTCAGTTTTTCACTGAACCTCGTTTTACAACTTTTTCCCTTGGTGAGATTTCCCTCTCTTTCTCACAGCTGAGAATTCCAGGCTGGGCCTGGATACCCTTGCATGTCTCTCACTTGGGTCAGTCTGTTCTCTTTCCCCTCTCCCGTCTCATTTGCGGCCTGCTGGCTTGGCTGGTTTGCCTGAGAAGGAGGTCTGTCTCTTTGCTCTGCCATGCCTGGGACTCTGCCTCCCTCCTCCCAACCTCCTAGTTTTCCAATCCTCCCTCAGCTTGAGGTGCAGGGTGGTGCTGGGTGGCCACAAGCACGTTGCTAGGATACGAAACAAGCTACTTTAGGTCTTTCCCTTTCCCTGCCCACTTTGGGCCATGACTTCCTCCGCTGGCAGGAAGTTCCACTCTACAGCCACGCAGACCTGTGGTGCCAGCTGCTTGCTCCCGCAGGCGCACCACCTCTGTCAGACAGGTTCACATTTCTGCTACCAGACTGCAGAATCCCACAAACACACACTGGCCACAGTAATTGGTAAAGAGTTTCTCCTGTTGACAGTAGGGACCCTTAGGCCACGATAAGGTATGGCCAGCCTCTTTTGAGCTAATGGTTGGCTTTCAATGCCCAGTCCATATGACTGGCCTCCTGGTTGACATTTGTGTTAGGACATAGAGCCCTTGGGTGACTTCCCTTCTTGAAAGCAGTCTAAAAATCCTTTGAGCTCTTGCAGGTGCTGAAAATCCTGAACCAGGGTGGATTGCTTTCTGACATTTCCGGCAAACATCGTAGGGCCACTAGATTTACTTGTGACCACCTGAATTTCTAGCTTGGCTCTAACTGTGTTGCTGAAATTCCTCTAGGGCTGGTACGGATTATTCAGTAACTTCCCTCTCACTCTTATGCACTAAATTGTCTTCGACCTTATATTTTAAGAGATCTTCACACATACTGCCAGCAGTCTGACAAATGGAAAAAGACCCAAGCCTTACCTATCTGTTCCCCCACCCCCCTGACTTGTTCTATAGCCTATGTGCTCAGTTTGTGTCACAGGCCTAAATCTGCCTGGACAAACTCATTATCTGTCACCACGATTTTATGCCACTGCTGCCAACTCTCTTATTCTAAGATTCTCATTCTTATCCTATCTTGACTACTGCTGTTCTATCTCGCACACAATCTTGTCAGAAGTTTGTTAATTATTAAATTTATTACAGACAGAATTCCCAAAAGCCTCTAACAGTTTCTCCCATGAGGTCTCAGAAGATGTGGACACTACTACAGGATGCTGCCTAGATTGTGTGTGATATGATGATCACTGAAATATTCAGTGGATAAGACCAGATACCTTGAGTAAAATGACTTAGCTAAACAAAGGTAAGACATTTCTCATGTCATGCGTATCCATTCCACAGAGAAAAAGCCCTGTGTCTCCTTCTCTTGAAAGCCAGATTGACAGCCCAAGTTGCCGTGGAGACCGGAGACCACAGAGAACTGCTGGCTACTGGAATCTGTTGTTTTTTAAATAATATTAACTGTTAAATTATTGTTTATTCCTCAGACTTCTGACTACATTGACAGCTAGACAGTTATCTCCTTACCTAAACTCTGTTTCCGTTAAATGCTTCATATTTCCTCTTCTTGCTTTGCCACTATCCTAATATTATCTGAGTTCCTATAAATTTGCCTAACTCTAATAAAGCATTCAACTATATGATCCAACTTTTTAATCTTGTTCTTTCTGCTCCACAAAAGGCTCATCTTAAAGACTGTTCATGTGGTTAACTCATGTTGTTAACTCATGTTGTTATCTCTTTAGTAAACTTGTTAGCTACAGGATACCTACCCAGATCTACCTCTCATGGATGAAATAGGCTCCATCCAGATAAGTACATCTGCCAAAAGTTCCCACTTACTACCTGCTCCAAAGGGTGGGATTCCTCTGGGTTTCAATTGTACATCTTAAGAAAATTTTTTCTTTCTCCTGAATGTACTTAATCTTATCCCCTACCTATACTAATGTGTTTCAACATCTTGTCAAGTCCAGACCCTTGCTACATCCAGGACAGCTCCAGAGAAGCAAACTTCAGATGTTCTAATCTCCTCTCAGACACAGACAGCTTCTACTGGACCTGTTCTTTTGACCTATCCCCAGTTGGCTCCACAGACCCTGAAGAGCAAGGAAGCAGTCAATTCTCCTGAGACTGGACAAACATCCCCATACACATTTCTCTAGGTTCCCCAGAGACATGTTGCCCCCAATGTCAGTATAAAGCAGCCAGATATCACAACGACCCTATTCCTGCTTCACCACCACCTTTTTTAAATTTTTCTTTTTTTAATTAAACCAAAATGGTGGAATGTTAGGATTCTGTCTAAGCTCCACCCCACAGTTACCTGGCAATAACCAGGTATGCCCCTCCCAACAGTTACCTGGCAACAGCCAGGTAGGCCTAGCCTACTATAAAAGGGGATGCTCAGCTCCTCCTCCTTCTCTTACATCTCTTATTCTATCACTCTCAGCTTCTCTCTTGCCCCCTTTTGGGTTCTCCTCTCCTCCCCCTCTCTCCACGTGGTCATGGTCGGCCTCTTCTTCTCTACTCTCTCCCTTTTTCTGCCTCTACTACCCTCTTGACTCCTATCCCATGCCCTGAATTAATTCTCTTCTATGCTATACCAGTGTGTGTCTGGTTCCTCAGGGGGAAGGGATGCCCCTGCATGGGCCCACTGTGGCACCCCTTCCCCGAATATGCTGTAGAACATATTCTCATACCTCTTTTTCTTTTTATGATCACAACAATAGGGGCATATGATTGTTGTTTTTGTCAACTTGATGAAATCTAGAATCACCTGGGAAGAGAGTCTCAATGAGGGGTTGCCTAGACTAGGTTTGCCTTTGGGTGTGTTTGTGGGTAATTGTCTTATTCATGTTAATTGATGTGGAAAGACACAGCCCACTGTGGACAACACCATTCCCTGGGCTTGAGTCCTGGCTTATATACAAAAGTACAGAGAAAAGAAACATTAGAAGCATGCATGCACTGATTCTTCTCTGCTCTTGACTTGTAGATCTAGTCTGACTAGCTGTTACAAGTTCCTACTGCTTTTTATGCTATGATAGACTATAATTTGTGCTAAAATAAACTCTTTTCTCCTTAAGCTGTCTTTGTCAGTTTTTTTAACCACAGCAACAGATATAAAACCATGCAGGATATCTCTCGATTCTCATCTTCTGGAAGAACACCATGTAAGCAGAAGGTTATTTAGTACAGCAAAGTAAAACACCTACAGAGAGATTGGAGTGAGCTACCCTGAAGTGGGGAGTTTTCTGGTGGGTTCTGTGTTGTGGATTCTTACAAAGTTTTATAAATAGTTAAGAGGTAGATGGCATATTGGAGGAATAGGTCAAACTTTTCCCTACCAAATCAGGGTAGACCAGATCTCTCTTTGGGGTTATTTTTTTTCCAATGATCATCTAGAAAAGCCCACAAGGGTATGTTGTGTGTAAAGCACAATACAAGTGATAGTCTTTTGAGCATAGGTAATTCAGAAGTGCTATGTAGCAATTGGGAAAGTACCCTTACATCTTAGTTCCTGCTACGGTAGAAGAGCACACCTGTAACTGTCCAGCCACCACAGAGTACTGGGTCTACCTGAAATGGGGGCTGGAAATGAAAAGGACAGGCTGCAAGAATGAAGCCACTACAAAAGTTTCTGATCTAGGCTCCAAGTTTATTAGTCAGCACTGCATTTATATAGGAAAACCCCACAGACCCCCATCCTTTGTTTCAGCTGGATTGAATTGCAAAGCAAGCTCAGCAGGCAGTCTGCTCTTCTAAGAAATTGACTCCACCTGGGTTGTTGAGGTCCAACTGTGGCAAACACTTAAGGTCTATTTAGCCTGCTCAAGGCTGGGGGAAGGGCACACACACTTGCAACTTCGAGGATGTTTGAACACAAAGGGATATTCTGACCTCCAGAAGACACAGCTACTAGGATACAGCTGCAGTTTTCCTTGTTTATTTCACATATAATTCCTTGCCTACCTGGAATCACACATTTTTTGTTTTGTTTTAAGGTGAGTTTATCTGTGACAATGTGTCACTTGTTATTTATCTTTATTTTAAAAATGTTCTACTAAATTAATTTTTGAAAAAAATTAGCTGTGATTGGCTTTGAAGTTGCATTTCTGGAATTGCTAATTTAAGGTTGTTAACCCATTGATGAACTGTTTATCACTAGAATACATATGGCGGTCAGAGGACAGCTTATGGGAGTTGTGCTCGCCTACCATATGAATCTCAGGGATTAAACTCAAGTTGTCTCTTCACAGCAGTAGAATAGTAACTAAAACCCTAGGTAAGCACTCCACCAGCTGAGCTATTAATATATCACCAACATTAATCTTAGTTGATATTATCTATTTTGTTTGGTTTCTCTTTTGTGTTTGTATGGATTTAAAAAGTATTAATTAATTCATTTTTACTGTGTAAATTTATTTTATTAATTGTGTATGAGGGTTTCCCTGCATGTACCATACATGTCCTTTGTTCCTGAAGAGCCAGCCAGAAGAAGGTGACCAATGCCCAGAACTGGGGTTACAGACAGTTATGAGTTGCTATATCTGTGCTAGGAATCAAAGCTGGGTCCTCTGCAAGTACTCTTAACCACTGAGCAATCTCTCTAGCCCCTGAGAGGACATTTCTATTCCTATTTAGTATATTAAACAAGATTTATAGATACTGCTAACTGCTATTGGCCATCAAAATATGAAAACAAACAAGCTGGAATCATTAGTTGTGTATATAGAACAATCAGCCAGCTTGTATCAGTTGCCAAAAAACGTCTAAAATCAGTGGCTTAAAAACAGTATTTTCACACCATGAAGACTCCAGAGATAGACAATCTAGGGTGAATGGTTTAATAATGACACCAAGGCTGCAGGCTCTATTCCTTTCCTCAGATACCCTCAGTATACAGTTTCTGTTCAGAACATAGTAGATGGTCTATCTTCCATTGCCATGCCTGTATTGCAAGGCAGAAAGAAAGGCAGGGTAGCTGCCACAAGGTAAAGGGTGTCCTACTTGAGGATGCCATGAGATTCCATCTCAGGATCTTAGTTAGAAGCCCTGCCAATCAGTTCCTCAGAAAATTGGGAATTGACCTACCTCAAAACACAGCTAGCCCACTTCTGGGCATATACCCAAAGGATGCTCTATCCCATCATAAGGACACTTGCTCAACTATATTTATAGCAGCTTTATTCATAAAAGCCAGAAACTGTAAAAAGTCTAGATGTCCCTCTACAGAAGAATGGGAAAAGATCATATGGTACATTTACACCATGGAGTATTACTCAGCTGTTAAAAAATGGCATAATGAAATTTTCAGGAAATCAAATGGAATTCAAAAAAAGTTATTGTAAGTGAGGTAACCCACAGAATGATAAATATAGTGGCTATTCACTTATAAGTGGATGTTAGCTATTAAGTCAATAATAAGCTACAATCTACAAACCCAGAGAGGTTAGGTAAAAAGGAGGGCTATAGTGGGAAACATGGGTCTCCCTAAGAAGGGGAAACAGAATTGATTTTGAGGGTAGACTGGGGGTGGAGGTGGGAGCAGAAGGGAGGGGTGGAGGGAGGGAAAGAGAGAGAGAGAGAGAGAGAGAGAGAGAGAGAGAGAGAGAGAGAGAGAGCAGGTAGAGACAGTGTGGAAATGTAGTACAGTGGAAACTTCCCAGAGTCTATGAGAGTGACCCTAGTGAGGACTCCTAGTAATGAAGGATACAAAGTCTGAACTGGCCATTTGTAGCCAAGCAAGGCTTCTAGTGGTGGTAATGGGTTTCATTCAGTTGAGTTGTTGGGCAAGGGGAAATCGTGGAGATCCCCAAACAAATCAGGTTTATGATATGACAGAGGGTTGCCCTCCACAAACTGAGACAGGGTTGAGGCTTGCTGAGGTCAACATCCACACAGCTCATTGAATGTAGAGACGCTGAACCGGTGCCTGCATGGATCCTTCACCCCTATGTTCTAGTCTTTTTTGGTGTGGGGAGGTACTCTGTAAGCTACCAAAAGAGAAACGTGGACATAAACCCAGCCACAAAACCTTTGACCAAAAATCTGTCCTTCCACAAGATGTGCTGGGACAATGGTGGCACAAAATTTGTGGGAGTGGCCAACCAGTGTTTTGTTTGACATGAGGCCCACACCATGTGAGGGAGCACATGCTCTACATTGCCTGGATGTCTAGGAACCAGAGACTGGACAGCCCAGTGACCTAGGTTAGACCCAAACATGACTGGCCAAAAAATAAATCAATGAAATGGTTAATAGTGATATCCTGCTATACTCCATTCATCATCAGAGAGGCTTCCTCTAGCAGCAGATGGGAGACAGTGCAGAGACCTATAGCCAGACATTACACAGGGAGAGTCTAAATTGAAAGTCTCCATTAGATTTCTCCCCTCAGAACTATAAGGAAGGAAGAGAGTTAGGAAAAGTACAAGTGAGGAGATGGAGGATATCAGGTCCACTGAATCAACTAAGCAGGGCTCACCAGATGGAAGTGTCAAGAACAGGGCCTGCATAGATTTTCTCCGGGTCCTCTGCATATGCGTTATAACTGTTAGCTTGGTGTTTTTGTGGGACTCCTAACAGTGGGGTCAGTTGTGACTGATTCTTTTGCCTGTGCCTGGAACTCTTTTCCTCCTGTTGTGTGGCTTTATCCAGTCTTGGTGTGAAGGCTTTTGCCTTGTCTTGTATATTTTTGTCTTGTTTGATGGTTGTCTTTTGGAGGCCTGTTCTTTTCTGAAGGGAGTTGGTGGGGGTGGACTGGGGTGTGTGAGAGAGGGGAAATTGTGGTCAGAATGTATTGTAGGAGAGAAGAAGAATTTATTTTCAATTAAGAAGAAGAAGGAGGAGAAGGAGGAAGCAGCAGCGGCAGCAGCGGCAGCAGAAGCAGCAGCAGCAGAAGAAAAGGAGGAGGAGGAGGAGGAGGAAGAGAAGAGGAAGAGGAAGAAGAAGAAGAAGAAGAAGAAGAAGAAGAAGAAGAAGAAGAAGAAGAAGAAGAAGAAGAAGAAGAAGAAGTGGTAAAGCCCTGCCAATGACTTCCAGCTCTGTTTCAGGCAGCTGGGTCATGTGGTCATTCTGTCTCATCTCTATCAGAGGCTGTAGTATATTGTCTGTACCTGGGTCTCTTGCCTTTTTCAACAAAAGCAGAGTTCTTTTAGGGAGGAGAAAGAGGGTGTGTTAGATATTGAATTGCTAAAGGTAGACTTCAGTTCACTGCCTTGGTGCATCTCTTGCCTTCACAGGATGGTGAAGCTGGAATCACAAAGTAGGTGTCTATTATACTCTCCCTAGTCTATTTGGCCACATATCTTGGTTTTCATTTTCTCTCTGGTTGCTATGAAGTCTCACTGATATTCTCATTAAGGGACTGGTGGAATTTATAAGCACCTGGGGGGATCCATCTCTCAAAATGTTTATTTGAACAACCATTTAGCCAATTCAAGAGATTGCTCTGTGAACAAGCTGTCTTTTTAGAGGGGTATAGGGAGAGGCAAGCCATAACACTTTATTTTGGGAAATTTATATCAACCTGTCCCTGGATAGATTTTAACACCACAGGCAGGGAAATAAAAAAAATATATATTTTCTCTTGTACTCAGAGCATTTCAGGGACGATAATATCTTTGAGATCAGGTTTAGTTTGGTTTTCCTCAGCTCTTTTGCTTTGGTTAGCACAAAGCCTATTGTGGTAATTTGACCATCTCTCCTGGTAGGAAAAGCAAAGAGAAAATACAGCAGGATAGTTTCCTGTGCCTACATGCCCCCCAAGCCCAGTCAACAGGATTCTTCCTTCTGCTCCCTTCTCATAGCTCTTGATCTATTCTTTTGACTCATACTTTATTCACTCTCCTCCTTACTCTCTTCTCTATACTCAAATGCTTTTTAAAGGTCAGAGATGTGGACATTCATCTTTGTATCCCATTTCTGCTCCTAGAATGGCACTGTCTAGTAGTAGAAACAGGGAAGCTCATTCAATTTTCATGACTTGCTTTGAAAAAGTAGCAAGTAATAGTCAAATTTTAATTTATGGTCTATTTTATTTAGACCAACATGTCCAAAGTATAGCTTTTTCAATATAATACAATTATTGAGATAATTTGCATTTTATAGTAAAATTTCAGAATTGCTGTGTTTTTTCTATTTAATTTGAGATGCCAAATCTTTTAAGTTCAGACTCCATTTTAGAGAGCCTGACCTAAGTTTGAATTCAGGTAAGCTAACAGGCTGGTAACTAACATTAGTTTCCAAGTTGCCCCCCAACAAAACCTGAGCCTAGCTTCAGTCTCTAGGCTAATCCCCAACAAGACCAGAGTTTCTAGGTTACATCCTCAACAAGACCAGTGTCTCCAGGTTATTCCCCCAACAAACCTGCACCCTGGGTTACAAGCCCACCCCTTGACTAATGACCACCAATGCAGAGGGGAGCAGAAGTTAAGTTTGATATGACTCCCAGCACCAGCCAATTATGTTAAAGGCCACAAGAGCATTCCAATTAGATGCTTGCACACATACTCCCTGCTTGCTCTTTACTTTAAAGCCTTGCCCTGATAGACATTCCGGGCTCCACCACCACCAAAACCATCCTGCGTGAAGGCAGTGCATGGGGGGCGGTGTGTGTGTGTGTGTGTGTGTGCGCTGAGCAAGCTTGACTAGAATAAAGATCCTGCTGTGAGTTACATCAAATCATCTCCTCTGTTTTGGGGGATCACTAACATTTCCCTGGCACAACAAACTCACATCATGTCCTAGTTTGCTTTGCCAACTTGACACAGCCTAGAGTTAATTGAGAAAGGTCTCTCAATTGGGAAATTATTCAGATAAGATTAGAAGGGGGAACAAAATACTCACAAGAGGAAATATGGAGACAAAGTGGGGAGCAGAGACTAAAGGAAAGACCATCCAGAGACTGCCCCACCTGGAGGATCCATCTCATATACAGTCACCAATCCCGGATGCTAATGTGGATGTGAAGAAGTGCTTGCTGATGACAGCCTGATATGGCTGTCTCCTGAAAGACTCTGCCAGCATCTGACAAATACAGTTAGATGCTCACAGCCAGCTATTGGATTGAGTGTGGGGTCCCCGATTGATTGAAGAGTTGGAGAAGGAACTGAAGGAACTGAAAGGGTTTGCAGCCCCATGGAGGGAGCAACAGTGGCAACTGGCCAGACCCCCTGGAGCTCCTGGGGACTGGTCCACCAACCAAAGAGTAGACATGGAGGGTCCCATGGCTCCAGCCGCATATGTTGCAGAGGATGGCCTTGTTGGACATCAGTGGGAGGAGAGGCCTTTGGGACTGAGGATGTTCGATGCCCCGGTATAGAGGACTGCCAGGGAAGGAAGATGGGAGTGGATGGGTGGGTGGGGGAGCACTCTCATAGAGGTAGGGGGAGGGGAGATGGGATAGGGGGAGACCTAGAAAGGGGAAATATAAAAAAAGAAAACATACAATAAAAAACTCAAAAAAAGAAGAAATTATACAAATAAAGAAGAGCTTCCTTACCAAAAAAAAAAAAAAAAAAAAAAAAAAAAGAAAAGAAAAGAAAAATGGTCTGTGGGCATGTCTATGGGAGATTATCTTGATTGTTAATTGATGAAGGAGGGCTAAGCCCACTTTGGGTGGTATCATCCCCTATGCAAATAGTCCTGGGATATAAAAGAAAACTAAGGATAATCCTGAGAGAAAGTCAATAAGCAGTGTTCTTCATGATTTCTGCTTCAATTTCCTGTTTGAGTACCTGCCCTGACTTCCTTCAATGACAAACTATAAACTGGAAGTAAACTGTTTCCTCCCCAGGTTGTTTTTGGTTAGAGTGTTTTGTTTTGCTTTAAATCACAGCAACAGAAAGGAAATTAGCCAAAAAAAACCCCTCATCTTGGAGTGCGGGATATTTTAAGAGCTACATGGGACTAGTGAGCACCATATTGGACAGCACAGGTTCAGACAGTAAGCTAGGAAATGAGGATACATCATAACTTTCCTTGAGCTCCAAATGTTATAAGCTAGGATTTTAGGAAATACTGTAGTTGTATATACTATGATTTCAAAGATTTGACTGTTTAAATAATATTGTGACCAGCTTTAACCAAGTTTAGGATATTAGAAAGGGATTGAGGACACAGCTTTGTTGGTAAAGTGCCTTGTAAGCACAAGGACTTGAATTTAGTTTCAAGAACACATGTGAAAAAGCTATGTGTTTATGCTGTCAGTGCTGGGAAGGTGGAGACAGGCAGATCCCCAGGGCTCCCTGGTCAGCCTGCCTAGCCTACTTGATATACTCCAGGTCAGAGAGAGAACTTTTCTCAAAATACAAGATGGATGGCCCCTGAGGAATGATGCCAGAAGGTGTCCTCCGGCCTCAGTGCACACATGAATCCCTATACATATGTGCACTTCTATACAGATGCACATACATGTACATACAATATTAGAGAGTGGGAAAGATTTTATTTGCCTAGATTCATATACTAACCTGACTTCAGATAACAATATGTTTAGTTTTCTTGTATTATAGATGGAAATAAATAGCTAAAGGCTCAGATTGGCTGTGTGATTTGTCTAAGATCAATAGCAGAACTGGTACCAGGACCCAGTGATTCACTCAACCTTCATTCAATGAAGTTATTAAGAGCTTTCTACATGTAAGGAGCTGTGCTATGTGCTTTGAATCCATAGCCATTCCATTTTTATCAGGAATTGCTTGCTGTACTGTGGATTTTAATGGTCTGTCAAAGGTTCACATGGCAAAGGCTTCCTCACCAGAATGACACTAATGGTGGGACCTTTAGAGGTGGAATTTAGAGAGATTTTTAAGTCACTGGGAATGAACTTGAAGGAGATGATGAGACCTCAGATCCATCCTCTCCTTATCTTTTAGTGAATGGTTTTGCTTTGCCAGACATGCCCACCATGGTATGTTACCTTACCTGAAACAATAGGGCTAACTGACTATGGGTGATACTTCCAAAACTTGTCTCCTAAATTAACCTTTGATCTTTATAAGTTGAATGCTTAGGGTACTTAATTTAATAAGGAAAACCTGACTATGAGAGAGATAAGATAGAGAAGAAACAGGAGTGATGCCCTAGTAGGATGTCCATCTTTTTGACCATTGTGACACAATACAAAGTTCACACTAGGAATGCACAATTGAATCTCTACCTTCCTTCAAACCTAAAAATTTACATAACATTTTCTGTAAACTTATGATTTTGTATTGCTCTACGTTCATAGATATCCTCAACAGCATGTGACCTATGGACTGTGGGTTGGACGTTCTTTCAGGATATTCTGAGTATTATAAAGCATGAATGGTGGTACTCATGAGGAGAACGAATAAAAGCAGTGAGTGGGTGAAGAGTTGTTTGTTGCTCACTTTCATGCTTTCTCCAGGCTCATGAAAGCACTTCATAGTTGATTGACACATTGATAAATGTTTTCTGTCCTTTCATGGGGTCAGTGAAATGGTAAGGGTGTTTGCCACCAAGCGTGATGAGCTGAGTTTGATCCTTGGTATCCACTTGATAGAAAGAGAGAATCTCAGCTTTCAGGAGGTGGAGGTAGGAGGCTCAGAAGTTCAAGCTCCTCTATGTAAAGAGTTCAAGGTCAGTCTGGGATTCATGAGACCTGATCTCAACCAATAATAATAATAGTAATAATAGTAATAATAATAATAATAATAATAATAATAAAGTTATTTGTGTGGCTTTAATATATTTTATCATATGAAATAATATATTATTACATAAATATAAGTAATATTTAAATATAAGGTTTAAAACCATTATGATTTATATATTAATAGCAGGTATTGCTATTATTATTATTATTATTATTATGCCCCAGTGTTATGTCAACAGCTTACATGCAGAAATATTTTTTTCTAGTATATCTCCAAGCTTTGTGTCTTCAAGCCTAGTCATCCTGGATTCTGCTTGCCAGTATCTAGTTTTGGAAACATCTTGGTGCTCAGAGCCATTATCTTCCTTCTTTATGATTTCTACCCATTTCTTCTTTTTCCTAGTGATTTTTGGAGTCCTGTGCAAGTTTATAGTCATCCATTTTTAATGTATATGTTTTCTTGGGCAGGTGTCATTCTTGGCTTTAGCACTTTGCGGTTGTCTCCAGTTCTCTTGCCATCCCTGCTTTCTTATCCATTTCCTTCATTCTCATTTGAGTCTTCTGTATTTTTGTTTTACTTCTTACTACACAGAGTTCACAGTCTCTTATGTACTTTTTGAGAGTCCAGTTGCTTTCTGTTTTCCCCACAGTTGCATGTTTCCTTAACAATTGCTATTCAAACTTTGGTCTAAGGATGGCCGACACCCAGGAATTTGTTAGAAACATGCATTTTCAGGTTCCACCTCAGCATTAAAGAATTATTATTTGCATCGTACATGCAGGAGGCAGAGATCTAGGTGTGTGAGCATTCTTGTGTAGGCCAGGTTGACATCTTGTGCCTTCCTCAGTCTCTCTCTACCATCTTTTGTGAGGTGGGATTGTTAATCCCAAAGATGGATGGAGAAAAACCACAGACCTCAATCATCATGACCAAATTAATAAAAACAAGTTTTTTA
Source organism: Tokudaia tokunoshimensis (assembly GCA_036184795.1). Taxonomy (NCBI): domain Eukaryota; kingdom Metazoa; phylum Chordata; class Mammalia; order Rodentia; family Muridae; genus Tokudaia; species Tokudaia tokunoshimensis. The sequence continues at coordinate 28,071,059 of BTHU01000023.1, read as the reverse complement.
AAATTCATGTACTTGGGCTGCCTCCCCCTAAGGCAGGGTTCCAGAGGTCAGCATTGGATGTGAGGGATGCAAGACTTTTATTTATAGCTCAGGGGTAAGGAGTTTCCAAGTGGGGGATTTGGCGGGCAAAATAGGCAGGGTTACAGGAGCAGAACATAAGTATTAACATCAGGTAGCCATTACAAGGTAGTCAGAGATGGTCATATAACCCTTTGAAACAAAGGTAGGTAGGGCTGCAAGTTGGTTATAAACATCTTTTTGAAACAAAGACATGATCGTCTTTCCTGGAATAAGCAGTACAGAACCATTTGTAGTTACAATTATAGGTGGGGCATAATCCAATCTTTGAGAAACAGAAGTTTAATCATAAATAGGAATGAACCTAGTTTGTCTTTCCTATAAGGTGGCTTTTAAGCGTAAGATGGAGGCAGGATGATTCTTCAGGATCTCTCAACGAATTGGGCCTTTTGTGTATAGGACTATCCTCCAAGTCAAGCTGCCATCATCTTCATCAGATCAGCTGTGATTGCTTTCAAAAGATCATCACAGCTGGACTTGGTGACTCTAAAGCATCCTTCATAGGAGGGGAAGTTGGGAGGGTAAAGGCACCCTCAGTGTAGTATTCAGCCACCCTTCCCAAGCAGTTATAGACAAGTCTGTTCTAACTCAATGTGGTCTTGAGAGGGGCTGGAATATGTGAGGGGGGAAGGACTAGGAGAAGGGATCCCATCTATGTAGCCATTGTCTATGCTGGGTGTAGATCTCCCAGTGCTCCTCTTTTAGGGTCACCCATGCTCCTGACACAACCCCTCACCTGTGCTCTGAGTATCCCTAATGAAGTCACTGGCTCCCCAGGGTGAACTCTGGTTTGTTGTTGTGAGTTAAGGAAGAAGCAGACATTATTTGTGTCCTCCGCAGTGAAGGAATTTTAGCAAAAATCTCATTGGGCTAGACCGGCTGGCCAGCAAGCTCCAGGGACGCTCCTGACCCTGTTTTCCACACTGAGATTTTATAGGCACATGCCAGTATGCCTGGTTTTTTAAGTGGGTGATGGGGCTATGAACTCAAGTCTTCCTGCTTACAAGTCACCTAGCTGGTCCTATTATCTGCCCTTTCACGTGCTCTCATGGGAGAGGACTTGCCTGTGTGTCATGGCAGCTTCCTGGTTTCTTGGGGGGGGGCAGTCTGGGGACTGTGATTAGAAATGCAGAGCCTCAATTTTCATATGTGTTTCTCAGCCTTGCCATCAACCAACCAGTCATTTGATTTTGTCTCAATATGGGGTTCTGAAAATTAGCTTCGGGAAGGATGTAAAGTATTAAAGTGTCTGGAAGACTGGCATCTGAAAAACTCCTGCTATTTGATTAATATTTAAAAAAGTTTTTTCTTGGTCCTTCCTTGTAAGCCCCGCCCTCCATCCTGTTGGTTTATCCATGCTGGAAAATGATCTAGTCCGGCTTACTTAGTTTTGTAACAGATAAAGTCACATGCCTCCCAATGGTTATCTTCATGTGTCAACTAGAGATGGCCATAATTTCCGGCTCAGATTTTATTCACAGGGCAATGAGTTGATGAATACTACTTTTAGCCAATTCCTGGTAGATTCTCTAGAGCAGTGGTTTTCAACCTTCCTAGTGCCTTGACCCTTTAATACAGTTCCTCATGTGGTGACCCCCAACCATAAAATTATTTTCATTGCTATTTCATAACAAACCCTAATGTAAATAGTTGTGTTTTCTAATGGCCTTAGCAACTCCTATAAAAGGGCTGTTTAATCCCCAAAAGGGTTGTGACTCATAGGTTGAGAACCACTGCTCTAGAGGCACAAGCAGTAGAATGAATAAATATTATAAGCAGAATGTATTCCGTGGGCTTCCATAGTACAGAAGGGACAGTCTTGCAATGGCTGTCTGCATACTGAAGGGCCAAGAATTGATAGCTGCTCAGATTCATGTACCTCAGCAGTCCTGTCATGGCACTAAAGGCCTGGAGGATTCATAGAGAACCACTGTGCTTCAGTCCATGTTGGGAAGCTAAGAAAGCAGGCTTCTGATGTCAGTGAAGGATGGCAACAGCAGTAAAACAGCAAAGTAGATGCACTTACTAGCAGGCATAGAAGACTGGCAGGTGAAAATGGAACCCAGACTTCTCCACATCTGGCCTTCTTTCTGCCAGAGGTGCTGCTCATTCTGGGATCTCACCCCAAGCCCCCTACTCCTGCCTCAGTAATCCTCCCTGGAAATATCCTCACAGTCACACCCAGGTGTACTGAAGTCCACAGTCCAAATTAACTACTATACCTGGTACTTCCGGCTGTAAGGATCTCAGATATTTTTTTCTGCCTAAAAGGTGAACGTGGCTCAGGACTACTACTCTACACAGCATGGATACTGAAGGTCAGTTACAATGCTCACTCTCACTTGTTTTTCTCCTGGCAGTTTCTGAGGCTATCTCATCTCTCCTATGACCACTCAGATTTCTTTCGGAGAGTGGCAAGCCACTGATTGCTTTGCTCAGCTTCCAGCACTACTGTGAAATGACATTTTCTGTGCGTCTCTGGGTGTTGTGCAGGGATAATGAAAATGGAGACTCACATAGCACAGATCAGTTGCCATTGCCCTGAAAAACACACAAGTCTACAAGTGGGCTGTGCTGACCTTGGTAACTGCAGTTTTATGCATCCTACTTATGAATATATTATTCACAGAGAAATCCTTAAATTGCCTTTCCTCAGCCAAATTGAAGTGTAATGCATATCAGTTGGTGAATGAGAGTTTCAAGCCATCATGTATTGGTGCTATGTCTCCTTCCACAGTCCCATTTGGAAGTAGGGCTTACAACATTGTTGGAATATTTTATTATGGTGTATTTTTCTTACCTTCTAAAGATGCCCAATGAGAAAAATCTAGGTCTTAAGGATGCTATAGATCTTTAAACATGGTAAAAAAAAGCTGATCATTTTTAATGAGACTTGGATGCACATCATATTTCACAGGCACACACATATTAATTATGAAAAGTATATAAACAAAGGTCTCCCAAAAGTTGGAAATGGAAATGGGTCAACATGGTTAGCATATTTTTGTTTTTCCTAATCTTTTTAGAGTTCCTAGGAATTGAATCCTTTTGTGTAATGATAGTTTGATTTTCTCACACTGGAATTAAGAAAATTATTTTGTGTTTGTGTGTGCATGTGTGAGTGTGTGGAGGTCAGAGGACAGCTTGCATTAGTTGGTTCCCTCCTCCACCCTGTGGGGTCAGGGACTAAATTAAGGTCATTAAGCTTGGTGGTAAACTATCTACTGATCCATCTCCCTGGCTCCCACACTGGAATTTGTGCACACTGTTAACGAAGCTATTTGTATCAAACTATGAGGCTGTCGTAGTATAATATTTATGATACAAACATAATTATGATTTATTTCTTATATTTTTCTTCCAAGTGTAAAAGCTGAAAGGATTGAAATTCCCATTAACTGATAGATGAGGTTTTTTTTTTTTTCCTCTTATGACTATGTGAGGTGGCTTAAATGGTTGCCTTTTTTCCTCCTTGGGATATTACTGGCATGAAGTAAATGATTGAAGGTGACTAGTAACTCCCCCCACTCCCCATACACACACACACACACACACACATCCAATGTTAGGATAATGCAGAAGCTGATTATAATGCTACAGCTTATTTTTTTTTCTTCCAAAGTCCTCTGATTTTAGAGGAAAAGTATGTGTAGTTATTTTAAGGTTCCAGGTTCCAAGCTAATATCACTCTCACTTTCGAACCTATAAGGGTGTCTTTTTTTCCTAGGACTATGCTAATACAGACTCATCAGGAGTCCTGATCACACACTTCATGACCACATGGGGAAAGAGACAGATGCATTTCTTGTTATAAACTAGCTTACATGAGTTTGAGAAATCTATTTCATTTTTTGGAGCCTGGGTTTTCTTACCTGTAAAGAGAATCTTCATAGAGTAAATTAGCTACAAACCTAAAAGACTGAAGATTGAGATAAACTGCTTCTACCTGTCCTCTGATGCCTTTTTTTTTGAGTAGCACCTATTAGTTATCACTAAAGCGTCAACATATGTGATTTATTTATTCACAAACTTTCACTGATGCTGTTGGTAACTTTATTCTTCTCAGGAAACTCATTGAATAACTCAATGGCTGAATATTTGAGAGCTCAGACATAGGATGTCTATGACTATATATAGTATGTAGTGGTATAATTGGGTTCTGTTCAAGGTTATCTACTTGTAGGATATGAAGGATAACCACTATTTAGTAAATTTTTTTTTGCTCTGTATCTCTTCAAAATAGATACACTGTTTTTGATATTGTAAGTTCTGAACACCCTACAGTGACTTTCAAAATTATGAAGGAAGTTGAAGCTTAGGGAGATATAAAATTCTAATTTCAGATCCTATGTTTGTATTTGCTTGGGGAAGTTAGAATGATCTCACCCAAACCTTCTGGATTATTTGTTTGGTGAGCAATGATTCTCTGTTGACTGCTTGAATAATACAAAGCATTAGAAGATGGAGAAAATTTCTCTATCCCGAGTATGATGAAAATACAGTGAGCAGGGCAAGCCCTCTGATCAAAGACTGTCATCTCTTAAGTTTGCATTTCCTCTCCTTTAATGCACTTGTAAAACATGTGCAAGCATTGCCTGTCTCTCATTGCATTCCCCTGTGGAAATTGAAGCACCTGACAGGGATGTAGGGATGCAGGTTTTATAATTCTTGCACTTGGAGACAGGAGGGACCAGGAGCAAGTGATGCTAAGATTGACTACTACTGTTACTGTTCTTAGTTTGTGACGAGGATGCAGTTGGGGCTCTGGGAAATTTTTGTCCTGCTACTTCTAACCTTTGCAGCACTCTGTCACCTTCCAGGGGGGACAGAAGCAGGAGGAATCCAAGACTAATGATAGGATTTACTACTTAGACTCATGAAAAGAAAAGGACACAGCATCCACAACGCCTTAAGTGCACATCTGGCAGAGCAAATGTTCAACACACTGAAGCTTTTTAGCTTTTCTTTTGTGTATGGAAAATCTTTGGATTCATTTTCTCAAAGATCACCTAAGTGTGGATTTAGTTTTCTCTTAACCGGTGGTTACTTGTGTTTCTATTGGCTCAAGTGGCCATTTGCAAAATAGGCCTAATTGTTCCAGGAGGAATCCATCATATTTGATCCTTTTGTATTAAAGATGATGTCGAGCTTGGTGAGATGGTGCATGCCTATAACCTTGGCACTTCAGAGACAGGAGCAGGAGGTTGTGTTTTCAGCCAGCCTGGGCTGCATAGTACACACTATTATAAGTATAAAGTATACAGTATATAGTATAAAGTAGGGACCCAATAAATGTGCTAGAGACAGTAATAATGGTTAATGTCATTCTCATTGTAACTCACTTTTTCTACCGTTTTCCACTTGATGGTTACACATACAATTTATTTAAAAACTTATTTTTCACTTTTTTATTCATGTGCATGCATGTGTGTCTCTGTGTGAGTCAATGCATATGAGAGCAGGTGACTGCTGAGGCCCGAAGAGGGTGATGGATCCAGGGGCTGGAGTTAATGGCAATTGTGAGCTGTCCTATGTGGGTACTAGGAACTGAACTTTGGTCCTCTGGGAAGGCAGCAAGTGCTCTTAACCTTCCGAGCCACCTCTCCAGCCCCAGACAATATAAAATTACAAATTATTCAAAGGGGCTTAAACATTCAAAATGGAGGATCCTGTGCATTTCGGGGACCAAGAGAGATTCCTTTCTTTTTATTATCTTTGTAAGGTTGGCAAACAGAACAATAAGTTTCATCTTAGCATCTTCCCACACATGTGCCGTTGTTTACTCTTCTTCATTTTCTCCCCCACTGCCCTCCTCCATACCTCTCCCTGCTCCAGCTCGTTCCTTCCTTATTCAGTTAGTTCCCCAGTTCTGTTTACCTGTTGCCTGTAAATCATTAGCTTTTATATTTTCCACCTCCCTTCAGGTGTCTTCCTCTCCTCATGATTTGCTTTCTAGTTTTGGAGCCCCTCCATTTATAAACACACATACATATCTAATTTTAAGTTTAGGTTCTGCGTATGAGAGAAAGCACACGACATTTGAGAGTCTGGCTTCTTTTTCTTTTTTGTTACAATAAAAGAACAAACTTTTCTTTTTGATAATGTAGGTGGTACAAACATTTATAAAGAGTAATGCCAGCTTTATATTTAGTGGGCCTGTGTCCAAAAAACCAAATGTTTACGCCCTGTGTGGACCTTGGAGGTTGCGTCTGGCTGATCTTCTGTGTTAAGCTGGATCACTGGTTTCTTTTTCTCGGTTTCAACAGTGAGCTGGTGCTGCGTGGCTTCCTCGAGGTTCTGGAGAAGGCAACTTTTCCACTGCCTGACCCGCTCCATGGCAGCTGCCAGCTTCTTGGGGTCTTGCTTTCCGCTGAGGGTTTTGTGGCGAATCTTGGGTAACGATGAGTTTTGAGACACGGCTGTGAGAGACTGTTGCTTCTGCAGTGGTCATTGGACCCATGAGGCTAACGCAGAGCTATCTTCCCCAGGAGCTGAGAGGTCCTGGCAGGACCTTAACTGCCCACAGAGCTGCTTGGAAGCCCTGAAAATGGGCTTCCTTTTCCTAGAGGCAGCTATGGTGCTAACCTCTGTCTTATGGACCGGGATATCCCGGGAAAGGCGTGAAGACATTAGTCTACCTTCCACGCTCGGTTCACAAAGTTTCAACGGCGTCTCCTATAGGTCTCTGGCTACAGCTAAGGGTAGCTTCCTTAGGAGTCCTGTCTTGTGTGAATTTTTTAAAGCATGTCTTCATCAGGAAAAAAAAATGAGCTCTCCTACTCAGTTCAACGTAGGAAACTGTGCCCCTGTGCCCTCCCTGCAGCCCAAGGGCTGGGGCGCATGCTCTAACACGTCATACACAGCATCACCAGCAAGCGCATCTTCTTTTTTAGGTAAGATCTAGCAAGTCGTGCTTTTCTTTTTTTCCCTTAATCTCAGCAATTTTTTATTAGATATTTTCTTTATTTACATTTCAAACGTTATCCCCTTTCCTGGTTTTCCCTCCGAAAACCCCCTATCCCATCCCCCTTCCCCCTGCTCACCAACCCACCCACTCCTGCTTCCCTGTCCTGGCATTCCTCTACCCTGGGACAATGGTGCTTTCTCAGGACCAAGGGCATCTCCTCCCATTGATGTCCGACAAGTCCATCCTCTGCTACATACGCAGCTGGAGCCATGAGTCCCTCTATGTGTACTCTTTGGTTGGTGGTTTAGACCCTGGGAGCTCTGGGGGTACTGGTTGGTTTATATTTTGGATTCTAGGTGTTATTCTCTCTAACAGCTCTCTTTTGATGATGATGCGTGGCCAGTTGACTCATCCTTGTCTGCCTGATGATCGTGATTCCAGGCTGGGTTGTTATTTCTCTTAATTGGCTCTCTCTTTGAAATGATGGTTTCTACAAGTAATGAAAGGTGACATGGTCTTTGTGCTATTCTGCGCAGCCTTAGAAGAAAGCAACAAGACTGCCAGACACCTGCCAAGGTCAAGAAAGTCTCTGTGTTCTCTCAAGCCTTACCAACAGGAAGTAACAGAACTAATCCTTAGCTAGAGAGACAGAGAACCCTGCCAGGCCACAGACAACATCTGTTGATCTAGCCCAGAGGGTCCACAGATCTGTACCTAAGTTCTTCGGAGAACTGGCCATAGGTCTCTGATGTTGGGATCCAGATACTTAAGAGTTCTTTGTTTGTTTGTTTGTTTTGTTTTTCAAGACAGGGTTTCTCTGTATAGCGCTGGTTGTCCTGGAACTCACTCTGTAGACCAGGCTGGCCTCGAAGTCAGAAATCTGCCTGCCTCTGCCTCCCAAGTGCTGGGATTAAAGGCAGGCACTACCAATGCCTGGCGTAGAGTTCTTTTCATGTGAAATCCAACTCTGCCCCAAATCTCTCTCTCTGATATTCCAGTTAGAATCCAAAGTCTTGTATGCTCCCAGATGGAGAAGAATTATAAACTAGGGATTATTTTTTCTCAATGTAATGATTTCAAGTTGCATATGCCACAATTTCACTTTTCTTTATGGCTATGTAAAATATTTTTTAGCTTTAGATTTTTGTCCCCTCAAGATTTACAAGATTTAAAGTCCTCTAAGGAAGCAAATAGCAGAGATGGAAATCAAATGATCTTGATTTACATTTAAGCTCTAGAATTTAATAAGTTATGGATCCTTACAAGCTTCCTTAATGTCTTAGTGCCTCAAAGTCCACTCCTGCACAATGGAAAAGATAATAGTCTTGATCTCGGCGTTATTGTGATGGTTAGATGAATCAAACTTGCAAAGCACATAGAAAACCGTGCTCAGCTCATAGGAAACACTCCAGAAATGGTAGTATTGCTGCCATCTTGCCTATTGTTTAGGAGCTACTCTGTATGACCCAGAGAGTCATCTATGATAGTTGTCCTTATGGTTTGGGGTGAGTGGTTTATGAAGCATGTAGTAAGAAAAAGTCAAAGAATAAATGGCAAGTAGCAGAGAGATAGAAGCAAAAGATAGCTAGCAAAACATCATCAGATCGGGAGTTGATAGCGTGTTGCAGACAGGACTGGAATAGTCTTGTTGAGAAAGCAAGAAGCGGCCACATCACAAGACATCCAACAGGAAGTGACTGGAGAGGTTGAAGTAGTCCGCTGGAGCTTCCTATCGAGTTTTCTCTCCATGGATGAACTTTCCATGGCTAAGCTCCCAGCTTCCTGTTCCCACTGCAGGCCTTCTCACACGGGATAAGTAGTGGTGGAAATGGTTTACCTTCTAGCTGTTTTCAACACAATGGTTTTACTCTTGGGCTGTTTGCTTTTCCTTTCCCCATCTGTCATAGACTTGGGAAGGAGCAGCCCTTCTCCAGATGAGGTTGCCTTAGAGGACACTCTGAAACAAACATTCATAGAGGGAGTCCCTTCCACTTCTAGTGCCAGCTTGTCAGTGAGTTTCAACAGCACATGACAGTTTACATAATGGATATACCAGAAGCATAAGAAACAAACTTTTTATTGTTGATGGTAGCAAAAATGTATGTCAACAATTCATGGAATTTATCTTGAAAACATTGTGCCAGTTAGGATCAAAAGGTATAACTAATAGAAAATATAACCTTTCTGACTGGCTTTGAGAGTTCATGGGCAGAAAGCTCCAGGGATTGATTTGGTAGTTGAGTTATATCATGTCTAGTGTCTCTTAATTGCCTAGATCCATCCCTACAGCATGAAGCTTCAACCTCAAGTATTGAGTAGAAAGAATAGAGAAAAGTGGTGTCAGCCACATTGGTCTATTTTAACAGGAAGGCAAAATCATTCCTGGAAACTCTTTAAGCAACCTCCTGATTCTGTCTCATTGAGCAACATGATGTTATGTGGTTACCACTGGTGGCAAGGGAGACTGAGCAAGCCAAGAAGTACTGTTTCCAGTGTTGACATTTGAAAGCACTAAAGGATAAGGGGATTGCTGTTGGGTTAGCAGATCAATGCTATTGACTTCGAGTTGTATTTGATTCAGCAAAGTTCAGATTCTATTATTGTTTCTGGAAGTAATATTTAGTCCAAACCTCCCATTTTAATAATGTTTGACACTCTATGCAATAAATATTTTTTATCACATAGTATTCTCATAATAGATTTTTAAATTGCATTTTATTTATTTTGTGTAAATTTATGTGTGTGGTGGGGTGTACAGCACAGGCAGGGGTCAGAGGACAGTCAGGGAGTGGGCTTTCTTCTTCCATTTTGTGGGTCGCAGAGATTGAACTCAAGTCATCAGGCTTTGAAGCAAGTCCCCTTACCCACTGAGCCATCTCACCAGCCCTAGGCAGTAAATATTTATTGATTAAATGAAAATAACCTGAGAAATGAAACATAAAGTGGTCATATGTGCTGGGTTACTGTATTAGTAATCTGTTTCTATGTAACAAGTTAGGCACAGTCTATTGACTTAAAAGAGTAAATAGTATGTTAGAGTTTCTGTGGACTATTGTTAGTGGGGGTTCACTGCTCAGGTGGTAGTTCCGGCTTCAGGTCTCCCAAGAGGTTGTAATCCTAATATCAGTCAAGGCTGCAGCCATCAGAGGCTTGGTAGACTTTCCATTCTCTTTCTCAGCTTACCGAAGTGACCATTTGCCTTAGGCCTCTGGTCTTCACCACCTTGTCCTCTTCAGGTGTCTGCTTGAATGTCCTCCCAGGATTGCAAGGGGGCTTCCCTGGAAATGAATGATCCAAAAGACAGAAAAGGGGAGGAGAGGAAGAGGAAGAGAAAAAAGAAGACAAGCTGCAATGTCTTTTGATCTAACTTCAAAAGTCATATGGCATCATACTTCCTGTGTTATCAGACCTCCACTGATATAATGTGGGAGGAAACTATGTAAGAGGATGGATGCTTGAAGGAAGAGATCACGGGATGCCACCTTTGAAGCTCCAGTCACCAAAGCAACTAGTCATAAAACGAGATCCCAAAGCCCAGTTTTCCTGATTGCCAGTCTCCCCAATTTCTATTTTCGTTTTTACCTTGTCATATCTGCTAGAATATGCAACTCACAGCAGAGTGTGTTTTTTAAGAGTAGTTATCATTTAAACTAGCTTGTAGCTTTTCCTGTAGTTTGCACATAAGTGTGTGCAAATACATGCATGCACGCACACAGTTTTGGTCATAAACATGGGCAAACATCATGTAACCAAACCCCTTTACTGAAAAATTAAGAGAGCCATGCCATCAACAGGGTAGAGAACTGACATAGAAACCGTATAGTTGCTTTCTTCAGCTATCAGCATGATGGAAACAATCAGAACAGAAGAAAATATCTGCAAAAATACTAGTAAATGAAGCAAAAGGTAACTGAAGGAGTTTTAAATGAAAGGAGGGAGCTTTTATTTTTTTATTGTGCTGGAACCAAAGTCCCCACGCTGTTATTTCATGTGCCTGTGTTTGTACAACAGCATAGACTGGGAGAAAATTGCTTGCTCTAGTTGGGTCCTGTGGAAACAGGGGCCCACATTGAATTTCAACTTATTACACTGATATTATTTTCTAGCCATATCCTAAAGCAGTGGTTCTCAACCTTCCTACAGCTGTGACCCTTTTTACTACAGTTATAGTGACCCCTAACCATAAAATTATTTTCATTGCTACTTCATAACTGTAATTTTGCTTCTGTTGCAAGTCATATAACATAAATAGCTGATATGCAGGGTATCTGATATGTGACCACCATTAAAGGGTCATTCAATCCCCAAAGGAGTCATGGCCCACGGGTTGAGAAACACTGTCTTAAAGGAAGAATAAATTTGTTTTCAGGACAACCAGTTCTCAAAGAAACTTGTAGAAGTAAGGATTTTCAGTTTTGTTCATTGCAGATGTAGAAGTGAAGTGGACACAGACATTTGCTTTATTCTTATGCCTCTCAAGACTAACTGTGAAGGTTACCTTTCGGGTGGCCATCAGTGATTTGAAACCCGTTGGAGTAATGAAAGCAGGGAATGGGAACAGAGGAAAGATTTGCTATGGAGTCATGTATTTCAAGGATCACCAGGTAAGACTGAGATGAATTCCCCTGTGATACATACTTTTAAATTTTCAAAAGAACTGCTTGGGTCTCATTGATTGCAGCCATTCACTGATTTAACCTGAGTATTCAAAATGAGTCACACTCCAGGGCCATTTTTTTAAATTCATTTATAATACCACCTTTTTGCCATTTGCCATTAGTATGTATTAATTATGTATGCATTATGGGTTTCATGGTGATATTTTCATACACATATATAAACATTTTGATCAGACTCATCTTCATTACCCCTCTTGTCCCCCTTTCACTAATCTCTTCTTTCCAACTCTATTTTCATATCCTTTTATTTATTTACTTATTTTTGATTACGCAAATGAGTTTCATTAGTGCTATTGGGGAGGAGGTTATGATAATGTTTAGTTTTAGAGAAAGGGACATTTGTGGAGAGACGAGCACAGTAAATATGGTAAAGGAGCATGTCAGGCAACATGTATGTTTTTATTTTGAACTATATTGATATAGTCAGGCAAGTTCCAATCTATGGTTGGGAGAACGGAGGTTCTGGAGAGGTGAATTTTCTCGCTTGTCGAATGACCGTTGGGCTTTTGCTCTGAGTGATGCTCATAACACTGGTGAGGAAACAGTGGCAGACAAGAGGTCACACAGCTAGTGAATTGGGAGAGTTGTGAGTGGAATCTAGATGGTTCCAAAGTCTGTTCATTTGCAGCTATTTACACTTATGCAGACGTTAGAGGAAAACCTCAGGTGTTCAACCCTGTCGTCTGCCCTGTTTGTGACAGAATCTCTCTTTTTTCTCTTGTCTACCAGGATAGGTGGTCCTTATGTTTTGGAGAGTTTTACAGTCTCCATGGTCCATCTTATCACCAGAGTGCAGAGACTGTAAATGTATACTGCTGTGCCTGGCTGTATGTGCATACAATTTCTCATTGTCATGCTTTCACCACAAATATTTTATCCAGTTATTTGTCCCCATAGCCTCACCTTGTTTTTTGAGACAGGATTTCTCACTAACCAGGCTAAGCTGGTTGCCCAGTGAGTTCCAGGGATTCTCCTGGGTAGAATTTTCCTAACTGAAGGAAGTTTTCCCTAACACTGATTATAGGTGTTTGTGTTGTACCTCACTTTTTAAATGTGAATTCTGAGGATGGTGAGGTCCTGATGCTTTTAGGGCAAGAACTTTATAAACTGAGCTATCACCCTAACCCCTATATTATGATGTTTTCTTTTTGAACTCACAAAATGCAAAAGGATGACGTTCAACCTTGAAGGCCCCAGGTCATTTCCAATGTGACAGGGCAATTTAACAGTAAGAAGCACCCTGACTTTATGGGTGCATTGCCCACTGACACTGTCTTATAGTTCTGCATAAGGACCCACAAAATATGTAGCATGTCCTGATGACAAAGCAGTGATAACGTACTTAAATTTATCTTGCTGTTGGAGTTAAGGAGACAAGGAATTTCTTGGTGCAATCGCTTTTTCTTCCTATGTGCTGTGTTCCCTTGGAACCTGAGCACTGATCCTCTGAGGCTTCTCCACCACTTTACAGTGCTGCAAAAGAGAAATGAGTCCCAAACCTTAGGTATAAAGAATCTTTAAGTCATTGTCTCCACTAGTTTCTTAAGATTCAAGAACAAACTTCCTTCTAAGATTGCTGCTGCCCAGGCCAGATGGGATTAATGTTAAATATCCTAAGTGGCAAAACCCAGACCCAAAAGGACATGCACATAGTATGTACTCACTGATAAATGGATATCAGCCATAAAGTACAGGATAACCATGTTACACTCCACAGACCCCCCAAAAACCATATAACAAAGAGGCCCCAAGATGCTTGAATCTTTCTCAGAGGGGGAAATAAAATAGACATCAGAGGTGGATGGAGGGAGGAAACTGGGTGGGAGAGAGGATAGGAAGGGGAAACGGGCAGGGGTGGTATCAGTTGTAGGGAGAGAGCAGTGGGTAGAGAATGGAAATTGTCAGTGGTCAGGATTTTCATCTCTAGGACATACCAGAGACCTGGAACAGGAGGGAGACCCCAGGGAGTCTCTATCTGATACTCTTAGCAGTGGGGTATATGGAGCCTGAAGTGGCCAACTCCAATAGTCAGGCAGGACTCCCAGGGGAGGGATAAGGATAGCAACCCACCCACAAAACCTTTGACCCAAAATGTGTCCTGCCTACAGGATGTGCAGGGACAAAAATGGAACAGATATGGAGTCAATGATGAACCAATGCCTGGCCCAAACTGAGACCTATCCCAGGGCAGGAACCAATCTCTGACACTATTAAGGATACTTTGTTATGCTTGCAGACAGGAGTCTAACATAACTGTCATCTGAGAGGCTCTACCCAGCAGCTAATGGAAATAGATGCAGAGAGAGACCCACAGGCAAACATTAGATGGAACTCAGGGAGTCTTGTGGAAGACTTGATGGAAGGATTGAGGGATCTGAAGGAGATAGGGACTCCATAGGAAGACCAACAGAATCTACTAACCTGTACTCTGGGGGGCTTCCCAGAGACTGAACCACCAACCCCTGCACATATGTAGCAGATGTGCAGCTTGGTCTTCATTCAGGTTTCCCAACAACTGGAGCAGGGGCTGACCCCGAGTATGTTGTCTGCCTGTGGATCCTGTCCCCCTAACTGGGCCACCTTGTCTGACCTCAGTGGGAGAGGATGCACCTAATTCTGACTTGATGTGCCAGAATGGGGTGATACCTAGGGAGGTCTCCCCTTTCTCAAAGAAGAAGGGGAGGGGGAAATGGGGGAGGATCTGCATGGGGGGGGACTGAGAGGAGAGAGGGACTGATATTCAGATGTAAAGTGAATAAATTAATAAATGAAAAATATGAAATATGTAAATTTGTTGTGAGGCAGAAGTATTTAAATGTGTTAAGTATTTAGAGAAGACTGCTTCAGGAGATGACATATAGATAGCTGTGCCACACATAGTGATGTTATGGCCCAACATGGACTGCATGGAAGGTGGTGATCTCATAAGTTTATAACAAAGCTGAAGAATGAATTCCTATCCCCTAAATGACACTGTAGTCATGGTAATGCTGTGGTACCTTGGATCACTCATGTGTCTGTAGAGAGATGCTGCTGTGAAAAAACCTATGGCTAGTTGAATTAAAACATAGCAGTACATTTATTATGCACAGTACATAATACTTAACAATGATAATTATTTCACTAGCATATGTATTTACTATGATAATAACAATGTTATGTATTTACAATGACAGCTACTTTATGTATTTACTCTATTGTACTTATAATCATTATTTTAGAATGAATTTACTCTAACGTAGCAGAAGCCTGTAAAAAAGAAACAGAGGTAGGAAAATGGCCCAGTTGGCAATGTGCTTGCTGCATAAACATTAAGACTTGAGTTTGTTAACAGAATTTTATCTCTAGTTGAGTCTAAAAGCATGGAGTATCTTTTTTTTTTATTTATTTTCTAAGTTCTTTTATTTACATTCAAAATCATTCCCCTTTCCCGTTTCTTCCCTCCCTGAAAGTCTCATAAGCCCCCTCCCCTCCCTCTTTTCCCCATTCAACCCCCTCTCACTTCTCTGTCCTGGCATTCCCCTACATCCAGTCTTTCCAGGACCAGGGGTCTCTCCTTCCATCTTCTTGGAAATCTATTGATATGTGAATTGTGTCTAGGGTATTCCGAGATTCTGGGTTAATATCCCCTTATCAGTGACTGCATACCATGTGTGTTCTTTTGTGATTGGGTTACCTCACTAAGGATGCTATTTTCCAGTTCTGACCATTTGCCTAGGAATTTCGTGAATTCATTATTTTTAATGGCAGAGTAGTATTCCATTGTATAAATATACCACATCTTCTGAATCCATTCCTCCGTTGAGGGACATCTGGGTTCTTTCCAGCTTCTGGCTATTATAAATAAGACTGCTATGAACATAGTGGAGCATGTGTCCTTATTGCATGAGTATAATAGTGGCCTATTAAAAACCTAAGTATTAACATCAACTTCTCCATTGCTGGTAGGATTGCAAGCTAGTAAAACTGCTCTGGAAATTAGTATGGCGGTTCCTCAGAAAATTGTACATAGCACTACCTGAAGATCCAGCTATACCACTTCTGGGCATATACCCAGAAGATGCTCCAACCTTCAATAAGGACATATGCTCCACTATGTTCATAGCAGCCTTATTTATAATAGCCAGAAGCTGGAAAGAACCCAGATGTCCTTCAACAGAGGAATGGATACAGAAATTGTGGTATATATATACAATGGAGTACTATTCAGCTATTAAAAACAATGAGTTCCTGAAATTCTTAGGCAAATGGCTGGAACTAAAAAATGTCATCCTGAGTGAAGTAACTCAATCAGAAAAGAACACACATGGTATGCACTCACTGATAAGTGGATGTTAGCCCAAAAGCTCAAAATAAACATGTTACAATTCACAGACCACAGGAAGCTCAAGAAGGTAGACCAAAGTGGGGGTGATTTGGTTCCTCTGAGAAAGGGAATAAAATAATCACAGGAACAACTATGGAAACGAAGTGTGGAGCAGAGACTGAAGGAAAGTCCACCCAGAGACTGTCTTGCCTGGGGATTCATCCTATAAACAGTCACCAAACTCCAAAACTACTATGGATGACAAGAAGTGCATACTGAAAGGAGCCTGTTATAGTTGTCTTTTGGAGGGGCCCTGCCAGAGCCTTACAGATACAGAGGTGAATACTAGCAGCCAACCATTGGACTGAGCGTGGGTTTCACAATAGAGGAGTTGGAGGGCAGACTGGAGGAGCTGGGGGTGGGTGGTTTGCAGCCCCATGGGAAGAACGACAATGTAGGCCAACCAGACAACCCAGGGCTCCCAGGGACTAAGCCATCAACCAATGGGTACACATGGTTCCAGCCAAAAGATTGGCAGAGGAATGCCTCATTGGGCATCAGTGGGAGGAGAGGTCCTTGGTCCTGTGAAGGCTCAAAATTTCCCCAGTGTGGGGAAATCTAGTGGGGGTCATGGGAGTAGATTGGGTAGAGGAGCATATTCTTGGAGGCAGGGGGTGGAAGGATGGGTTGGGGGTTTTCAGGGAGGGAGTAAACCGGGAAGGGGTATAACACTTGAAATATAAATGAAGAAAATATTCAATAAAAAAAGATAAAAAATACTGTTAACAAACAAACAAACAAACAAAAAAAAAAGACTTGAGTTTGATCCTCAGAACTCAGGGAAAAAGCTGGGCCTGGTGTGTATACTTGTAATGCCAGTACTGGGGAATGGAGACAAGATGATTCCTGAGGCTTGCTGGATAGCCAGACTAGCCAAATTGGTGAGCTCTCTGGGTTCAGTGACAGCCCCCGTCTTGAAAGAAAAAGTGGAGGATGATTGAGAAATCTGACATCGACCTCTGACTTCTACATATACATGTACAACCACACATGTAGCACACATATAGAAAAGTTTCCTGTAAAACAGTAACACTATCTCAGCACTATCTCATGCGCATTATATCACTTGACTGCATGAAAAGATCACGAGAGCGATGGAGACATGTTATCGAGGCTCATGTAAGCACACTTGGGATGACATGGATTAATGGTGCATTTCTTAGAACAGTGCTAAGTCTCTCTCTCTCTCTCTCTCTCTCTCTCTCTCTCTCTCTCTCACACACACACACACACACACACACACACACACACACACACACACACAATCATAATATTCCCAAAGACGTTAAAGTTTCCTCATAATAACAAGGGAATAGAAAATACTGTAGCCCTGAGTACAGTCCTAATGAATACTATGCATCAGGCAATAGTGAAGCATGTCACAGGTTTAGACCCAGGAAGTTCTAAAGGGAGTTGCCATCAGACTCAGGAACTCAGGAAATAAACACCTCAAAATTACCGAGCAGTTTCTGAAACTTACCAGATGCACACAGTTCTCCCGCTTTAAGGTTATATAAATAATAAGGACCCCTGAAGAGATGCAGAGCCACTGAGCTGCCGGGAAGTGACTTTCCAACCTGTGGAGCTTTAGATTCCTAAAGGGAAAGCTAGGGCATGGTGGTTCACACCTTTAATCCCAGCACTAGGGAGGCAGAGGCAGGTGAATCTCTGTGAGTTCAAGGCCAGCCTGATCTACAGAGTGAGTTCCAGGACAGCTAGGGCTGTTTCACAGAGAAACCCTGTTTCAAAATAAAACAAAAACAGCAAAATAACAAAAGAACAAAGACAAAACAAAACAAAAAAGTCCCGAAGAGGGCTCCAGGGCTCCAGAGATCCAGCTGCCAATGAGCCTGCACTGCTGCCGTTGCCTGGGGGTTATCCCTGATCTTATCAGTAGTTCCTTATCTAAATCTCCCACAGCTAACTCCAAACCCCTCATAGCTTCACCGCACTGGACTTTGTTGGTATCATTGGTATTGTTATTTTAGTCTTTCTTCTTTTTTATATCTGGTGTGAGTAGGTGTGTGTCTGTGTGTGTATCTGTGTGTCTGTGTGTGTATCTGTGTGCCTGTGTGTGTGTGTTGGATCTCCCCAGGAGCAGTGTCACACTGAAACAGTGCCATATTAGAATAGTTTCACAAAGGAACAGTGTGATACAGTCATTCTGAAAACTCAAAATAGGAACGCCAACTTTATTATATTTGTAAATATATACTCTCACCAAGACCTGGGTTCCTGATTGGTTCAGAAAGTTACTTTTGTATTCTTGTAGTAACTGACATGGGGTACAGGATGGAGAGTTTTAGAGGCATGGACATGAGATGGAACTTAAGGAATGTGTCAGAGATGAACTGTCATTGAAATTAATATTGAAAGCTATATGGAAAAAACAAGTTATAAATGCCTTCTTTGCCAAAGCTTGGGAATTCCTTTATTATTTCTATGGTTAGTTATGTCTTTACTTGCAAGTAGTTTTCTACAGCAAAACTTAAGAAATTTCAAATTGAATTGACAGGGAGGAGTGATCTCCTTTCAAGAAAGAGAAATGACTAAATATTAAAGTTAACAATATTACAAAACTAAGAAGACATGTTTAGACTTATCACAGAAATGCTACATGTTTTCTATAAAAGAATTTACTGTTTAGAACAAAATCTTATTTGATAGTCCATCTTGCCTAGGTGAATACAGTAATTCTTTTCTGTCTTAATACCATGACAGTTTAATATCATTGCTTTGAAAAAAATGTACCTCAAACTCAAGCAGGATAATTTCCATGTGTATATATAAAAACTGACTTTTAAACATAATTTTATTTATTACTTTACTGTGTCAAAATTTATCAAGTCTCTCTCTGAGAGCCAGGCAAATTGCTTCAGTGTCTCTGCCAGAATTTATCCTTTTTTTATAGTCTAAAAAGCAATCTGATTTAAAAAAGCATTTATCTCTTAGAAATATC
Source organism: Tokudaia tokunoshimensis (assembly GCA_036184795.1). Taxonomy (NCBI): domain Eukaryota; kingdom Metazoa; phylum Chordata; class Mammalia; order Rodentia; family Muridae; genus Tokudaia; species Tokudaia tokunoshimensis. Next base: position 28,052,070 of record BTHU01000023.1, on the reverse strand, counting down.
TGTAGGTGGGAGAACATACTCAAAGCGCTTTATTTACCAGTATGAAAATGGTTGTATGTAACCCAGTATGATAAAAGTTCTTTATAATAAAAAAGAAATATATGTTAATAGCAACTTTATTAGTTACATTTTTCAGCTTGAAAAAAAGATTTTGTAACAAGGTCTCACATAGTTCAGGCTAGCCTTGAACTTACTATGTTAGCAAGGATAACCTTGAACTGCTGATTCCTGTGCCTCCACCTCCTCATTTCATTCTTCTGTAAAAGGAAACACAGTGCTATGTGGTGTTTAGAATGCAGTTACAGAGAACTCTTTATTTATGAGCCTTTTCTATTCTAAGGACATGCAAAACTAGCAGCTCAGAGACTTAGCCACCTAAGGAAGAATCTCTTAGATTTTCCAAGTCCTCATTTTACAGCAGATTCTAGGTTCCATTTAAGCAAATCTTCATGTGAGATGCACTTGTTTACATGAGTTTGATCTACTACTGTGTTAGGATGCTAACAGCTTCTTGGTGAAAGGACTTTGTTTTTGAGCAACATCTTCTTTTCTTGTATTGTAGTATAACTGCTCAACTGAGCTTACTTAGAGGGTAGTATTGTGGATTTGGGAAAGAGGAGGTGGAGGAGAACATTGCAGGCTTTGTTCTGCACTTAAGCAAACCATCTCCTTTGTTCTCTCTCTTTCCCAGAGGTAGCTCAGTGATAAAGAGACATCATTTCTTTTCAGGAAAGGTGAACTCTGTAGCAATGGGATGAGTGGGCTGCACAATGCCAGACGGAAATTCATTTAGGAGGCCATTTTGGACTTGAGTAGTCAATTTTGGCAAGTTCTTCCACTAGAGACTCGCTTTGAAACCCCTATGAAATTGGAACAAGCAAGAGGGAGAAAGTTACTTAGCCAGGGTTTTTTGCTAAATTTAAAATGGTGACATGTGATCAAATATCCCCTGACAATGTCTGAAACATCTTTGTATGGGTCAGATACTCCAAAGGTTTTTATTTTTTATTATTTCTTTTTTGGGGGGAGGAAAGATCCTTTCATCAATGCTTTGGATTTCTTGTTTTTCCTTCATATTCTCTTTTATGTATCTTGAGTTCCCATTCAGCAACATACTTGGGAAAAGGAGGCTACGGTTTGTCAACACTTTAAAACATCTTTAAATGAGGGCACATGGCATACACACCAAGGAAGCAGAATGCTAACCTTCTTCAGTGTTAGATCAGTCCCCATTTACTGCTCTATTTGATGCCAGGAACGTGGTATGTTTTGAAGGAGCAAGGGTTTACCTTTGAGATTCAGTGTGTTTATTAAATGGGTATTTTATACCTTTGTTATTCCTGGTAGTGTAATCTGTTTTTCAAGTTTCTATCCTGTGTGGTTACTTTTAGAGGGAAATTAGTGTTTTCTGTATATTTATCTCATATGCAGCTACTTTACTCAACTTAAAAACAAGTTTAAAGATTTTCTTCATGGATTTTATATTGTTTGATATGCATGAAATCTTACCAGCTTGTTGTGATACTTTTATGTTGATTTCTAATTTATATCTTATTGCAACAGTTAGAACTAAAACATGTTAAATGTATTTAAAGATTTATTTTTATTTTTAATTATGTATCTGTGTGTGAGTTTGTGTCTGTGCTTGCAGGTGCCCTCTCGGGACAGAAGAGTGCATGGATCCTCAGGTATTGGAGTTATAGGCAGCTTGGCAGGAGAATTGAGAACTGAACTTGGGTCCTCTGGAAAAGCAGTTTGTTCTCTTAATGACCAAGCCAATTTTCCAGGCTTATGATGTTAAATATAAATAAAAATTAAGAGAACACTTATTTGTGTCTTTTCCCCCACTTTTAGGACCAGTGTCTTGGGGATACTAGGAAAATACTCCATCTCTGGACTGCATCCCCAGACCTGTACCTTATCTTAACAGGGTATTTCCTTAGAGCTACTATTAAATGTATCTTCACTATTGTTTGATATGAACTTTTATTATGGCAAAGTTCACTCTCATGATACAACAAAAATTGACTCTCTTAAAAGATTCAGTGTACTGTACAGTATATAGTAAACTATATTCCTGTGGTAGTACAGCAGACCTCAAGAACATTTTCACCTTTAAGATGGAAACTCTATACAACTGTTCTAACAAACCCCACGTGTGTGTGTGTGTGTGTGTGTGTGTGTGTGTGTGTGTGTATAGGGACACACATGCCATATGTCAGGGGTCAACTTTTAGGAGTCAGATCTCTTCTTCTATAGTGGGTTCTGAGGATCTAACTAAAGTTGTCAGGTATAATAGCTAGCCTTGGTTGTCCGTTGACACACCTTGGGAGAGAGAACCTCAATAGAAGAATCAGATTTGTCTGTTGTCATGTCTGTGGAGAATTTTCTTGAGTTATAATTGATGTAGGAGTGTTCAACTCATTCTGGGTAGTACCATTTTGGGGCAGGTAGGCCTGTACTGTATAAGAAAGTTAGCTAAGCAAGCCAGGGGATCAAGCCAGTAAGCAACATTCTCCCATAGCTGCTCCTTCAGTTCCCACCTCCAGGTTCCTACCTTGAGTTCTTGTCCTGACTTTCCCTTCATGAAAGACCATTGAGCTGTAAGCAGAAATAAACCTTTTCATCTTTTTATTCTTCCCACAGCAACAGCAAACTAGGATATCAGACTTGTGAGGTAAGTGCCTTCATATCAGGGACAATCTTGTCCTATGTTTAATGAGTGTGAAGTGATATCTCATTGTGACGTTGCTTTGCAGTTTCCCAATAGATAGTAACATTGAAGATCTTTTCATATGTTTTTGGCCATTTCTATATTTTCTTTGGAGAAATGTATACTTAGATCCTTTACCAATCTTAATTTTTTTTATTATTGAGTTGTAGGAGTACTTTATATATTGAATGTTAATATAATCGGTACCATATATGACCCTCATATGCCTTCTACCATTTGCAAATATTTCCCCTAATACCATAGGTTGCCATTTCAGTGTTTTAAAGTTTTATGGTTCATCTAGTCCCTTTGTCTTTGTTTTGATGTCTACATGTTTGCTGTCCTACCCAAGAAATGATTATCAATTCTAATGTCATGGAGCTTTTTATGTTTATTTGTCTTCTGGAAGTTTGATAGTTTATCTACTTTAAGATACTTAATATAAAAAAGTCAGTTTTCTTTAAGTGTGTGACCTCTTGTAGGTCAATGAACTCACCTCCAGGAATATATGGGTAGCACAGATTGGAGTCAATGGATTAAGATATAGAGAGGTGTGGTGGTTAGAATAAGAATGGCCCCCATGGGCTCATATATTCGAATGCTTGGTTGTTAGGGAGTGGTACAATTTGAGCAGGATTAAGTGATATGGAGTAGGTATGGCCTTGTTGAAGAAAGTTTATCATTGGGTGTGGGCTTTGTGGTTTCAAATGTTCAAGCTAGACACAGTGTCTGTCTTTTGTCTCCCTGCAGATCCTGATGCAGAACTCTAAGCTACCTCTCCAGTACCAAGTCTGCCTGTATGCTGCCATGCTACCTGCCATGATGATGATGATGAACTAACCCTCTGAAACTGTAAGCAAGACCCAATTAAATGCTTTCTTTTATAAGAGTTGTCATGGTCATGATGGCTCTTCACAGCAACAGAACATTGACTAAGATAGTAGTTGGTATCAGAAGTGGAGTATCTCTGTGATAGGGCTGATCATGATTCTTCTTGGCAGAATGTGGACTTTGGATTAGAAAAATAGTTCAACACTTTAATTGGGACTTAATAGGCCATACTATTGGGAGAAGACAGTGGTGCTAAGAGCAATGTAGATTATAAGGAACTGAATCAAGAAGATTTTGGAAGAGGAGAGTGTTAGTACATGGACTAGAGACCACTCCTCTTATATTTTGTGAAGAATGTGCCTACTTTCTGATGTCTGGGGCTAAACTGAAGAAGTTTGGATTAATGGCATTGGCAGAGAAGAATTCAATCAGCCTAGCATTGACTTGTTAACCCCACAAGGTCAAGAATAAGATCATTACTACAATTTAAAGTCAAATTCGAAGCAAACTTTAATTAAATATTGGCCAGGTTGGTGGACTCTGGTCATGTTCATTCCAGAGTTCCCAGGAAATAGTTATGAGTAGCATCTTGCAGAGACTTAAAAAGGCAATCTCAGAAGGCCACCATATCTCCCAACAATTCCAAACAGGGGCAAGCATATATTCTGACTCACTTCTAGCCTGAGCACCTCCCATCTACATGTGATTAAGCACATCTAGTGTAACTAGGTCAAACAAACAGAACAAATAGAAGCTTACTCTTAACTGTCTTAACTACAAACAGAACCTTTAACCTGCAAGATACATTTTTTTTTCTGATTTGGTATTCCATTAACCTGAAAAGTGTATTGTACTTGTTCCTGTTTTGGTTTCAGATTGAGAGGGATTAAGAGGTGTTGCCTTGTTGGAATAAGTGTTGTCTTTATGGAGGAAGTGTGTCATCTGATGTGGACTTGACATTTCAAATACTTAAGCCAGGTTGCGTGTCTCTCTCTTTCTGCTGCCTGTGGATTCAGATGTAGAATTCTCAACTTCTCCAGTACCATCTCTGCCTGAATACCACCATGTTTCCTGCCATGACAACAATGAACTAAATCTTTGAAACTGTAAGCACCAATTACGTGCTTTCATTTTACGAGTTGTTATGGTCATGGTGTTTCTTCACAGCAGTAGAACACTGACTAAGACAAGAGATGAGGGTGGATCTGAAAGGAGTTGGGGGAAGGACTGAAGAGTGAATAGGACCAAAATATATTTTATGAAATTCTCAAATAATTAATAAAAATGTTTTTAATAGATCATGAATGAATTTTGGGTTAAGTTTTGTGCATGGTACAAGGTAAATGTTTTTCTTGTTTTGCATGTGGATATTCAGTTTCCTCAACACTGCTGAAGAGACTATCTCCTTTTTTGTAGTGTATTTTGGCATACTTGTTTAGAGTCATCTGGTCATTCAGAAGAGTTTATTTCTGGGCTCTTTGCTTTCTTCTAGTGATCTTTGTCCTTATGCCAGTCTGGTACCTCTTTGATTACTGTTGCTTTGGAATAGTTTTTGTTTTTATTAAAAAAATATTTATTTTAATTTGTTGTTTTGTGTGTATTGGTGTTTTGCCAGCATATATGTCTGTGTAAGATGTATGTATAGTGCCAGCAGAGACCAGCAGAGTACATAGGACTCCCTGGGACTGGAGTTACAGATGGCTATGAGTCACCATGGGGATGCAAGGGTTTCTCTGGAAGAGCAATTGGTGCACTTAAACATTGAGCCATAAATAACTTCAGCCCTGTAATCTAGTTCTTAAATTAGAAAGTGTGAAGCCTTCAGGCTTGTTTTTCCTTTTTGAGATTGTTTTATGTATTTGAGGTACCTTGAAATTCCATTTGAATTTTAGCCTTTCTTCCCCCCAATTTCTATACAAATACCATTGGATTTTGATGGCATTGCATTAAATTTGTAATTTTACTAGGTAGTATGAACATTGAAACAATTTTTGTGTATATGTGGGTAGGTGTGTGCATTTCTGTGAAGATACATATGCAGGTATGTGTACATGTGTGTGGAGAGCAGAGATCAACTTTTCATGTCATGTGTTTCATGGCATCCACCATGTTTTTGCAGGCAAGGTCCACCGCTGGCCTGGAGCTTGTCAAGAAGGTTAGGCCGAGGAGGCTAGCAAGCCCCAGGGCTCTACTTGTCTCTGGCTCTCTGGTGTACAGATTACAAGGTCATCATGTCAGTCACTATTTTTAACATTGGTTCTGGCTATCAAACTCAGATCCTTAGTCTTGCAAGGTAAACCTTATTGACTAAGTCACCTCTGAAGCGCAAGTTTCAGCAACACTCTTATAACAGATGGACATGGGATGGTTTTCCACTGACCTATAACTTCTTTGATTTTTTTTCTAGCAGTGTTTTTTCAATTCTAGTATACAGTCTTTTGCTTTCTTAAGTTTGCCCCTAGGCATTCTTTCTGATGCTATTACAAATGTGTCTTCCTCCAACTTCCTCCCCTTTTAATCTGTTCATTGCTAGCATACAGCTGATTTTTTTTTCTGAAACTATCCCTATATCTTTTATTCAGTCATAATATCAAACATTTAGATTGGCATCCAAAAGACATATGTGAAAATAAATAAAATCCACTAAAATATTATACCATCTTTAAAATTCTATAAATTGAAACTTATGGTTGCATTGTACGTAGGTTTTTTTTTATTTTCTAAGTTTTTTTTATTTACATTCCAAATCATTTCCCCTTTCCTGTTTCCTCCCTCCCCGAAAGTCCCATAAGCCCCCTTCCCTCTCTCTTTTCCCCATTCAACCCCCTCTCGTTTCTCTGTCCTGTCATTCCCCTACATCCAGTCTTTCCAGGACCAGGGGTCTCTCCTTCCATCTTCTTAGAAATCTATTGATATGTGAATTGTGTCTTGGGTATTCCGAGATTCTGGGTTAATATCCCCTTATCAGTGACTGCATACCATGTGTGTTCTTTTGTGATTGGGTTACCTCACTAAGGATGATATTTTCAAGTTCTGACCATTTGCCTAGGAATTTTGTGAATTCATTGTTTTTAATTGCAGAGTAGTATTCCATTGTGTAAATATACCACATCTTCTGAATCCATTCCTCCGTTGAGGGACATCTGGGTTCTTTCCAGCTTCTGGCTATTATAAATAAGGCTGCTATGAACATAGTGGAGCATGTGTCCTTATTGCATGCAGGTAAAGTCTCTGGGTATATGCCCAGGAGTGGTATAGCCGGATCCTCCGGGAGTGTCATGCCCAGTTTTCTGAGGAACCGCCAGACTGCTTTCCAGAGTGGTTGTACCAGCTTGCACTTCCACCAGCAGTGGAGGAGTGTTCCTCTTTTTCCACATCCTCGCCAACAACTGCTGTCTCCTGTGTTTTTGATCTTAGCCATTCTGACTGGTGTGAGATGGAATCTCAGGGTTGTTTTGATTTGCATTTCCCTAATGACTAAGGATGATGGACATCTCTTTAGGTGCTTCTCAGCCATTAGATATTCTTCAGGTGAGAACTCTTTGTTTAGCTCTGTACCCCATTTTTTAATAGGGTTACTTGCCTCTCTGGAGTTTAACTTCTTGAGTTCTTTGTATATATTGGATATTAGCCCTCTGTCGGATGTAGGGTTGGTAAAGATCATTTCCCAGTTAGTTGGTTGCCGCTTTGTCTTTTTGACAGTGTCTTTTGCCTTGCAAAAACTTTGTAATTTAATGAGGTCCCATTTGTCTATTCTTGATCTTAGAGCATAAGCTATTGGAGTTCTGTTCAGGAAATTCTCCCCTGTGCCCATATGTTTAAGGTTCTTCCCTAGTTTCCTTTCTATTAGTTTCAGTGTGTCTGGTTTTATGTGGAGATCCTTGATCCACTTAGAATTGAGCTTAGTGCAAGGAGATAAGAATGGGTCAATTTGCATTCTTCTGCATGTTGACCTTCTGTTGAACCAGCACCATATGTTGAAAAGGCTATCTTTTTTCCACTGGATGGTTTTAGCTCCTTTGTCAAAGATCAAGTGACCATAGGAGTGTGGATTCATTTCTGGGTCTTCAATTCTGTTCCATTGATCTCCATGCCTGTCACTGTACCAATACCATGAGGTTTTTAACACTATTGCTCTGTAGTACTGCTGATTTTTGAGCACTGAGTTTGGGTCTTGCAACTTGGGGTCAGCACATTACCTTTGCTGTGACAGAGAAACCACCTCTACTAGGCTGGGAAGCCACAGCTTCTACTGCTGACACTGGAACTCCGCCATCTCAGCTAGAATTTGCACTCATAAAATGGATTTTTTTCTTTTACATCTGGCCTCTCTTTCTACATAACATGGTCCCAAATCTAAGTATTAGATGAGTGTGTCTGTTACATAGAATGTGGATCTCATCCATAACTCTAGCAGTGAAGGAGTCTGGAAAACAGTTTGTTGCTGTCTCTGTAATACAGGAAGGCGCCGAGTGAAGTTGGAACAGAGATGAACAAGCCAGTCTCTGAAATGTACTCCATCATGTGCTAGCAATAATACTGGAAATATAGGAAGGGAAAAAAAATACCACTTAGGTCTTTCTTGGAATAGAAAAGTGCATTAGTAACAACTTCCAGGTAATTGAGATTCCCTGGATTGTTATTCTATTTCTTCTGTCAGCTTTCCTGAGCCCAGGTTTTGAAAATAAGGCAGCGTACACACAGAGCACAGTTCATTTCTCCCCTGTTCTAACTGTGGTGCTCAGGGTTATTGGCTGATCACATTTTTTTTGGCTCATCATCTTCTCCCCCCATCATCTTTTATTTATTCATTGATAATTCCATACATGCGTACAATATATCTTGATCATATTTCTCAAATCCCTTCAGATACCCCAACCATATTCCCATATCCCTCTTCTACTTTTACATGTGTTCTCTAACCCCCTCTCTTACTTTCTGTCTCTGTGTCTCTGTCTCTGTCTTTGTCTCTCTGTCTCTCTCATGAACACACACACACATACACACACACACACACACACACACACACACACACACACACACACACACACCACTAACCCCCCCCCAACAAAACAAGACACCAACAAAAGTACTTCTTGGTGAACTCGAATTTTGTTGAAGCTGAGCAACCTTTGAAAATTTTCATCAATTTCCCAGATTGTTCTTTCATGGTGCTTCAACTGCCAAGAGTTCTAGCTGCTTTGGATGTTGTGAAGGGGGCAGGGGGAGTAGCCACACCTTCTATTTGAACAACCTTAGTACTTTTGCCTTTGTTTACAATGGAGAACCTTAGGAAAAATCTGACAAATTAATTTGATGAAGTTGACATTTTAAAAGGCAACTAAATGGTTGTTGGCATTTAGATCTTATTTTCTTTTTAAAAATTATTTTATTTATTTTTCTTGTATGTGTGCATGGTGTGTATGTATGTGTGTGTGTGTGTGTGTGTGTGTGTGCATGACGTGATAACCTGGTAGCGATCAGAGGGTAACACTGTAAAGTCAGTTAATTTATTCCACCTTTACATGGGTTCTGGGGATTGAATATAGGTCATAAGGCATTCACAGAAAGAATCTTTACTTACCGAGGCATCTTAACCAATCCCAGGTTGTTGTTGTTGTTGTTGTTTTTATTTTGTATGGTATCTTCAAAGTACACTTTTGGGTTGCAATGAAAACCCAAATGATAACTTTCTGAAGGTGGTTTATCCATCCAAAGCTTAAGAAAATCAATATTTGGTAAAATATAAACTGAGAAATGGGTTTTTTTGAGATGTCTGTAGGAGCAGGATGCCTCTTTTTGGAGAACACTATCAAACTCTGTATATTGCAGCAATTTGAAAATGATGCAGGGTTTTGAAAAACCAGGAGCAAAATATAAAATAAACACATCTGGAACTGTTGGCAGGCGAGAGTTGGAAGGATACCCCTTGCATAGCAGGTGTGTAGGGCAAATGACAGGGAATCAGGTGCGATGAAGTGGGATCAGTGACTGTAAATAAGTAGTAGGTAATGGGACTCTGAGGCACAAGGTAAGGAATTGGGGATTTCTGTGTTTGTTTCTAAAACAGATGGCTAGGACACAGGCCATTGTTTTATGGACTATATTGCTTGTTATATATATCTTTCTAGGGATAGTTTGTATTTTTAGTAAACACAATACTAGGTATTTTTTTTAATTAAAAAATTATCAGGTAGCAGGCTTCCTTATGGTGTTTTTATACAATGCAGTGCCAAGAATACCAAGTAAGCAACTAATATTTGATTAAAATTTTTTATTATATTTATTTGTTTGTGTGCATGTGGAGGTCAAAAGACAACATGTAGAAGTCAGTTCTCTCTGTCTACCATGCTACTTTTGGGGATTTAACTCAGGTGGTCAGGCTTGGCAGCAAGTGTACTTATCCACTGATCCATCTTAGAGGTTCCAATACTTGATCAGTTCTTAATCCTGGTGGGACTTTTTTCTTTTCCTTAGGCTTATTTGCTCCCCCCACCAAATAAGTTAATTAACATTCTGATGTGTCAACACTACTTTTTATTCTTAAAACAATTATATAAAAGGTTTCTATCACAATGAGTAGTGACCATTCCTTGTGATCTTAGCACTTGGGAAGCAGAGAGAGGTGGATAGCACTAGTTCCAAGCCTGGCCCCTGTCTAAAAAGGGACGGGGGTGTGGTGGGCTACATTGAGCTAAAAATTTATCAGTTATCGATGGCTCATATTAAAATCAGCCTTGCTTTCAAGTAAGGCATTCTTTTCATTTTCCATTAGGTGGGTGATTCTTTAAAATGAGGTCCCCAGACCAACCCCATCAGTATCATCAGAGAATTGGTTAGAACTGCAGATTCCTTTAGGCTGTGGCTCCAAACTGGTCAAAGCTATGTGAATAACTGGCTGTTGAATTCTCACCCTAAGGTGAACATCTATTTCACCTACTCTGAGGCTCAGGGAACAACACTGAAGAGGAAGGAAAAAAACCATAAAACCTAGAGGGTGGGGAGGAGGTCTGTGAATTCCTGTCTTCCAGGTGCCAAGGACCAGCCTCGGCTTCGAGATGGTTCTGAGAGAAGAGGTGTCTGGAAGTGGCAAAAACAAATGACTCAAAATCAAATTGTGGGTCCAAGCTGGTGGCCTAGGTTCTGCAGAGATGGCTTTCCAGACTGCTCTCTCTCTCTCTCCCTTTCCTTCTCCCTCTCCCTCTTCCTCTCCCTCTCCTCCCTTTCCCTCTCCCTCTCCCTCTCCCTCTTCCTCTCCCTCTCCTCCCTCTCCCTCTCCCTCTCCCTCTCTCTCGCCCTCTCCCTGTCCCTCAGGTATAAGAATTGCTGTTAAGATAGGCTTGGAACCATGAGAAAGAGAAAGGCAAGGATGTGGTCATCTCCACTCAAGTTTCTGAAAAAAATGTTTCTCTGCATATCATAAGATAACCTTTTACATGGTTAACGCTGTTAGAAGACAATTTTGGTAGCACTAAATCTTGTCTATCCTAGCTCAAGCTGGAAAAACACCTGTTGTGAGATTGACTACAATGGAGGGATGAAAATGTGATCTCTTGTCTATTAATAACTAATTCAATATTATTCAACAACAATGGTCATCTTTAAAAAAATTGCTGGAGGCTGGGTTTCATGGATCCCAGGCTGGCTTTGAACCTGATATTTAACTCCAAATGACCTTGATCGACCTTGATCCTCATGCTTCTACCTTCTGAGTGCTGGCATTACAGGCATGCATCACCATGTACAAACCACTTGGAATCAATAGAAATAGTTTCCACAGTTTTTTTTAATGTTTCTTTTCTTATAGATTAAATTGGAGTGCTCTGTTATCTCTGATTCTTCTCCCTCTATTTTTCATTCCCTTCTTCTTCCCAGAACCAACCTCTACTATGCAGAAGACACAAAGCCAATCCCAGTGCTCTGCCATTCTTCATTCACCACAGGGCATTACATCAAAAACAGTTTTTTTCTTGTGTAAGGGTCTGTTGTTTCCGAAGACTCAAATAGTATGTAAAAACAAGGAGTATTTTATTTTGCAGAAGACCAGCATGTGGGGGTCCCTCATTCCAAGATGGAGAGACCCTGAAGTGAGTTTGCAGGCCCAATTTAAAACATATTTGTGGAATTCCTGGGTAGATGACCTCTATCTTAATCTGTTGAGTCCATATCTACAGAAATTCCCATAACTATGGTGTGTTGCTGGAAACTGTTGCTGGAGAAGTTTGGAAACTGCTGCTGACCCATTGTCCTTGCCTCAGGCCAGGTGGCAGGGCAGTTTCTGACAAGCAGGATGAAGCCTGCTTCCCCCTCCCTCCCCCCTCCCAGTAACTGACTTGCCTTGGCTTGCCTGGAGTTGCTCAGTTCTTGGAAACAGAAATTTAGGCCTAGTCTCCTTAACTGCCAATTTGAAGCCTGTCATGGAATCAGCCTTTCTCATCCCTCTCATCTGAAGATTGATGCTTGTGGTCCTATCTAAGGTGCTTAGTGATGGGAATGGGGCAGTTATGGGTTAAATTGTGTCTCCTAAAAAGGCATAATATAACCCTACTATTCCCATTGCCTTAGTATATGGCCTTATTTGGAAGCTGGGTCATTGCAGATGCAGTTAGCTGAGATAATTCATACTGGAGTAGTGTGTATCCTTAATGTAATATGAATGGTGTCCTTAGAAGAGAAGAAGGCACAAAACCAGCAACACATAGGAGGGAGCCATGCACTGCTAGAGGCAGAGATTGAAGTCCATGCATTGTAATCTAAGGAAGACCAGGGGTTGCTGGCAATGATGAGAAGCTAGAAAAAGCAAGGAAAATCCTTTCCTAGAGCCATCAGAGGGAACAATACCTTGTGAGCATCTTGATTTCAAACAGCCTCTAGGTCTGTGAGAGAATGAACTTCTGTTGTATTGAACTCAAACTGTTTGTGAATTCAAACACAAGACAGATGCAGGGATAACTGAACTTAGCCCAACCTGTTTGAAAGCTTACTAAGAGATTTGGAATAGCTAAGTAAAGTTATTTCTGAAACATTAGCAAATTTGGTAGTTCACTTAACTGCATTTTCTTAATTCAGACTTAAATGATTTACTCCCTCAGTATTTAATGTACACCAACAGCATTGCACACTTTAAATTTTGGGGTTTTGTGTTTCATATCGTTAGCTACAAAGTTAGACAGTCACCTTCAGGTACAGACGCTGTTGTTAATGTACCTTCAAAGCATTCTTTTCTTTGTTTCCAGATAAAACTTTCTAGCATAAACCAAGCATGCCCAGTAGTATTTCTGTCCATCACTTTAATGTCCATGACCTTGGACTGAGATTCTTAGGAATGGGCCAACCATTTATGAATATGCATCAGTTCCCTGAATAAAAACCCTTGTGCTTCTTTTGTTTAAGGAGAGCATTGCTTTGAAAATGACTCCCCTGTTCTTCTTGCCTGTTGCAAGTAATAAATTGTCCTTCACCTGTTTACATTTGGCTGTGTTTATTTTTGTTGGGATTCAGACCTGGGACAAATGGCTGATTTGTCCACCAAAGTGGACATGGCCTCCAGGTTCTCCCAGCATCCCTCAGTCCATACCTTTTATAGGGCATGGCTGGAATACCCCACCCTCTGCCTTGAACTTTCCAACCAAGGGGCTGAGCTTCCTCTCCCCCAAAAGCTCTTTCCTGTATAACCCAGACATTTTGGTCTTCTCTTCTCTCTCCCCCTCTTTCTATATCTCTCTTCTCTGTGTGCGTGTGCATTCTGCTTTCTCTGTCTCTTCCCCCTTCCCCTCTGACTCCCTCTCCACAGTGACTTCACTAACCCCTCCTCTGTATTTGCCTGAGAGCTGCCCTTGATCAACTTGCCTTTATGTTTTAATTTGACTTGTATTGGCACTGGTGGAGAATACCTATCAATTTTCACTTGTAATTAACAAGATGAAGAATCTGTTGCATTCTGTTCTGATTCTAGCATATGCCTTGTAAAACCTAAAATACTTATTGCCTGGCCTTTAAAAGAAAGTGTGCTGGCTCCAGGTCTAGGTGATTAAAGTGAACATATCTTACAGTTCCTTGCACAGCACATGCAAATGAAAATAAAAGATCCTGAGAAGGACCTGATGTAGCACTTCTATAATCCCAGGACTTGGGAGATAGAAGCAAGAGGATCCGAATATTGAGATCATCTTCTGCTACATACCAAGTTCAAGTACTTGTGAAGTTGAGGCAGGGGCATTAAGAGTTCAAACTCAACCATGGTTATATAACAAATTTGGGGTGAGTCTAGGATATATGAAATCCTGTCTCAAATAAAATAAAATAAAATAAAATAAAATAAATATATTTAGATTGCCATTATGAAGCTGTACAGCTTCACAATGGATTTTAGTTTCATTATTGAACACACCCATACACACACATGTAGACACACACATGCAGAAACACACACACACACTTATCTACTATGAAAAACAGAAAAATCCACGATAGAGTTAGAACTAGAAAAAACAATTAGCTTATAATCTTTTTCATGACTTGTGTCCATTACTTACATTCTAAATGTCTAGAAGTTCACTGAGATGTATAGGCTTTGGGTCTGGTTAGTTTTGGAGCATGATGTTTCTTACTTACAAATTCTTTGTAATAAACCTTAAAAAATAAAATAGAAAAATCTAAACTTCCTCAAACTTAAACTATTAGATTCACCTTAAAAATTATTTGTTCTTTGAGAATTCTATACTCATTAGCTTCAGTCTTGAGAATGTGTGATGTTCTGTATTAGAATGAGAATTCTTTTCCTCTAGGGAGAAAAGGACAGAAGGCAAGGTTCCTTTATTATTAATTTATTTGACAAGTGCTCAGTGGGTGTGTTTTCTGGGAAAGGTGCTCCTGGGAGTACAGGATGCAAAGATGAATAAAGCCTGATCCTTCCTCTCAGGAACTCCTGTCTGACAAGGGAGTCAGGCATGTTAAATAATTACCATACAAAGTGAAGAATGTGGTAAAAAGGAGAAATGCTGCTTTGTGGGTGGGAGTAGTTGCAGCAGCAAATATGTGAGGATACCCAAGGCCTTTCTGGAAAAATCATGCCCTGTTGCCAAGCCAGGCTACTGACAGAGAGGAATCAATGCTGAAATAAAAATCACCAACAAGATGTTTTCCTCTTTTTGCACTCATGAAGATGGTGGAGGAACATTTGTCTAATTCAAGGTCCAAACATGACAGTGTTACCCTACCCGATTTTTTTCTCCCTGTTACTCTGAATTTATACAGCCAGATTTCTTTGTTTTTTAAAAAAATTCTGTTCTACTCAAGCTTTTGTCTTAGATCTTTTGGGGGACGTCTAGAAAGTAAGGCTTGTGTCTTCCTGTTCTAGACATTCCTTCTGAAAGAAGAATTGCTTTCCTTTTAGTTTACATAATGTTTACTGCAGGGCAGAGCTGAAGCACACCAACCTGAAAAGTATGGGTAAAATTGGATAGATCTTTTATTTGTACATGTGGAGGGAACTTAAAAACCATCAGCTCCACTCAGAGCATGCTTGTCTGTCTGTCTGTCTGTCTGTCTTGTCTGTCCGTCCGTCCGTCCATCCATCCATCTATCATCTATCTATCTATCTATCTATCTATCTATCTATCTATCTATCTATCTATCTATCTATCTATCTATCTATCTATCTATCTATCTATCTATTACCTACCTACATCTTACACTATAGCTGTCAGGATCTCTCCTATGTCCGCCTCAGTTCCTGAATAATGATACAGAAACTTATTCTTATTCACAATGCTTATGACTAACTAGTTCATAACTCAATTATCTCATTTATACTAATCTAAGTTCTGCCACATGGCTGGTTACCTTTCCTCAGTTTCATTTGTCTGACCTCCTCCATATTGCGGTGGTGAATCACCCTACCTCACTGTATTCCAGAGTTCCTCTCTCTTTCTGCTGAATGTCCTACCTTCTATTCATAGGCTTTTAACCAATATGAAGATGCCTTAGGCAGGCAAGGAAGGGCAGAGACACATCTTCACACAGTGCATATAAACATTATCCCTACAGTAGACCACTTCAAATTCCTTGTTTTAGAGAATGCACTGAAATTTCAGTTTTTAAAAGAGAATTTATTTTTATTATTTTTAATTATGTATGCATATGCATGCACGTGTACTTGTATGTGTGTGTGTGTGAATATGTTCATATTATGTACCCTCAGAGGCCAGAGATAATTATAGATAGGTGTCTGTGAGTTACCTGACATGGGTGCTTGGAATTGTTCCAGTCCTTATGCTGAGGTTTCTTTAGTGTTGATCACCTGAACAAAATGCAGTGGTGTGGTGTATGATGAGGATGGTTGACACAGAAAGTAGAAAACTCAGATCCATCTCACAGTTTGATTTCTTCTGTTTCTTTTCATAGGTGACTCTCCAGCTCTCCTACTGTGTTCTGGGACACAAGGGCTGACATGACAGGTTCATTGATGGTATTTCCTTCCCCCTGGTTCCTAGTTGGGCTCAGCCAAAGGGAAGCAAGTTCTGCTCCCAGAAGGGAAACAGGTGAGGCTCAGATTATTAGCCTCTAGCTTCTTCTGGTAAGACTGCTCTAAGTTGCACAGTGCATTTCACATTGCTCTGAGCCCTCATAGTCTTCAGGTTCCTGTAACTTCTTCCCCTTGGCCTTTCACTTCTCTGTTGCTATTAGCTACTCCTTGTAAGTTCCCTGTGGCCTCTCCTATTTTTTCTCAATAGTTTCTTTTATTAAACTCATTTCATATTATTCTTGATGATTGTGATTCAGGGTAGTCCTGCCTGTAAGCTTATTTTACAAGTCAAAAATATTAAATGCATAGAGAAAATTACTATTAAACTAACCACAAGGCAAATCCCTTTCTAAAGGGAAGAATTTCTCTGTAAATCACAACAAGCATCTTTTTGTTAGTACTTTCTAAAATCTAGATGTTTATCCACTAAGATTATGTCAAGCACTGCTATTTTCCTGTGCTGTTTCAAATTGAAGATTTTCAGATCCATTGAAAATATATCTTGTTCCCCTTCCTCATGCCACAAATATTTTGTCTACTATTTTGTCCCCTGAGGTTTGCTTTCATTGTGGTGAGTTATTCTCTTTCCACTAAGTCAAATGAATACTCCTGAGACAGAATATTACATTTGTTCACCATCCTGATGTATCTTCTCTGATTCTTCTTGTGTAGAAGCATCTTGATTTCTTGACCTACATGCAATTCACATGATAATTATAGGCAAGCCCCACCCCAATTAAAAAAAACACTGAAAGAAAAACCCAACATGAACTGAGATTACTGGAATCTATGAACTATTGAGGTAAAATCAAGATCCTAGAAGCTATGTCATATCATATGTCCAGTGGAAGAAGCATGCATTTGTACTGTGAAATGAAGGTCACCATCCATGGTCTGAGTAGAGCAGAAAGGCTTCAGTCCCACCATTCCTGTTCTCACTGTGTAAGGTACACCTTTAGAACTGTGGTCACTGCCCCTACCTCAGCCAGCTATACACTATCGAATTATACTCATATTCTAGTTGAAGTAGAAACTTATGGGGTTTTTTTTGGAAAGTTGTGTTGGATGGTGTTTTTCTGGGGCAAACACATGAAAGAGTGTTTTCCTGAAGCAGACACAGGTGAAAGGATGTTTTGCTAAAGCACATGAAAGGACCCAAGCTCTTCACTAACAACACACATGTATTGGTTTGTCTTGCATTGCATAACTGAGCCTCATGACTCCAACTTCAGTTGGTGATCTGACTCTGCCCATTGCCAGAGTGATATCAGCTGATACTGACTCATGTGGAGTTTTGTTAGGACAGACTCACATGGTGAGGCAAGACGTGGCAAAGCAAGACCCGTAGAGGATGTGTGATGTTTGGAGGGCGTATAATTAGGACTCAATGGACAGTGACAGGGGCTTGCATAGTTAGCTTTGCAATGCTTCTTGGTCTTGCATCTTCATTGATCTTAGCTTTGTTGAAAGAGGCATAGCAGAGAACTCCTGGTGTCCCTGCTCGTTGGTCCTGGTCATCTCCTGTTGATGCATGCTGATTTGGCAGAGTCCTGGCTATTTCTGCTAGGTCATGCCACCACTGCTAATTTGTGTTTGCTATCTTGACACTACTGAGCTGGACTGCTGGTGTATTTGTGAAGTATTTGTGAGTGGATCAAGCTGTCTCTGCTGAATCCTGTGAACTGAACTGTTGATTTCCAGACAACACAGATAGGATTTGTTCCAAAGAGCAAAATCTAAATAGGTCCACTTCTCTTATATACTAATAACTTTTCTTTTCCACTATCTCTGGTGGGTGGTGCACTAGAAAGGAGGTTAAAGCATTCAGGAACCCATATTAAAATTAGGGTGAGAAAATGCTAAGCCAACACTAGTCAATCAAAACTCTTTGACTTTTCTACATGTGAAGTTGTTAAGCTAGTTTGTTCTGCTCTGTATATGTGTAGCCATTGAGTTTTTCTTATACCAAGACACTCCATGCCATTTGCCTCTAGCTCACTGCTTTTTTAGCTGGGAAACCTCACATTGAAACTTGTTGCTGTGATTTAACAATAGCAATCAAAAGCAACTGGGGAAGGAAAGGGTTCATTTGACTTACACTTTCTTTCTTTCTTTTCTTTTTTTTTGACGAAAATGTTTCTCCTTTTTTTCCTTTTCTTTTATTGGATATTTTCTTTATTTACATTTCAAATGTTATCCCTTTTCCCAGTTTCCCCTCTGCAACCCCCCTATCCCATCCCCCCTCACCCTGCTTCTATGAGTGTACTCCCCCACCCACATACCCACCCACCCATTCCTGCCTCATGCCCCTAGCATTCCCCTACACTGGGGCATTAAGCCTCCACAGAACCAAGGGCCTCTCCTCCCATTGATGCCAGATAAAGCCATTCTCAGCTACATATGCTGCTGGAGCCATGGGTCCATCCTTGGTTGGTGGTTTAATCCCTGGGAGCTCTGGGGGATCTGGTTGGTTGATATTGTTGTTCTTCCTATAGGGGTGCAAACCCCTTCATCTCATTTAGTCCTTTCTCTAACTCCTCCACTGGGGACACCATGCTCAGTCCAATGTTTGGCTGTGAGCATCTGTCTCTGTATTTGTCAGGCTCTGGCAGAGCCTCTCAGGAGACAGCTATATCAGGCTCCTGTCAGCAAGCACTTCTTGGCATCTACAATAGTGTCTGCGTTTGATGACTGTATATGGGATGGATCCCCAGGTAGGGCAGTCTCTGGATGGCCTTTCCTTCAGTCTCTGCTCCACACTTTTTCTCTGTATCTCCTCCCCTGGGTATTTTGTTTCCCCTTCTAAGAAGAACTGAAGCATCCACACTTTGGTCTTCCTTCTTCTTGAGCTTCATGTGGTCTGTGAATTGTATCTTGGGTATTCTGAGCTTTTGGGCTAATATCCACTTATCAATGAGTGCATACCATGTGTGATCTTTTGTGATTGGGTTACCTCAGGATGATATTTTCTAGGGCCATCCATTTGCCTAAGAATTTCATGAAGTCATTGTTATTTATTTATTTATTTATTTATTATAGCTGAGTAGTATTCCATTGTGTAAATGTACTACATTTTCTGTATCGATTCCTTTGTTAAAGGACATCTGGGTTCTCTCCAGCTTCTGGTTATTATAAATAAGGCTGCTATGAACATAGTGGAGCATGTGTCCTTATTACATGTTGGAGCATCTTTTGGGTATATGCCCAGGAGTGATATAGCTGGGTCTTCCGGTAGTACAATGTCCAATTTTCTGAGGAACTGTCAAACTAATTTCCAGAGTGGTTTTACCAGCTTGAAATTCCACCAGCAGTGGAGGAGTGTTCCTCTTTCTCCACATCCTTGCCAACATCTGCTGTCCCCTGAGTTTTTGTTCTTGGTCATTCTGACTTGTGTGAGGTAGAATCTCAGGGTTGTTTTGATTTGCATTTCCCTGATGATTAGGGATGTTGAACATTTCTTTAGGTGTTTCTGAGCCCTTTGAGTTTCCTCAGTTGAGAATTCTTTGTTTAGCTCTGTACCCCATTTTTAATAAAGTTGTTTAATTCTCTGGAGTCTAACTTCTTGAGTTCTTTGTATATATTGGATATTAGCTCTCTATTTGATATAGGATTGGTAAAGATCTTTTTCCAATCTGTTGGTTGCCATTTTGTCCCATTGTCAGTGTCCTTTGCCTTACAGCAGCTTTGCAATTTTATGAGGTCCCACAATACAACTTTGAGGGAAGTCAAGGCAGGAACTCAAGTGAGAACAGCAACCATGATGGAATGCCGCTTCCTGCCTTATTCCTCATGGATTGCTCCATATGCTTTCTCAAACAATGCAGGATCTCCTACCCAGAGGTGGTACCAACCACAGTGGGCTGGGCCTTTCCACAGCAAACATTAAGCAAGAAAATGCCCCAAAGTTACAATTTGATGAAGCCTCTTTTTTTCAGTTGAGAATCCCTCTTCCTAGATGTGGTGGTTTGAATAGGTAGTTGAATATGGTGGCCCTCATAGGCCTTTATGTTTGTATATGCTTGGTTCATGAGAAGTGCACTTTTAAGAGATGTGGCCTTGTTGGAATAGTTGTGGCCTGTTTGAACAAGAGTGTCACTGTGTAGGTGGGCTTTGAGGACTCCTAGTGCTCTGTCCAGGGCCGAAGAGACCATAATCTTGGATGCCTGCAGAAGTTTCCTTCTGACTGTCTTCAGATCAAGACGTAGAACTCTCAGTCCCTTCTCCAGCACCATTTCTGCCTGTAGGCTACCATGCTTTCTGCCATGATGATATTGGACTGAACCTCTGAAAATGTAAGCCAAACCCAATTGAATGTTTTCTTTTTATAAGAGGTGCCATGGTCATGGCATCTCTACACAGCAATAAAACCCTAAGATACTAGATGACCCTACCTTCTGCCAAGTTGACAAAGAACTAATCAGCATAAGCCTCATGTTAAAAGGAAGAATAAGCAGTATAATGAAGAAACCCACTATAAAGCAGACCATAGTTCCTTAAGGCATTTTAGTGAGACTATTCCAGGTCATCAGAGAAGCTTGGTGTTGTGGTAAATATTATTTGGGGGTTTCTACCCCACCTTAGATCATTTAGTTCCCAAAGAAGACACAAAACTTTATATCTATAATAAGCCTTGAAGTACTAGAGCTGGGCAAATATCAACCCTCTATGTTATTTTGTCTACTTCCCTGTCAATAACCCTGAGATATCCCTTGTCATGCTCTACTTGGGCTGCTCCTACTCCAACTGGCTGGCCTTAATGTCCATGTGCTTACAATCCACCTACTCTATGGTGCCTTATTCCTTCTCTCTCCTTTCTCTTCTCCCATGTGGTCCCTGTCTCAGACCCCAAGTCTGGGAACTAAAGCCTTGCCTACCTCTCTTCTGCCTAGCTACAGGATGTAGGCATATTTATTAACCAATCACAGATAACTTGTGGGGGGCAGGGGCAAGGTTTATACAACAAAAGCTGCTGTATATGAGGAGCTGCTTGTCTTGTAGTGACCAGATTTTGAGATACAGAATTTGGCATTACAATATGTAGCAATAGACCAAATCTCAACAGCTTGGTTATGGTCATCTAGATCATTTCCAATGTATAGCTCAATCTTTCTCCTAGGGAAATATCTTTATCTGATTCCTTGATGTTGGGCTAGTAGCAAATTTGCACCAGTTCCAACTAGTGGGGAAAAAGAAAGAATACATAAGACCCATGGCAATGTCTTGTGATCTCAAAGTAGAATCCATCATGTGTGTCAACATTTAGTGAGTGAGAATTCAGTCACATGGCCATTCCTAACTGCAAAGGAGGCTGGGAAATAGAGTTGAACATATACATGCCTAAACACAGCTCCCTTTTTATGCAAGAAGGGAGGGGCATATTTTGGCAGTTAACTGTCAGTTTCCATTATTAACCTTGTCCTCTTTGACTCTGTCTATCCTTAAGTTATTTATATTTACTCATTCAATTATTTGTCCACTCATGAGCCATTCACTAAGAACTTAGCACCATGTACTAAGATGGGCTCTTCTAGTAGGAGGAATGCAATCATGCAATGAAATAACTGAAAATCTACTTGATTTTGGGTCTGTAAGATATTATGACACCTTTCTGTGTTACTTAATTTATCCATTCCATCCATATTTGATGAGCTCAATAGCAATTATCTCTTCTAAATCTGTGATCAATATATTGAATAGTCATAGACAAGAATAGAGCCTTTAGGAAGCCACTAGGACTTTTGCCTAGCTTTTCTTGATTTAGCAATTAGATCCTAGGAAGTAAGGATGTTCAATTACTAAAAATCAACCTAATTCATTCAGTCTGTCCCTAAGGTCATCTTTACGGGCTTTGTTAATGACTTGCTAATTTTCATCTTCTTGCTGGCTATCACATTCTTAGATATCCCACTTAGATAGATATCTCTGCCAGTAATGAAAAGCAAATGGCCAGATGTTATTCATCCCAAATGAATCCTCGACTCTCATGAACACTACTTGAGTCTTTCGGTCTTCATAAATAGTTCTTTCAATAACCTACTCTAGGACCTTGTTCTATAAATTGCTCATTAATCTATAGAGATGGAGTTCTCTTTTGCCCTCTTAAGAATTAGGACCCTCTGGCCTGTTTATGCTTTTAGAACCTTTCTCACATAATTCTTACTTACTTAGACTTAATAAATCTTACCTCATATTCAAATTTTTCTAGGGTCCTGAGATATATGAGTGGTTCAAGATGAAGAACTTAAGAAATTTGCTACCTTCTTGTATTCTTTTTACTCTTTTTTTAATCTCCAGATTATATCTCTATTATTACTACCACTATCATATTGTGTTTAGAGACAAGTCTCATGTAGCCCAGGGTGACCTCAATTTGGTATATAGTCAAAGACGATCTCAAACTCCTGATTCTCCTGCCTCTACTTCCCAAGTGCTTGTGTTATGTCATGTTAATGAGCATGGAGGTTCTTGTGTTCATGGATAAGAACTAAGAGAACTGGGATTGTTGAAAAACAGGTTTATCCCTTCAAAGGAAGGGATACATGACCTGTTATCTTCCTAGACAGCTGGGAACATTAGAGAGAACTGATTTTTCCTTTGTGAGCAGTTGTCAGTTGGAGATAGCTTCTTGGTTAGGAATGCGAGTTTGAGTCTACTTCTTCCTTCTCTCAGCATTGGGATCCTGTCTACTGTGGACCTGTGCAGGTCTTGTGCACGTTGCCACATACAGTCTCTGAGTTTGTGCATGTACCATTCTTGTTCTGCTAGATGTCCAAACTGAAAGTTTCTGCCTTAAGAATGCTTTCTAAGTTTGATGCTGGCTCCCTGGCCCATTGTGATCTCCCCATTCGCTTCAGCTTTCCTACATTCCCACATGAATAATACTCAAGCATAGATTTTTGTTCTCCTCAGTAAATTTTTCTTTTTAGTCCCTCTTATACCTTGTAGTATTCAATCTGGATTTATTTATTTATTTATTTATTTATTTATTTATTTATTTATTTATTTATTTTTTGGCCAGTGTCTCCCAGGCCTTTTTTCCTGGATAAATATCAGAATCAAGGTTAAGCTACATATAGATTTGGTGTGTGTGTGTGTGTGTGTGTGTGTGTATGTGTGTGTGTGTGTGTGTGTAAGCGCACATGTATATATCTGTTGTGGAATGCCCATTTCCACAAATCCAATCGGTATTTAGGATCTTGGCTGATAATTATAATATAGTTTAAAGCCTAGGGACCATTAGTGTTCAGAAATTTATGTAACAAAGGCTTCATCAGATGGATGAAATCTATTTTTCGAGACAGAATTCTATATATCTCAGACTGACCTCTAATTCACTGTGTAACTGAGGATGGTCTTGAATTTCTGATCCTTCTGCCTAAATGCTGGGTTTGCAAGAATGCAGCACCATGTTGGATTTATGTGGTACTGTGATCTGAATCTATGGCTTTCCACATGCTAGGCAAGCATGCTACCAAATAAGCTGTTTTCAGCTTCAAATCTCTTCTGATACTTGGGTAGGGTTTCTATTGTTGTAAAGAGATGCCATGACCAAGGCAACACTTATTTTTTTTTAATTTAATTTAATTTTATTTTTTTAATTTACATTCCAAATCACTTCCCCTTTCCCGTTTCATCCCTCCCCGAAAGTCCCATAAGCCCCCTTCCCTCCCTCTTTTCTCTGTTCAACCCCCTCTCATTACTCTGTCCTGGCATTCCCCTACATCCAGTCTTTCCAGGACCAGGGGTCTCTCCTTCCATCTTTTTAGAAATCTATTGATATGCTGATTGTGTCTAGGGTATTCTGAGATTCTGGGTCAATATCCCCTTATCAGTGACTTCATACCATGTGTGATCTTTTGTGATTGGGTTACCTCACTAAGGATGATATTTTCAAGTTCTGACCATTTGCCTAGGAATTTCGTGAATTCATTGTTTTTAATTGCAGAGTAGTATTCCATTGTGTAAATATACCACATCTTCTGAATCCATTCCTCCGTTGAGGGACATCTGGGTTCTTTCCAGCTTCTGGCTATTATAAATAAGGCTGCTATGAATATAGTGGAGCATGTGTCCTTATTGCATGCAGGTAAAGTCTCTGGGTATATGCCCAGGAGTGGTATAGCCGGATCCTCCGGAAGTGTCATGCCCAGTTTTCTGAGGAGCCGCCAGACTGCTTTCCAGAGTGGTTGTACCAGCCTGCAATTCCACCAGCAGTGGAGGAGTGTTCCTCTTTCTCCACATCCTCGCCAACAACTGCTGTCTCCTGTGTTTTTGATCTTAGCCATCCTGACTGGTGTGAGATGGAATCTCAGGGTTGTTTTGATTTGCATTTCCCTAATGACTAAGGATGATGAACATCTCTTTAGGTGCTTCTCAGCCATTAGATATTCTTCAGGTGAGAACTCTTTGTGTAGCTCTGTATCCCATTTTTTAATAGGGTTACTTGCCTCTCTGGAGTTTAACTTCTTGAGTTCTTTGTATATCTTGGATATTAGCCCTCTGTCGGATGTAAGGTTGGTAAAGATCATTTCCCAGTTAGTTGGTTGCCGCTTTGTCTTTTTGACGGTGTCTTTTGCCTTGCAAAAACTTTGTAATTTAATGAGGTCCCATTTGTCTATTCTTGATCTTAGAGTATAAGCTATTGGAGTTCTGTTCAGGAAATTCTCCCCTGTGCCCATATGTTCAAGGTTCTTCCCTAGTTTCCCTTCTATTAGTTTCAGTGTGTCTGGTTTTATGTGGAGATCTTTGATCCACTTAGAATTGAGCTTAGTGCAAGGAGATAAGGATGGGTCAATTTGCATTCTTCTGCATGTTGACCTCCAGCTGAGCCAGCACCATTTGTTGAAAAGGCTATCTTTTTTCCACTGGATGGTTTTAGCTCCTTTGTCAAAGATCAAGTGACCATAGGAGTGTGGATTCATTTCTGGGTCTTCAATTCTGTTCCATTGATCTACATGTCTGTTACTGTACCAATACCATGCAGTTTTTAACACTATTGCTCTGTAGTACAGCTTGAGGTCCGGGATACTGATTCCCCCAGAGGTTCTTTTACTCTTGAGAATAGTTTTAGCTATTCTGGGTTTTCTGTTATTCCAGATGAATTTTTGAATTGCTCTTTCTAACTCTATGAAGAATTGAGTTGGGATTTTGATGGGGATTGCATTGAATCTGTGTATTACTTTTGGTAAGATGCTCATTTTTACTATATTAATCCTGCCAATCCATGAGCATGGCAGATTTTTCCATCTTCCGAGGTCTTCTTCAATTTCTTTCTTCAGAGACTTGAAGTTCTTGTCATACAGATCTTTCACTTGTTTGGTTAGCGTCACGCCAAGATACTTAATATGGTTTGTGGCTATCGTAAAGGGTATTATTTCTCTTACTTCTTTCTCAGCCTGCTTATCCTTTGAGTATAGGAAGGCTTCTGACTTGCTTGAGTTGATTTTATATCCGGCCACTTTGCTGAAGTCGTTTATCAGCTGTAGGAGTTCTCTGGTGGAGTTCTTTGGGTCGCTTATGTATACTACCATATCGTCTGCAAATAGTGATAGTTTGACTTCTTCCTTCCCAATTTGTATCCCTTTGACCTCTTTTTGTTGTCTAATTGCCCTAGCTAGAACTTCAAGTACTATATTGAAAAGATATGGAGAGAGAGGGCAGCCTTGTCTAGTCCCTGATTTTAGTGGGATTGCTTCAAGTTTCTCTCCGTTTAGATTGATGCTGGCTACTGGTTTGCTGTAAATTGCTTTTACTATGTTTAGATATGGGCCTTGAATTCCTGATCTTTCCAAGACCTTTAGCATGAAAGGATGCTGAATTTTGTCAAATGCTTTCTCAGCATCTAATGAGATGACCATGTGGTTTTTTTCTTTGAGATTGTTTATGTAGTGGATTACATTGATGGATTTCCTTATATTGAACCATCCCTGCATCCCTGGGATGAAGCCTACTTGATCGTGGTGAATGATCGTTTTGATGTGTTCTTGGATTCGGTTGGCAAGAATTTTATTGAGTATTTTTGCATCGATATTCATAAGAGAGATTGGCCTGAGATTCTCTTTCTTTGTCGGATCTTTGTGTGCTTTTGGTATTAGTGTAATTGTGGCTTCATAGAACGAGTTGGGTAGTGTTCCTTCTGTTTCTATTTTGTGGAACAGTTTGAAGAGTATTGGTGTTAGGTCTTCTTTGAAGGTCTGATAGAATTCTGCACTAAAACCATCTGGACCTGTGCTTTTTTTGGTTGGAAGACTTCCAATGACAACTTCTATTTCTTCAGGGGTTATAGGACGGTTTAGATGGTCTATTTGATCCTGATTTAATTTTGGTACTTGGTATCTGTCAAGGAAATTGTCCATTTCCTCAAGATTTTCTAGTTGTGTTGAATACAGGTTTTTGTAGTAGGATCTGATGATTTTTTGAATTTCCTCAGTTTCTGTTGTTATCTCTCCCTTTTCGTTTCTGATTTTATTAATTTGGATACTATCTCCGTGCCCTCTGGTTAGTCTGGCTAAGGGCTTATCTATCTTGTTGATTTTCTCAAAGAACCAACTCCTCGTTTTGTTGATTCTTTGTATGGTTTTATTTGTTTCTACTTGATTGATTTCAGCCCTGAGTTTGATGATTTCCTGCCTTCTACTCCTCTTTGGTGTATTTGCTTCTTTTTGTTCCAGGGCTTTCAGGTGTGCCATTAAGCTGTTAGTGTATGCTGTCTCCCGTTTCTTTTTGGCGGCACTCAGGGCTATGAATTTTCCTCTTAGCACTGCTTTCATTGTGTCCCATAAGTTAGGGTATGTTGTGCCTTCATTTTCGTTAACTTTCAAAAAGTCTTTGATTTCTTTCCTTATTTCCACCTTGACCAAGTTATCATTGAGTAGAGCATTGTTCAGCCTCCATGTGTACGTGGGTTTTCTTTTGTTTTTGTTGCCATTGAAGACCACCCTTATTCCATAGTGATCTGATAGGAGGCATGGGATTATTTCTATCTTCTTGTATCTGTTGAGGTCTGATTTGTGACCAATTATATGGTCAATTTTGGAGAAGGTACCATGAGGAGCTGAGAAGAAGGTGTATTCTTTAGCTCTAGGATGAAATGTTCTATATATATCAGTTAGTTCCATTTGGTCCAAGGCTTCAATTAGATTCACTGTGTCCCTGTTTAGTTTCTGCTTTCCTGAACGATCCATTTCAGAGAGCGGGGTGTTGAAGTCACCCACTATTATTGTGTGCGGTGCGATGTGTGCTTTGAGTTTCTTTTACGAATGAGGGTGCCCTTGCATTTGGAGCATAGATATTCAGGATTGAGAGTTCTTGATGGTGGATTTTTCCCTTGATCAGTATGTAGTGTCCTTCTGTGTCTTTTTTGATGACTTTAGGTTGAAAATCAATTTTATCCGATATTAGGATGGCTACTCCACCTCGTTTCTTGGGGCCATTTGCTTGTAAAATTGTTTTCCAGCCTTTTACTCTGAGGTAGTGTTTGTCTTTGACACTGAGGTGCGTTTCCTGCATGCAGCAAAATGCTGGGTCCTGTTTACGTATCCAGTCTGCTAGTCTATGTCTTTTAATTGGGGAATTGAGACCATTGATATTAAGAGAGATTAAGGCATAGTAATTATTGCCATCTGCCATTCTTGACGCTATCTTTATGTTTGAGTGGTTATCTACTTTTGGGTTTGATTCAAGAAGGTTATTATCTCATTTTTTCCTGGGTGTTGTTTCTCTCCCTGTATTGGAGGTTTCCACCTATTATCCGTTGCAGGGCTGGATTTGTGGAAAGATATTGTGAAAATTTGGTTTTATCATGGAATATCTTGGTCTCTCCATCTATGGTGATTGAGAGTTTTGCTGGGTATAGTAGTCTAGGCTGGCATTTGTGCTGTCTTAGTGTCTGCATGAGATCTGCCCAGGATCTTCTGGCTTTCATAGTCTCTGGTGAGAAGTCTGATGTGATTCGGATAGGTCTTCCTTTGTATGTTACTTGGCCCTTTTCTCTTACTGCATTTAGTATTCTTTCTTTGTTTAGAACATTCGGTGTTTTGATTATTATGTGACGGGAGGTATTTCTGTTCTGGTCCAGTCTGTTTGGAGTTCTGTAGGCTTCTTGTACGTTCATCGGCATCTCTCTCTTTAAGTTAGGGAAGTTTTCCTCCATAATTTTGTTGAAGATGTTTACTGGCCCTTTAAGTTGCAAATCTTCACTCTCATCTATACCTATAATCCTTAGGTTTGGTCTTCTCATTGTGTCCTGGATTTCCTGGATGTTTTGGGTTACGCGTTTTTTGCATTTTGCATTTTCTTTAACTGTTGAGTCGATGCTTTCTATGGAATCTTCAGCACCTGAGATTCTTTCTTCCATCTCTTGTATTCTATTGTTGATGTTTGCATCTATGACTCCTGATTTCTTTTTTTTTTTTTTTTTTTTTTTAATTTAATTTTATTTTATTTTTTTAATTTACATTCCAAATCACTTCCCCTTTCCCGTTTCCTCCCTCCCCGAAAGTCCCATAAGCCCCCTTCCCTCCCTCTTTTCTCCGTTCAACCCCCTCTCATTACTCTGTCCTGACGTTCCCCTACATCCAGTCTTTCCAGGACCAGGGGTCTCTCCTTCCATCTTTTTAGAAATCTATTGATATGCTGATTGTGTCTAGGGTATTCTGAGATTCTGGGTCAATATCCCCTTATCAGTGACTTCATACCATGTGTGATCTTTTGTGATTGGGTTACCTCACTAAGGATGATATTTTCAAGTTCTGACCATTTGCCTAGGAATTTCGTGAATTCATTGTTTTTAATTGCAGAGTAGTATTCCATTGTGTAAATATACCACATCTTCTGAATCCATTCCTCCGTTGAGGGACATCTGGGTTCTTCCCAGCTTCTGGCTATTATAAATAAGGCTGCTATGAATATAGTGGAGCATGTGTCCTTATTGCATGCAGGTAAAGTCTCTGGGTATATGCCCAGGAGTGGTATAGCCGGATCCTCCGGAAGTGTCATGCCCAGTTTTCTGAGGAGCCGCCAGACTGCTTTCCAGAGTGGTTGTACCAGCCTGCAATTCCACCAGCAGTGGAGGAGTGTTCCTCTTTCTCCACATCCTCGCCAACAACTGCTGTCTCCTGTGTTTTTGATCTTAGCCATCCTGACTGGTGTGAGATGGAATCTCAGGGTTGTTTTGATTTGCATTTCCCTAATGACTAAGGATGATGAACATCTCTTTAGGTGCTTCTCAGCCATTAGATATTCTTCAGGTGAGAACTCTTTGTGGAGCTCTGTACCCCATTTTTTAATAGGGTTACTTGCCTCTCTGGAGTTTAACTTCTTGAGTTCTTTGTATATCTTGGATATTAGCCCTCTGTCGGATGTAAGGTTGGTAAAGATCATTTCCCAGTTAGTTGGTTGCCGCTTTGTCTTTTTGACGGTGTCTTTTGCCTTGCAAAAACTTTGTAATTTAATGAGGTCCCATTTGTCTATTCTTGATTTTAGAGTATAAGCTATTGGAGTTCTGTTCAGGAAATTCTCCCCTGTGCCCATATGTTCAAGGTTCTTCCCTAGTTTCCCTTCTATTAGTTTCAGTGTGTCTGGTTTTATGTGGAGATCTTTGATCCACTTAGAATTGAGCTTAGTGCAAGGAGATAAGGATGGGTCAATTTGCATTCTTCTGCATGTTGACCTCCAGCTGAGCCAGCACCATTTGTTGAAAAGGCTATCTTTTTTCCACTGGATGGTTTTAGCTCCTTTGTCAAAGATCAAGTGACCATAGGAGTGTGGATTCATTTCTGGGTCTTCAATTCTGTTCCATTGATCTACATGTCTGTTACTGTACCAATACCATGCAGTTTTTAACACTATTGCTCTGTAGTACAGCTTGAGGTCCGGGATACTGATTCCCCCAGAGGTTCTTTTACTCTTGAGAATAGTTTTAGCTATTCTGGGTTTTCTGTTATTCCAGATGAATTTTTGAATTGCTCTTTCTAACTCTATGAAGAATTGAGTTGGGATTTTGATGGGGATTGCATTGAATCTGTGTATTACTTTTGGTAAGATGCTCATTTTTACTATATTAATCCTGCCAATCCATGAGCATGGCAGATTTTTCCATCTTCCGAGGTCTTCTTCAATTTCTTTCTTCAGAGACTTGAAGTTCTTGTCATACAGATCTTTCACTTGTTTGGTTAGCGTCACGCCAAGATACTTAATATGGTTTGTGGCTATCGTAAAGGGTATTATTTCTCTTACTTCTTTCTCAGCCTGCTTATCCTTTGAGTATAGGAAGGCTTCTGACTTGCTTGAGTTGATTTTATATCCGGCCACTTTGCTGAAGTCGTTTATCAGCTGTAGGAGTTCTCTGGTGGAGTTCTTTGGGTCGCTTATGTATACTATCATATCGTCTGCAAATAGTGATAGTTTGACTTCTTCCTTTCCAATTTGTATCCCTTTGACCTCTTTTTCTTGTCTAATTGCTCTAGCTAGAACTTCAAGTACTATATTGAAAAGATATGGAGAGAGAGGGCAGCCTTGTCTAGTCCCTGATTTTAGTGGGATTGCTTCAAGTTTCTCTCCGTTTAGATTGATGCTGGCTACTGGTTTGCTGTAAATTGCTTTTACTATGTTTAGATATGGGCCTTGAATTCCTGATCTTTCCAAGACCTTTAGCATGAAAGGATGCTGAATTTTGTCAAATGCTTTCTCAGCATCTAATGAGATGACCATGTGGTTTTTTTCTTTGAGATTGTTTATGTAGTGGATTACATTGATGGATTTCCTTATATTGAACCATCCCTGCATCCCTGGGATGAAGCCTACTTGATCGTGGTGAATGATCGTTTTGATGTGTTCTTGGATTCGGTTGGCAAGAATTTTATTGAGTATTTTTGCATCGATATTCATAAGAGAGATTGGCCTGAGATTCTCTTTCTTTGTCGGATCTTTGTGTGCTTTTGGTATTAGTGTAATTGTGGCTTCATAGAACGAGTTGGGTAGTGTTCCTTCTGTTTCTATTTTGTGGAACAGTTTGAAGAGTATTGGTGTTAGGTCTTCTTTGAAGGTCTGATAGAATTCTGCACTAAAACCATCTGGACCTGTGCTTTTTTTGGTTGGAAGACTTCCAATGACAACTTCTATTTCTTCAGGGGTTATAGGACGGTTTAGATGGTCTATTTGATCCTGATTTAATTTTGGTACTTGGTATCTGTCAAGGAAATTGTCCATTTCCTCAAGATTTTCTAGTTGTGTTGAATACAGGTTTTTGTAGTAGGATCTGATGATTTTTTGAATTTCCTCAGTTTCTGTTGTTATCTCTCCCTTTTCGTTTCTGATTTTATTAATTTGGATACTATCTCTGTGCCCTCTGGTTAGTCTGGCTAAGGGCTTATCTATCTTGTTGATTTTCTCAAAGAACCAACTCCTCGTTTTGTTGATTCTTTGTATGGTTTTATTTGTTTCTACTTGATTGATTTCAGCCCTGAGTTTGATGATTTCCTGCCTTCTACTCCTCTTTGGTGTATTTGCTTCTTTTTGTTCCAGGGCTTTCAGGTGTGCCATTAAGCTGTTAGTGTATGCTGTCTCCCGTTTCTTTTTGGCGGCACTCAGGGCTATGAATTTTCCTCTTAGCACTGCTTTCATTGTGTCCCATAAGTTAGGGTATGTTGTGCCTTCATTTTCATTAACTTTCAAAAAGTCTTTGATTTCTTTCTTTATTTCCACCTTGACCAAGTTATCATTGAGTAGAGCATTGTTCAGCCTCCATGTGTACGTGGGTTTTCTTTTGTTTTTGTTGCCATTGAAGACCACCCTTATTCCATAGTGATCTGATAGGAGGCATGGGATTATTTCTATCTTCTTGTATCTGTTGAGGTCTGATTTGTGACCAATTATATGGTCAATTTTGGAGAAGGTACCATGAGGAGCTGAGAAGAAGGTGTATTCTTTAGCTCTAGGATGAAATGTTCTATATATATCAGTTAGTTCCATTTGGTCCAAGGCTTCAATTAGATTCACTGTGTCCCTGTTTAGTTTCTGCTTTCCTGAACGATCCATTTCAGAGAGCGGGGTGTTGAAGTCACCCACTATTATTGTGTGCGGTGCGATGTGTGCTTTGAGTTTTAGTAAAGTTTCTTTTACGAATGAGGGTGCCCTTGCATTTGGAGCATAGATATTCAGGATTGAGAGTTCTTGATGGTGGATTTTTCCCTTGATCAGTATGTAGTGTCCTTCTGTGTCTTTTTTGATGACTTTGGGTTGAAAATCAATTTTATCCGATATTAGGATGGCTACTCCACCTCGTTTCTTGGGGCCATTTGCTTGTAAAATTGTTTTCCAGCCTTTTACTCTGAGGTAGTGTTTGTCTTTGACACTGAGGTGCGTTTCCTGCATGCAGCAAAAAGCTGGGTCCTGTTTACGTATCCAGTCTGCTAGTCTATGTCTTTTAATTGGGGAATTGAGACCATTGATATTAAGAGAGATTAAGGCATAGTGATTATTGCCATCTGCCATTCTTGACGCTATCTTTATGTTTGAGTGGTTATCTACTTTTGGGTTTGATTCAAGAAGGTTATTATCTCATTTTTTCCAGGGTGTTGTTTCTCTCCCTGTATTGGAGGTTTCCACCTATTATCCGTTGCAGGGCTGGATTTGTGGAAAGATATTGTGAAAATTTGGTTTTATCATGGAATATCTTGGTCTCTCCATCTATGGTGATTGAGAGTTTTGCTGGGTATAGTAGTCTAGGCTGGCATTTGTGCTGTCTTAGTGTCTGCATGAGATCTGCCCAGGATCTTCTGGCTTTCATAGTCTCTGGTGAGAAGTCTGATGTGATTCGGATAGGTCTTCCTTTGTATGTTACTTGGCCCTTTTCTCTTACTGCATTTAGTATTCTTTCTTTGTTTAGAACATTCGTTGTTTTGATTATTATGTGACGGGAGGTATTTCTGTTCTGGTCCAGTCTGTTTGGAGTTCTGTAGGCTTCTTGTATGTTCATCGGCATCTCTCTCTTTAAGTTAGGGAAGTTTTCCTCCATAATTTTGTTGAAGATGTTTACTGGCCCTTTAAGTTGCAAATCTTCACTCTCATCTATACCTATAATCCTTAGGTTTGGTCTTCTCATTGTGTCCTGGATTTCCTGGATGTTTTGGGTTACGCGTTTTTTGCATTTTGCATTTTCTTTGACTGTTGAGTCGATGCTTTCTATGGAATCTTCAGCACCTGAGATTCTTTCTTCCATCTCTTGTATTCTATTGTTGATGTTTGCATCTATGACTCCTGATTTCTTCCCAAGGTTTTCTATCTCCAAAGTTGTCTCCCTTTGTGATTTCTTAGTTGTTTCTACTTCCTTTTTTAGTTCCTGGATGGATTTGCTGAGATCCTTCACTTGTTTGTTTGTATTTTCCTGTATTTCTTTAAGGTAATTTTGCATTACCTCTTTCAGGATTTCTTCCTGATGACCCACGTTCTCCTGCATTTCTCTGAGCGATTTTTGTGTTTCCTCCTCATGGGATTCCATCTGTTGATCCATCGTCTCCTGCATTTCTTTAAGCAGTTCTCGTGTTTCCTTTGTAAGGGCATCTAACCGTTGATTCATTTCTTTAAGCAATTTTTGTGTTGCCTCCTTATGGGCATCCGTCTGTTGACCCATATTCTTCTGCATTTCTTTATGCAAATTTTGTGATTCCTTTGTGAGTGCATCTACCCGTTGATTCATCTCGTTAAGCGATTTTTGTGTTGTCTCCTTGTGCGCCTCCATCTTTTGATCCATGTTCTCCCGCATTTCTCTAAGCGATTTTTGTGTTTCCTTTGTAAGGGCTTCTAACCGTTGATTCATGGTCTCCTGTAACTCTTTATGAGATTTATTTGTGTCCTTCTTGTGATCCTCTAATAGCATCATGAGAAGTGATTTTAAATCCAGATCTTGTCTTTCGGGTGTGGTGGGGTATCCAGGACTTGCTGCTGTTGGAGAGTTGGGTTCGGATGGTCCTACATTACTTTGATTACTGTTAGTAACATTCCTACGTTTGCCTTTTGCCATCTGGATACCTCTGGTGTTAGTTGGTCCTGCTGCCACTGGCTGTTGGTTGGACCTCCTGTGAGCCTGCAAAGCTATTTCTGCCCCCCCCTGGATTACCAGGATTCCCCTGGCACCGATTTCTGGGGCCTGCCTGCTCCTGAGTGACTTTGGAGCCCTAATGTGCTTTGCCCCAAGTGATCTTATATTGGGGAGGCCTTGCACATCTAAAGGCTCAGCCTAGTGGATTCCTGGAGCAGAGGTCGCCAAAGGGAGGCTGGCAGGCTCCTGCCCTGTGCAGGGGTGTGTGATCTCTCCTGGGGGGGGGAGGGGGCGTCCCTCTGCCAGGCAGAAGTCCCACAGCAGATCTGGCGCGCTGGTCACTGCAGATCAGCCCAGCACCTGGGAGCAGGTTACACACAAGCTGCCTGAACCCGAAGCGATATTATGCCTGTCTGTCTCTGAGCCTGGTGGTCCCAACTACCTGGTCACTGGAGCAAAGATGGCGGAGGGCACTCTCCGTGGCGCCGCTCACCCTGTGGTCACGATGGCCCGCCGATCTGGCACCCAGACGACCACAGCGCCAACCCGCCCTCGGGCACAGAAGGAAGCCCCAACAGGCCGTGTCCCAAGTGATGTTATATTGGGGGGAGAGCCTGGGTACCGGTCTCTCCAGCGCAGTCCGCGGGAACAGAGGTCGCGGAAGGGAAGCTGGCGGGCTCCCTCCCTGCGCAGGGTCCCTCCACCAGGCAGAAGGTCCCACCGCGGAACTGGCGCGCTGGTTACTGCAGATCAGCCCAGCACCTGGGAGCAGGTTACACCCAAGCTGCCTGAAACTGAAGCGATATTATGCCTGTCTGTCTCTGAGCCTGGCGGTCCCAACTACCTGGTCACTGGAGCAAAGATGGCGGAGGGCAGTCTCCGTGGCACCGCTCACCCTGTGGTCACGATGGCCCGCCGATCTGGCGCCCAGACGACTACAGCGCCAACCCGCCCTCGGGCACAGACGGAAGCCCCAACAGGCCGTGTCCCAAGTGATGTTATATCGGGGGGGAGAGCCTGGGTACCGGTCTCTCCAGCGCAGTCCGCGGGAACAGAAGTCGCGGAAGGGAAGCTGGCGGGCTCCCTCCCTGCGCGGGGTCCCTCCAGCAGGCAGAAGGTCCCACCGCGGAACTGGCGCGCTGGTTACTGCAGATCAGCCCAGCACCTGGGAGCAGGTTACACCCAAGCTGCCTGAAACCGAAGCGATATTATGCCTGTCTGTCTCTGAGCCTGGCGGTCCCAACTACCTGGTCACTGGAGCAAAGATGGCGGAGGGCAGTCTCCGTGGCGCCGCTCACCCTGTGGTCACGATGGCCCGCCGATCTGGCGCCCAGACGACTACAGCGCCAACCGGCCCTCGGGCACAGACGGAAGCCCCAACAGGCCGTGTCCCAAGTGATGTTATATCGGGGGGAGAGCCTGGGTACCGGTCTCTCCAGCGCAGTCCGCGGGAACAGAGGTCGCGGAAGGGAAGCTGGCGGGCTCCCTCCCTGCGCGGGGTCCCTCCAGCAGGCAGAAGCGACTCCTGATTTCTTCCCAAGGTTTTCTATCTCCAAAGTTGTCTCCCTTTGTGATTTCTTAGTTGTTTCTACTTCCTTTTTTAGTTCCTGGATGGATTTGCTGAGATCCTTCACTTGTTTGTTTGTATTTTCCTGTATTTCTTTAAGGTATTTTTGCATTACCTCTTTCAGGATTTCTTCCTGATGACCCACGTTCTCCTGCATTTCTCTGAGCGATTTTTGTGTTTCCTCCTCATGGGATTCCATCTGTTGATCCATCGTCTCCTGCATTTCTTTAAGCAGTTCTCGTGTTTCCTTTGTAAGGGCATCTAACCGTTGATTCATTTCTTTAAGCAATTTTTGTGTTGCCTCCTTATGGGCATCCGTCTGTTGACCCATATTCTTCTGCATTTCTTTATGCAAATTTTGTGATTCCTTTGTGAGTGCATCTACCCGTTGATTCATCTCGTTAAGCGATTTTTGTGTTGTCTCCTTGTGCGCCTCCATCTTTTGATCCATGTTCTCCCGCATTTCTCTAAGCGATTTTTGTGTTTCCTTTGTAAGGGCTTCTAACCGTTGATTCATGGTCTCCTGTAACTCTTTATGAGATTTATTTGTGTCCTTCTTGTGATCCTCTAATAGCATCATGAGA
The DNA here is from genome assembly GCA_036184795.1 of Tokudaia tokunoshimensis. Taxonomy (NCBI): domain Eukaryota; kingdom Metazoa; phylum Chordata; class Mammalia; order Rodentia; family Muridae; genus Tokudaia; species Tokudaia tokunoshimensis. The sequence goes on along the minus strand of BTHU01000023.1, from coordinate 28,015,812 downwards.
AGTGATTTTAAATCCAGATCTTGTCTTTCGGGTGTGGTGGGGTATCCAGGACTTGCTGCTGTTGGAGAGTTGGGTTCGGATGGTCCCACATTACTTTGATTACTGTTAGTAACATTCCTACGTTTGCCTTTTGCCATCTGGATACCTCTGGTGTTAGTTGGTCCTGCTGCCACTGGCTGTTGGTTGGACCTCCTGTGAGCCTGCAAAGCTATTTCTGCCCCCCCTGGATTACCAGGATTCCCCTGGCACCGATTTCTGGGGCCTGCCTGCTCCTGAGTGACTTTGGAGCCCTAATGTGCTTTGCCCCAAGTGATCTTATATTGGGGAGGCCTTGCACATCTAAAGGCTCAGCCTAGTGGATTCCTGGAGCAGAGGTCGCCAAAGGGAGGCTGGCAGGCTCCTGCCCTGTGCAGGGGTGTGTGATCTCTCCTGGGGGGGGAGGGGGCGTCCCTCTGCCAGGCAGAAGTCCCACAGCAGATCTGGCGCGCTGGTCACTGCAGATCAGCCCAGCACCTGTGAGCAGGTTACACACAAGCTGCCTGAACCCGAAGCGATATTATGCCTGTCTGTCTCTGAGCCTGGCGGTCCCAACTACCTGGTCACTGGAGCAAAGATGGCGGAGGGCACTCTCCGTGGCGCTGCTCACCCTGTGGTCAAGATGGCCCGCCGATCTGGCACCCAGACGACCACAGCGCCAACCCGCCCTCGGGCACAGACGGAAGCCCCAACAGGCCGTGTCCCAAGTGATGTTATATTGGGGGGAGAGAGCCTGGGTACCGGTCTCTCCAGCGCAGTCCGCGGGAACAGAGGTCGAGGAAGGGAAGCTGGCAGGCTCCCTCCCTGCGCGGGGTCCCTCCACCAGGCAGAAGCCAAGGCAACACTTATAAAGGAAAACATTTAATTGGGGCTGACTTACAGTTTCAGAGGGTTAGTCCATTATCATCATGGTGGGGAATATGGCAGTGTGCAGGCAGATATGGTGCTAGAGAAGGAGCTGAAAGCTCTATCTTGATCCAAAGGAATTCAGGAGGAGACTGTGTGCTTCACTGAGTGTATCTTCAGCATGTATACAACCTCAAAGCCTGCCTCCACAGTGATACATTTCCTCCAATAAGGCCATACCTACTCCAACAAGGCCACATCTCCTAATAGTGCCACTCCTTATAGGCCGAGCCTTCACACACATTAGTGTATGGGTGCCGTACCTATTCAAACCACCACAGATACTAAGGGGAAAATTAAGAAATTTTTTAAATAAATATTTTATGAAATTAAAATATAACTACACCATTTCTCCCTTTCTTTTTCTTCTTCTAGTCCTTTCTATGAACCCCTTACTCTCTTCCAAATTCATGGTCTCTTTGTCTGTGTTAGTATTTTAATTGTTTAATATATGTATTCTTAAATATAAATAATTCATATATATTATGTTCAATATATTTCTAAATATACAAATTCAGTGTGCTCAGTCCACATAATGTTACTTGTATGTATATGATTCATCCTTATGGAGCTTCCAGTTTAACCAGGATAAACAAACATATATGAGAAATGATTAGAAAATATTAGAATACCCTTAATTGAGAACATGGACCTATTTGGTAGCATAGAAAATGATGTAGTTCAAAGCTTTTAATGTCTAATAATTCTGTTGGCTGCTCGTCAGTATATGCTGGAATTCAAAAGAAGTAAACTCCAAGGCCAGTGAAAGAATCGGCTTGCTAGCAAGGAGAGAGCAAGCGGGCAAAGAGCAAAAGAGTCCCTATTCCATGTCCTTATATAGACTTCCTTCAGAAAGCATAGCCCAGATTAGATGTGAGTTTTCCAGGTTCAAAAGATCTGGATTAAAGGGGGGCAGGTGGGGAAAAAAGATCTGGATTAAAGGTGTATCTTCCTACCTCAGTATTTGAATTAGAGTGTCTTCCTACCTCACAGATCTGGATTAGAAATAGATCTTCCTTCTTCTTACAGGTATGCCCTCCAGGGTTTTTGTTGTTGTTGGATTTTTTTGTGTATTTTTTTTGTTAATTCCAGATGTAGTTAACAACCAAGAATAGCCATCACATCTATTCCACATAGATAATGTACAAATGAATGAGTATGCCTGTTTTTCAATAAATTTATAAGAGGAGCTGACAGATTAGTTTTTCCAATGGGTAAAGGTTTGTCAATTTTAGTTGAATACTATTTTGTTTTTCCCCATTTCTGAGATCCTGTTTTCTAACTTATATCTCTTATTCAAGTTGGTAGAAAATGATCAGTTTTTTTCATCCCTAATTTTTGAGGCTTTTATTGTATATTGATTTGTTTTTCATTAAGAAAATAATTTTTAGTACTCATACAATGTAGTAGATTTTATTATAACTTTCACACGTGTTTACCATTGCCTTCTACTCATGACCTCTTGTCTTCGTCTTCCCTTCTGGCTGTACCCATACCTCCAAATAGCATCTCTATGTCCTAGTTTAATGTCTGTCACTGTGATAATATATACTGATAACAAGCAACCCAATAGAGGAAATGATTTATTTGGCTTATAATTCCATGTCAAAATCCAGTGGGGGAAGTTAAGGCAGGAACTCAAGGCAAGAATTTAAGAGCAGGACTGCTTACTATTTCACACAGCCTTACTTCTGATCAAGGAACTCACTTTACAACCAAAGAAATGTGACAGGAACTACAGAGGATAAGCCTTGCTTGCTGATAGGTAAGCTTGTTGCAGCTTGCTTTCTTATATAGTTTAGGACCAACAGCTTAGGGAATGGTGGCACCCACAGTGGGCTGAGCCCTTCTACATCAGTTAACAGTGAAGACAATCTCCCACACACATACCCATAGGTCAACCTAATTTAAGAAATTTCTCAACTGTGATTCTCTTTCCAGGTATTTCTAGATTATGTCAAGTTGACAGTTAAATTTATCCAGAACAATATAAAAATCTAGATCAGCATGTAAGAGAAAATGTGTTCTTTTTTCTTATTCTTCCATTACCATCTCTCATTTCTATGTCTACGGGACATGGAACCTGCCTTTCATCCACCTAGTCCCTTTTCTACATGTATTTTAATCTAGATTCCACATATAAGACAACATATGCAATATTCATTTTTATGAATTTTGCTTATTTCATAAAATGTGATGTTTCCTTGTTCCATGAATGAAACTTCATTGCCAGTTGATCTCTAATGAGTCTACTCTGCCCAACATCTGTTGAACACATGCCATAAAGCTTTCTATGATCTGTTGTTTCCCTACACAGCTTCCTATGTATTTCTTAGCTTGATGGTTCTGGCCCATGGTTGGATGCCTCTTACTTCTTCTCCCATCTTCTGCTGAACTGCAGCAGAGTGAATTTGATCCTCCCCATTCTCTGCTGGGAAAAGTAATTTACAAATTGTAGACTGAGCAGATGTCACACTCTTCCAGTGGGAGAAGCAGGAAGCCACTACACTTCCTGCCATGTCATCTTTCTTTCTCATCCTTCATGAATTCTGGAAATGGAACAAATATTTTCCCACTTGTAGTCCATGTATCTTCAGGAGAAGTCACAAAGATATAAATCTCTTAAGGGGGGTTGACTCCAAGTTCCTGAGGAACATGCTCTTTTCCAAGAAGCACAACAAGAAAGGTCTGAAGAAGATGCAGGCCAACAATGCAAAGGCAGTGAGTGCACACACAGAGGTCATCAAGGCCCTTGTGAAATCTAAAGCCATCAATCCCAAGATGCCAAAGGGCCCCAGCTGCAAACTAAGCCACCTGACTTTCATCTCTCACCCCAAGCTTGGGAAGTGAATTCAAAACTACATGGCCAAGGGTTGTAGACTCTGCCAACCAAAGCCCAAGGCTCAAACCAAGGCAGAGGCCACAGCTCCTGCTAAGGCCCAGGCTTCAACTCCAGTTCAGGCTCCCAAAGGTGCCCAGGCCCCTGTGAACGCCCCATGGAGAAGGCTCTTGCCTGTGTGAAGACAGACAGACTGCTGCGACATACCTACCTACACACTAGAGATGGTCAGTGTTCTATCCTCTTTTTACAAATAAACTTGAGGCAAGATAACAGAAAGATCATTAGGTAGCTAAGCAAGGACATATTCACTAAATATCTCATTGATACTGAAATGTGAGAAATTAACTTAAATATTTTGATTGCTTATATCTGCTGCTGGAGCTAACATGCCTGTCCTGGGGAGAGATTGTGCCTGAATCTTGCTTATTTATGATTTCTTTCATCATGGTTTGTATTTTCTAGGGCATAGTTTGAGCCATTTCCTTCCTTTAGTGCAGGGGTTGGCACTCTACAGTCTGTGCATGAAATTTACCCTATTACTTGTTTTGATTAAGTTTTATTGGGACAGCCAATATCATTAATCTGCATGTTATCTATGGATGATTTCTCATTGCAATGACAGAGTAGGGTAGTTTCAATGGAGACAGTATGGTCCATAAATCCTAAAATATTTGCTGTCTAGATCTTCAGAGATGTTCTCTGACTGCTGCTCTGGGAATTATCCATTGCTATTGCCAAGAAGCCTATAGAAAATTGATCAGTGAGGCATCTTTCAGCTTATTCTCATACCAATTCTCTGAAACCTTGACTATATTTAACATGAACAGAATATCTCAATATGGGCCATCTGCATTTCAAGTTCTTTGCATTCTTTTTTTTTAAATTTTTTTTTTTATTTTCTAAGTTTTTTTATTTACATTCCAAATCATTTCCCCTTTCCTGTTTCCTCCTTCCCGGAAAGTCCCATAAGCCCCCTTCCCTCCCTCTTTTCCCCATTCAACCCCCTCTCACTTCTCTGTCCTGGCATTCCTCTACATCCAGTCTTTCCAGGACCAGGGGTCTCTCCTTCCATCTTCTTGGAAATCTATTGATATGCGGATTGTGTCTAGGGTATTCCGAGATTCTGGGTTAATATCCCCTTATCAGTGACTGCATACCATGTGTGTTCTTTTGTGATTGGGTTACCTCACTAAGGATGCTATTTTCCAGTTCTGACCATTTGCCTAGGAATTTCGTGAATTCATTGTTTTTAATGGCAGAATAGTATTCCATTGTGTAAATACACCACATCTTCTGAATCCATTCCTCCGTTGAGGGACATCTGGGTTCTTTCCAGCTTCTAAAGTTCTTTGCATTCTTAAGTGACCTGTTGTTCCTGTATTGGGGAATATGGTCTAGCTACCATTGTGTTGAGTTTTATTTAGGGAACTTCATGGGGGGCACGTTCATATAGTCTACAGCTTGCATTTTTTTAACCAATATTACATTGTGAAAGTTATCTAAGTTTACATGCCTAACTCCAGGACACTAATTTTCAGTGGATGAATATTCATAGCCATTTATTCTTTCTTCTGTTAATGGGAGATGGGGTTGTCCCCTCCCAAATATATGTGATTACAACAAACAAACAAGAGCATTTAAAAATCTTTCTCTGGAGCTGGAGAGATGGCTCAGTGGTTGAGAGTACTTGCTCCTCTTCCAGAGGACATGAGTTCAGTTACTACCACCTATGTTGGGCTGCTCACAGCTGCCTGTAATTTGAAGGATCTCAAGACTCTGACCTCCCTGGGCACCAGCATACACACAGACACACAGACACAGACACAGACACACACACACACATATATGTGTATATGTATAGATGTATATATGATTTATATATGTATACATATAATTTAAAATAATAAAATAAAATGAAAATTAGGGCTTGAGAGATAGCTCACCAGTTAAAAGCACTGGTCACTCTTCCAGAGGACCTGGGTTTGATTACCAGCACCAACATGACAGCTCACAATAATCTGTAACTCCAGTTCCAGGGTATCTAATATCTTTTCTGGGACTCTATAGGTACTTCATGCATTTGATGCACAGACATCATGTAGGCTAAATACACATACAAAGCAAAAATAAAGGGAAAACATTAAAAAAAATTAAAAAATTATTTTTCCTGGTATACAAGTTCAAAAGCTTTTCTGGACCTGACCAGGTATATACCTTAAAATGAAGCTAATCAGAGATATTGTCTTTGTTAGGGTTTCTAGTACTGTGAAGAGACTCCATGACATTGGTAACTCTTATAAAGGAAAGTATTTAATTGGGGCAGGCTTTTTGTTTCAGAGTTTAGTTCTATTATGATCATGGCAGGAAGCATAGTGGTATTCAGGTAGACATGGTGTTAGAGAAGGAGCTGAGAGTTCTATATCTGGATTGGCAGGCAACAGGAACAGAATGCTACAGTAGCCTTTCTTGAGCACTTGAGACCTCAAAGCCCACCTTTCATTGACACATTTCCTCTAACAGTGCCACACCTACTCCAACAAGGCCACATATCTCCTTATAGTGCTGTCCCTATGAGTCTATGGGGGCCATTTTCTTTCAAACCACAGAAGATAAGATACTTAGTTCTAGTTTTGTTGATTAAGGTCAAAATATAAAATACTGGTTCCAGTTTACATTTTTATGTTCCAGGTATAAGCATCAGCTTGAGTTTTATAGCAATAAATTTCATTTTTTAAAATGCATGTATATCTCTGCAGGTACATGTAGGGTATGCATATGGTATATGTGCACATTTGTATGCAGATGTATGCACCTGTACACACATATGGAGGCCAGAGGAAGGCATTGGTGACTTCCTTTATCGCTCTCTACCTTATCTTTTGAGGCAAGGTTTCTTACTGAATCTGACACATGGCACTTTGGCTAGGCTGGCTAGTCAGGGGAGCTCCTGGTATCTGCCTGTCTCTACCCCTAAGAGCAGGGTTAGCTGTATGTATGACCATGCATTCACTTTTACCTACGGAGCTGCCTCTCCAGCTCAAAATACTTCAAAAAAAGATTTTAAACACGTAGACTCCTAAACAAAATATACTTATTTTGTTCATCTTTTATTATTTTATGTGTATTAGCATTTTGCCTGTGTGTATTTATAACAGTTTTATCTGGAAGAGCTGAGGCACCTGAGATGCCTTGGGGAAAGGATGGAGATAAGTGTGTGGCAAATGAATATTCATGTGGGATATTCTGGACTAATGAATGGGCAGAACTAGTTGTAGGTAATGAATTGGAGTGGGAAGATGCTCAGGGCTGCCAAATCTTTCATTAAAATATAGGACCTAAGTAAAAGTAGACATCCATGACAAAAAATCATTCCACAGACCAAAAATTCCTTCATAACAGTAAAAATTTTAAAACGTTAAAAGGAATCAATAGAAGAAAACATGGGTGATGTCCTTTATAAGATTTGAGTAATGAATGTCTTTTTAAGTACTCCAAATCTAGAAGCCACTTAAAGAGATTAGATTTCATATTAATATTAGATTGCACAATAGATATCACAAATCTCCAAACCTTTTTTTGGTATTGTTCTTTTAAAAATATTTTTATATTTGTAATTAGTGAATGCATGTGTGTGCCTGCTTTTTTGTATGTGGACCATGTGCACATAGGTGCCTACAGAGGCAAGAAGAGGGCATCAGAATCTGTTACTGGAATTTCTGGTACTCTTGATCTGTCTAGTGTGGTGTTGGGAACTGAATGTAGTTCCTCTGCAGGAGCAACAAGTACTCTTTTCTTTTTTTTTTTTCAAAATTTATTTATATGAGTATATTGTACTGTCTTCAGACACAGCAGAAGAGTGCATCAGATTCCATGGTGGCTGTGAGCCACCATGTGGTTGCTGGGAATTGAACTCAGGACCTCTGGAAGAGCAGTCAGTGCTCTTAACTGCTGAGTCATCTCTCCAGCCTGCAGCAAGAACTCTTAATGGCTGAGCCATCTCTCTAATCTCATCTTTCCTTCTTTTCTTTCTTTCTTTCTTTCTTTCTTTTTTTCCTTCCTTCCTTCCTTCCTTCCTTCCTTCCTTCCTTCCTTTCTTTCTTTCTTTCTTTCTTTCTTTCTTTCTTTCTTTCTTTCTTTCTTTCTTTCTTTCTTTCTTTCTTTCTTTCTTTCTTTCTTTGTGACATGGTCTTGCTTTGTAGTTTAGGCTGGCTTTGAGCACAGTATGTAGCTGAGACTTGGCTTGAACTCATGACAATTCTCCTGCTTCTGATTCCCAAGTGAGGAGAATTATAGATATATATCACCATGCTCTACCTTCCCAAATTTTGTATGGCTTATATATGTTGTATATACAGAGTCAGAAACTAGGATTCAACTGGAATGTTGGCAGATATCTAACTTAAGAATAAAGTGCAATGGATGTTCTATATATATCCAATTGTAAGCATAGTCACACTTAGTAAACATATATTTCAAAGGACTTTATTTTTTTTCTTTTTTAAAATTTATTCTTTAATATGTTTTTACAGTCCAGACTTTATCCCCCTCCAGGTCCACGCTCTGACTGTTCCACATCCAACACCTCCTCCCCCCAACCCATTTCCAAGAGGATGTTCTCACCTCCCATCCCCACCCCACCAGGCCTCCCCACTCCCTGGGATCTCAAGTGTCTTGAGGGTTAGGTGCATTTTCTCTGAATGAACACAGACCTCGCGGTACTCTGCTGTATATGTATAGGGGGCCTCATATCAAGCTGGTGTATGCTGCCTGGTTGGTGACCCAGTGTCGGAGAGATCTCAGGGGTCCAGGTTAGTTGAGACTGCTGGTCCTCCTACTGGGTCGCCCTCCTCCTCAGCTTCTCCCAGCTTTTCCCTAGTTCAACCACAGAGGTCCCTGGCTTCTGTCCATTGGCTGGGTATAAATATCTGTATCTGACTCTTTTAGCTGCTGCTAGGCCTTTCAGAGGACAGTCATGATAGGACCCTGTTTGTAAGCATATCATAGCATTAGTAATAATGTGAGGCCTAGGGGTCTCCCCTTGAGATGGGTCCCAATTTGGGCCTGTCACTGGACTTCCTTTCCCTCAGTCTCTTCTCCATTTTTGTCCCTGCAGTTCTTTCAGACAGGAACAATTCTGGGTCAGAGTTTTTGACTGTGGAATGGCAACTACTTCCTTGAAGTTAAGGACTGTTCCTGGAAGGAAGCAAACTGTTCCTTGGTGATTGCAGTGAAGGAAGATGGAGACTGCTAACATTTGTAGGGACTGAAGCACGAGTCCAACAATGCCTACATGCCATGTATCTAAATATTTAAAAAGTGCAACTAGTGTTGTCAGACTAACAAACTAGTGATGAAAATAAGTCTTCTCTCCCAACTTCAACAGACCATCTTTGTCATGATTTTGAAGGCTGGTCTGATTCTTAGATTCTTTGCGTTCTCCATCTTGGACTCTAGGCAACACAGAGGCAGCAAAACTAACCTGTCCCTTAACACATACACTTCATGGTACACTGCGTTATGGGCCAATGGGCTGAGTCTGTAGCCCCAGTTGACTCACTGAAACACTAACTCCCAGTATGGCTACACTAGGAATAAGGAAGTTGTAGGCATACATTTTTCCCTACTTACTTTAATTAGGGTTCAACCTCACCTCCAGCCCAGCACCCATTAGAGGTAGTAGAAGAGAGAGGTTATTAGGACATGGGGGTATTGAATTTGTTTAGAAATAGTTGTTTGAGGTGATTCTAATCTTCGTTGTTCTCAGTTCAACCTACTAGCAAACACCAAATACAAATCAGCAGCTGCAGTCCAGTCCACTTGGCAGACACCATACATGAATCAGCAAGGCTAGTTCAATCCAGAAGAATCTGCAAGGCTAACCAACCAGCCAGAGTTGGAGGAAGTGGCAAGAAGCTGCAGGAGCCTCACGAGAAGTTCTTTGGTGAGTTTCTCTCTATGGAGTCACCACAAGCAAAGCTCAGCAAAGCAATGTAAGGCGACCAGATACATATGTGTCCCAGTGAAAACCAGTGAGGTGGAGCAAGGCAAACCAATGCTTGAGTTCCCACTGTCTGTGGGGTCATATTTCTATTCCTTCCAGACATCACGTTTCCTTTCAAGTGTTCACTATAGCAAAACATTCTTTTACCTGTGTCTGCTTCAGCAAAACATTCTTTTACATGTCTGCTTTAGCAAAACACTTTCACTGCCTCTGCTTCAGCAAAATATTCTTTCGAGTGTCTGCTTTAGCAAAACATTCTTTCAGCTGTGTGCCATAGCAAAACATCATTTGACATAACTGACTTACCAAAGAAACCAGAAGTTTCCATTTCAGGAAGTAATTAAGGTCAAATGTTATTGCAAGGGTGGAGCCATGATCCTATGGGATTAGTGTCTTTGCTTTCTTTTTGTAAGATTAACTTTTAATGTGTGTGTGTGTGTGTGTGTGTGTGTGTGTGTGTGTGTGTGTATCAGATTCTCTGGGGCTGGAGTTACAGGTAGTTGTGAGCTACCTGATGTGGGTACTGATGTTTATGCTATTTACAAGAGCAGTTCATAACAGCTAAACTGTCTCTCAAGCTCTTCCCACCTTAAAAATTATATTTACTTACTTATTTGTTTGTATCTCTATGCGTTTATGTGTATGTGGGCTGGTGTACATCATGGAGTGTGTGTGGACATCAGGGAAGTTGGTTCTGTCTTTTCACTGTGTGAATTCTAGGGCTTGAACTCAAGCCTTTGGGTCTGGCAGCAAGTGCTTTTACCTGCTGAGCCATCTCACCAGCCCAGATTAATGTTCTTATAAGAGGAAACATCAGGATTTAGAGCTTGGTCTTTTTTTTATCCCAGTGTGAAAATGTAACAAGAAAGTGGCCATGTACAAGCTGATGGACACACACTGGTTTACAGGTCAGTGGGATGTCACTTACAGATGGCCCCTGATGTGCTTTGTATTCTTGGAAGCCATTTTGCTTGAGGATGTGTATGTGAGAACAAAAGAGTAGTTCAAATCTGGGTGACTGAAAACTGAAGTGTGTCTGAAATGGTTTTGATGATGAACTCCAACTTTCATGGGAGGAAAAGACAAGGAGAAATCAAGGAGATTCATAATGTTTTAAATAGGGGAACTGTGCTGTTGAATAAGGGTGTCAACGCTAACTAGAAGACACGAACACATTGTATTCCTTCAGGAAGCTTGTTACCCTCAGTCGAACTAGTGCTTACAAAGGCTGAAACAGTGAGCTTTTATGTGGGTTGAATGGAAAACAAAATTATTATTGAGAAATTGGTGACAATTCTAGGATAAGACATATGCTATTATGTATCACAATGAAAGAAGAAAAGAACCCTTTCTATTTTGATCAAAAGACTCAGGGAACTAAGAAGAGATTTAATCTAACTCTACACTTGGTGCATTTGATACACAAAATTGAATGTAAAAGCTTCTTTTGGAGTCATTTTATAGTGATCCATTCAAACTCCAGAGACTGGAGACATTGATGACCCAGAGAAATAAAAATGTGCTGTTGTCTGTAAGGTTGTCCTTAGAGTTTGCTTCTTGAGTCAGACCGAGAGTTGGGGTTTTGTTGATCTACTTCTTCTTCCATCCTGGTCCAACCTATGACTCATTGCCAGCACTCAGAAGACATTAAATAGGATCTGTAGACAAGAGATTAAGTACTTAGTTCACTGTTGCATAATGTTCCTTCATGTGATGATTATGAGAGGTATTTGAATTGTTTTCCTTATTTCTCTATTTGTTCCTAACACGAACGCAATCCTATTTATATGGTTATAAATTTCTCCTAGTAGAAGCATGTAAGAGTTTTCTAGGCTGTATTTATACAAATGGAATAAACTGATAGTACATTAGGCACATATTATTTATAATAGTAGGTAATTCTAAAGATTATTCTAAAGTGGATACTCAGTAGAATGAGCATTAATTCTGTTAATTTGTATATTATTTTCAATTTTCCTATGAATAATAATGTTTTCTCCAGTTCTTAGATGCTTTAATTTGTTCGTCTTAAAATTCAAAAGTCTTCCTAGTCTGTCTTTTTTTCTAATTTGTCCAGTCAATGTCCTGTGCATTTCTTTAGAAATTTTAGAATCAATTTCTTAACATCTATAAAAATCATCGATGTGATTTTTTTATTATCATGTTGAACTTTCAGGTTACAAAGTTTAGACAGTCAGTCTTAATATTGAGTCTGTGATATGTGACACACAGAATCCATTCTACTTGCATGTAGGCTAGGCTTCTGTGAAAACAAATTAACAAGAGAAAGCCACCTTAGTGTGTTTTACCTTGGTGTTCAATGAAGAGAGCTATGTGTCACATATCTATCTGGTTCTGAAAATTCTGGGCTCCTTCTTGTTCAGGGTCTCTAAAACCTCATGCTGAACTTCCTTCCCCACTGCCTTCCCTAAACCCTTAGGCTGACAGCTCGGAACTAAGAAAGGGCCAGATGTAAGGATTTATACACATACTGTATGCTGGCTTAGATTTCCTCTTCACAGACTTTGGAGATTCAATTAAAAATTTTTGAGAGTCATGAGGAATCCTCTTAATATTAAGGTTACCCTGAACTATTGATTTTGCTCTTTGCAGAAAATAACACTGTGAGAACACTATCAGTTAAGGAGGTGGTAAGAAATGTGCAGCATCTACCTGCTTCTATCTATGCTTTTCTATCTTTTAAGGTAAAGCATAGGAATGTGGAACCAAGTGTTGTTCGGATGTGTGATTAAATTCTGTCTAATCTGCCCCTGGGAACATACTGATCTACTCAATGCAACGGGCCATTTCCAAATTTTCAGACTGGGCTGAGGAGTAGCTCAGTGGTAGATCTCTTGCTTAGAATATTCAAGACCATGGGTTCAATACCCAGCATCTCAAAACATTGTTGAAATACCAAAGATTTAACCTGTGTTTTGTAATGTTATGGGTTACAATTTGGAGCTATTAATGTAATATCCACATTTATTTATGAGTGTGATGGCTACTTGACTTGACACAGCTGGGAAGAGGAAACTCAATTGAAGAATTGCCTCCTTCTTCATGAATTCTATGTGTAGCATATCACAGACTCAATATTGTTAAGACTGTTTAAACTTTATAACCTAAAAGTTCAACATGATAAGGTGAGTGTGGCCATATTTTTAAAATTTGCTAATTGGTGTAGGATGGCTCAGCCCACTTTGGGCAGTACCATTCCTAGGAAAGTGAGTCTAGGCTATATAAGAAAGGTAGCTAGCTGAACATGAGCTTGTGAGCAAGCCAGTAAGCATCCTTCCTCCATGGTTTCTGTTTCAAGGTCCTGTGTTGGCTTCTTTCAATGATGGACTATAACTTGCTAGATAAAAAAGATGTATTCCTTCTCTAGTTGCTTTTGGTCAAAGTGATTCGTCACAGCAACACAATAGCTAAATAGGGCTCTCTCTCTCTCTCTCTCTCTCCATTGTGTATGTCTGTGTGCATGTTCATAAGTGTGGGGAGGTCAGAGGACAACTTGCAGGAGTCAATTTTCACCTTCTGTGCCCTGGAACTGTTTCTTCAAAATAAGTAAGAACAAGTCTTAAAAAATGATTGGAAAGGTTCTATGTAACCAATTTTACTAAAGTTTGTGAAATTATAGAGAAAGCAAAAGCGAGCAAGGGGCCAAATGTATTTGAGAAAATTAGTATCTGCCATTGTGCTAGGTGCTGGTGATACACTGACGAATGACACATGCAGAGTTCTCTCCCCACAGATCTTACAGCTCTCAGAGGAGATGGGTAAGGAACAAGTATGAGAACACTGTGGAGAGAAAACACCAGTGCCTTGCTTAGTAGCTCATGGGAAGTCATGAGTTTCCTTGTCTCCTTTAGCATTAGGTAGCCCAATTACAACGTAACCTAGCTTGTTAAAATATGTCTAGGTTTCAGTCATGGTGACTACCTCATTGGGTTAAATTTGGTTGACCTTCTTTTGGTCTTAGATCTCTCCTTTATAAGATAATACAAAGAAAAAAGTCTTTCTTTCATTATTTATTTATTTATTTATTTTAATTTTATTGGATATTTTCTTTATTTACATTTTAAATGTTATCCCCTTTCCCAGTCCCCTCCCTGAAACCCTCTATCCCATCCCCCCTCAACCTGCTTATATGAGGGTGTTCCCCCCCCACCTCCTCCTGCCTCCCTGCCCTGGAATTCCCCTACACTGGAGCGTTGAGCCTTCACAGGACCAAGGGCCTCTCCTCTCATTGATGCCTGACAAGGCCATCCTCTCCTACTAATGTGGCTGGAGCCATGGGTCACTCCATGTGTACTCTTTGGTTGGTGGTTTAGTCCCTGGGAGCTCTGGGGGGTCTGGTTGGTTGATATTGTTGTTCTTCCTATTGGGTTGTAAACCCCTTCAGCTCCTTCAGCCCTTTCTCTAACTCCTCCATTGGGAACCCCATGTTCAGTCCAATGGTTGGCTACAAGCATTCGCCTCTGTATTTGTCAGGCTCTGGCACAGCCTCTCAGGAGACGGCTGTATCAGGCTCCTGTCAGCAAGCACTTCTTGGCATCCACAATAGTTTCTGTATATGGGATGGATTCCCAGGTGGAGAAGTCTCTACATGGCCTTTTCTTCAGTCTCTGCTTCACACTTTGTCTCCATATTTGCTTCCCCTGAGTATTTTGTTCCCCCTTCTAAGAAGGACCGAAGAATCCACACTTTGGTCTTCCTTCTTCTTGAGCTTCATGTGGTCTGTGAATTGTATCTTGGATATTCTGAGCTTTTGGGCCAATATCCACTTATCGGTGAGTGCATACCATGTGTGTTGTTTTGTGATTGTGTTACCTCCCTCAGGATATTATTTTCTAGTTCCATCTATTTGCCTAGGAATTTCATGAAGTCGTGCTTCTCAGTCATTTGATATTCCTCAGTTGAGAATTCTTTATTTAGCTCTGTACCCCATTTTTAAATACGGTTATTTGGTTCTCTGGAGTCTAACTTCTTGAGTACTTTGTATATATTGGATATTAGCTCTCTATTTGATATAGGATTAGTAAAGATCTTTTCCCAATATGTGGGTTGCCATTTTATCATATTGACAGTGTCCTTTGCCTTACAGAAGCCTTGCGACTTTATGAGGTCCCATTTGTGGATTCTTGATCTTAGAGCATAAGCCATTGGTGTTCTGTTCAGGAAATTTTTCCCTATGCCCATATGTTCAAGGATCTTCCCCACTTTCTTTTCTATTAGTTTCAGTGGATCTAGTTTTATGTGGAGGTCCTTGATACACTTGAACTTGAGCTTAGTACAAGGAGATAAGAATGGATTGATTTGCATTCTTCTGCATGCTAGTCACCAGTTGAACCAGCACCATTCGTTGAAAATGCTGTCTTTTTTCCACTGGATGGTTTTAGCTCCTTTGTCAAAGATCAAGTGACCATAGGAGTGTGGGTTCATTTCTGGGTCTTCAATTCCTTTCCATTGATCTACCCGCCTGTCTCTACCAATACCATAGAGTTTTTATAAATTTTATTATTTGTATGTGTCCATGATATGTATGTGGTGGCAGTGGTGGGGGGCACAGGTGCTACAGCATATCTTTGGAAGTGAGAGGACAACTTTATAGAATTGATTCTCTCTGTCCACCTTTTTCATGGTTCCAGGGATTGAACTCAGAGCATCATGCTTAATGTAATAAGAGCCTTTACAATCTAGCCATTGCCCCAGCTCTGTTTATTTTTGTGTTGTGATATGATGTACATATATCTGTTATATGGTGTGTGTGTGTGTGTAGTGTGGGCACACATGAGACATGGCAAGTATATGGAAGTCAAAGGAAAACGTCAAGAGTTACTCTTTGTTTTCTACCTTACTTGAAGCAGGGTCTTCAATTTGTTTGTCGCTATACTCCAGGCTAGCTGGCCTGAGTTTTGAGGTATTCTCTTGTCTTCACCTTCCATCTCATCATAGGAGCACTGGGATTACAGATGCATGCTACCACACCCAACTTAACATGGTCCTGGGGATTTGAGCTCAGGTCATTATTCTTGTATAGGAAGTGCTTTATCTACTAAATCATCTTTGTAGCATGGGAAGGGCTTTTTAAAAAAAAAATCTTTCAAGTACACTTGCCAATGGAGATTACATTATTTCCTGTCAGAATTACAACAGAGAATTGCTTCTGGACTCTCAAGTTAATATCAAGGAATATAGATTTCTTCCCATCCAAAGTTATTTACTTGAGTTCTATCTGCTGTGGGATAGGAAGGAATTCTAAACCTTTGCATGTATACATGCACACCAAAATATTTCAGCCCTGGTTTTACAGTCAGCTCACCAAAGGAGTCTTCTTAAAACCATTCTGGGGGGCTGGAGAGATGGCTCAGCAGTTAAGAGCACTGACTGCTCTTCCAGAGGTCCTGAGTTCAAATCCCAGCAACCACATGGTGGCTCACAACCACCTGTAACGAGATCTGGCACCCTCTTCCAGAGTGTCTGAAGACAGCTACAGTGTACTTACATATGATAAATAAATAAATCTTTAAAAAAAAACCGGTTGGTGGTGGCGCACGCCTTTAATCCCAGCACTTGGGAGGCAGAGGCAGGAGGATTTCTGAGTTCGAGGCCAGCCTGGTCTACAGAGTGAGTTCCAGGACAGCCAGGGCTACACAGAGAAACCCTGTCTCGAAAAACCAAAAAAAAAAAAAAGAAAAGAAAACCATTCTGACCCACGGATACCGTTAACTAATTGAATCAGAACCTAGTAGACTGAGCCCTATGAGATAGCATTGTGAAAAGTCTATCCATGTGATTTTACTATGTCCCCAGAGGTAAGGAATCTGTGCTCCAAGTAGAAAAGCCCTTCATCACTGACTGACCTGCCTCTGAACCTGGGTGGCGGATAGGGCTGCCAGATGGGCGAGGTTCATTTCTTTCTTGCATATTTTAGAACCCATAACTACTTTAATCTGGAGCAAAATCAAGGCACTGGCTAAAACTAAAAGCAACCATCACTTAGGCTAAAATTTGTGTCTTTCATTTTTCTTCTGCTATTTTCTGCCTTTTAAAGTGAAAAAGCTGAGTGGGTGTTGGTAGGAGTTGGCTTCTGGCAGGCCACACTTGTTTTCATTTTTATCTCACTTTCCCTCATCATTTTCCCCATGGATATGCGGTTTTGTTTGCACATTCATGTGGTTGATGGGCAATGCATATACATTAGATAGAGGAATTCTAATGTGTCTTATTTTATCTTCATGGAGGAAGATTCTGCTCTAGTAACACTGCCAGCCTCTTGTGTGCCTATGTAAGTAGAGAGTTTTTGACAATGTTAAGTAGTGCCTGGGGATTTTTTCTTTCTGGAATAATGTTAGATACAATAAATCGCTGTGCATGCTGTATTCAAAGTCCTTGTAAGAGCACTGCCGAGTAAGAAGCACTAGTGTCACTTTCCAGATTAAGCCATGACTTGTCTACGGCTATGTTGGATAGGGATGGCTAGTCTTATTTGCCACATGAAGCATGTAAAATGTCACTTTTTTTAATACTAATAGCTGTGTTTTGTTTATTATGAGCCTCATAGTCTACTAGGTAGTAGAAATACAATCTTTATTTCCTTGACATTTCCTTCTTTCCCCTAGGTTACATCACTTTTTCAAATGGAGGAAGGTATTACATGATAGTGAAGGCACAGATGGACTAGGAACTTCTGTGTCACCAGGTGCTCCTTCCCAGGCTGCTGTTATGGCACTGGTTCTCAATCTGTGGGTCGCGACCCCTTTGGGGATTCCAATGAAGACCATTGGAAATCACAGCTATTTACATTACAATTCACAGCAGTAGCAAAACTACAGTTATGCAGTGGCAATAAAATAATTTTATAGTTGGGGGCCACCACAACATAAGGAACTGTATTCAAGGGTTGTTGTGTTAGGAAGGGTCACAGTCACTGTGTTATTGGTCCACAAACACTGCTCTATCCCTATTTTGGGGACTTTGCAGGGGCTTCAGATCACAGTGCTATGTCTCAGATGTTCTTGGTTGCAAAGAGAACATTCTGTTGTTCACTCAGCACTGCACAGACATTTCACACAGTTTATTTTTTGGAGGGGGTGTGGTTCTTGCCATTTTATTGTGTTTTTACTTGTAAAATGAGGTCAAAATCCCCTTTGTTCTCAGACTACCCCCAAATAACCTTGCTTCTGTTCTCTCTTTTGGACAGCCCTAGAGATGGCAGGTGGGGGACTGAGAGCTCTTCTCCTTTCAAATGATATAACCATGTCCAGCAAATAAGCCAGATTCTCTTCCTTATGGATTCCCAGTTTAGGTCTCAAGGAATCTTTTACTTTAAAATAATTGCTCACTGAAGTATAACTTACATAAATAAAAATATGCACTGTATTAGTCAGGGTTCTCTAGAGTCACAGAATGTATGGGTGGTTTCTATATAGTTAGGGAATTTGTCGATGACTTACAGCTTGTAGTCAAACTCCCCAACAATAGTCAGCAGTACTTGTGGATGGAAGTCCCAGGATCTAGCAGTTGCTCAGTCACACGAGGCAGGCCAGGAAAAGCCAGAGTGAATCTTCCTTCTTCCAATGTCCTTATATAGGTCTCCAGCAGAGGGTGTGGCCCAGATTAAAGGCGTGTGCCACCGCGCCTTTAATCCCAGATGACCTTGAACTCAGAGATCTCCTAATCGTAATCTTCTGGAATTCATAGTCACTATGCATCAAGATCTCCAGGTCAGAAACTTGTATTTCTGAGCCTCCAGATTAGGATTATAGGTGAGCCTTCCAATTCTTGATTAGTTCATTCCAGATTTAGTCAAGTTGACAACCAGGAATAGCCACTACATGCACATTAACTGTGCAGCTCAATAAACTGCAGCCAGTGTTTATAGGTGCATAATTTATACCAAGTGATGATATAGGACATTTCCTTCACTGCAGAAAATGCCTTCCTGTCCCCTTCCAGTCATCTATCCATTCACACATACTCTTCTACTGTATATATATGAAGTGAAAAAGCGTAATGTAATGTGTGTGTGTGTATATATATACACACACACATTACATTACGCTTTTTCACTGTCATGTGTAGGACTAGGTGAGGGGCTCTGTCACTCACTAGCTGGTTGGTTTTGTGCAAGTCTCATTATTTTTCCAAGCTTCCTTTTCAGTGATGCTCAAGTGAGAGGTTTCCATTGACTTGTCCCTCTCTTCTAACTTAAAATCATTAGAAATTGATGTTTGTAGTTTCCAGCAAAGGAGCAAAGCAGTGTTTGTATAACACAAAGATCCTTGACAAGGATTCTGGATCTGCTAGCTGCCTGAATCATGTGGAGGGTTATGATCATCTTTACTTTTGCTTTCATAGGGAGTGTATGCTCACCCTGAATCTCATAGAAGCAGGAAACAGGAAGAGACAGAAGTGACATCAATGCATTTTTGCTAGGCAGTCTTGACTATTGAGTAAAAGAAAGGAAGCTGTGTCCCTTGTGTGTAAGCACAGTAATGTGAGTTTTGAAATATACTCACTTTGGTGACAATCTCAACACCAATACCAACCAGTAACAAAATGATAGTATGCACTGACATGGAATGGTCTAATTTTTCCAAAGAATATGAGTACACTCAACTTTAATTCTGAGGTTTTGTAAATGAGACTACCATAGCTGTCTGTGGTGGTTTGAATATGCTTGTCCCATGAGAAGTAGCACTATTAGAAGATGTGGCCTTGTTGGAGGAAGTGTGACCTTGTTGGAGGAAGTGAGTCACTGTGAGGGTGGGCTTTGAGGTCCTATGCTTTAAGCTCTACCCAATGCGGAAGAGACCATCTTCTTCTGACTGCTTTGGAACACCCACCTCCTTCTAAATCACCATGTCTGCCTGAATGCTGCCATGCTTCCCACCATGATGATAATAGACTGAACATCTGAACCTGTAAGTCAGCCTCAATTAAATGTTCACCTTTGTAAGAGTTGCCGTGGTCATGGTGTCAATTCATAGCAATGAAACCAAGACATTGTCCAAGGTCCAATGTCAATAAACCAATATGCATCTAAAATATGTATATTGTATTTTAGAACATTTCAAAAATGCCACTATTATCAGATTACAGTAAGTATTAAAGTTAAGGCTAGTGTATAACAGGCCCCAAGGAAGATAAGCATTTTACTTAAGGTCAGAAAACTAGCTAGTAGAGTAGTTAGCTATGTCTTATAAGAGTTTAATTAGATGTTATTTCATGATTCTTTTTTTTTTTTTACAGCTTACTGGCTCTAAATGCAGTCTATAATTTTAGGTTACTCTGTTTATTCAGTGGCAAAGATGTTATTTGACGGGAGTTTTTGTTTCACTGCTAACTTTTTGAAAACTGTCAAAGTTAATTTTTTTCCTAAAAAGAATTATGGAGAAGACACATGAATGGCTTTGCTTTATGGAGTCCCAGGGGGAAAATGACTGAGTTAGCTTATGCTGAAATTCTACCTTTGACACTCTAAAGCATGACATGAATAACAAATGAAAATTTTTAGAATCTAATGATTCCTAGAGATTCTATAGGGTTGAGTCTATTAGCCTACTTGAGTCTCTGTCAAAATATCCTCAACTAGCTAAATTAGAAATAATAGAAATCTATTTTTCATGGTTCTAGAGTCCAGGGAGTCCATGATAGTTGTCAGATGATATGGTGCTGTAAGAATTTTCTATATGCTTCTGCTGTGGCCTGATATAGAAGAAGGGCAAACAAAAGCTCCTGGACTGAATTGACAGTATAGTCAAGAATTAAAAGAGTGTCTTTTTCTTTAGTAGTTTGAACTAACAGTGAACCCAAATTTGAAATTTCTGCTTTGCTCTCTCCATGTGTCTTTCATCTGCTTGTAGTTTGTGGTTTCAGGCCACAAACAAATGTCTTGAGTATGTCTGCCCCGTTGTCTGTTCCTAATAAAGATCTTAGCACAGTAAATACTATACGGGAAAGAATGATGGATAGTTTTTTTATTAATGGAAATCTTAAAATTTTAAAAGGGAAGAGTAGCTGTACTGACCTCTAACTGACCCAGAAAAGCATTTAAAACCACACACAGATGTTGTCAACCTCTGTCCACATGTTGCTTTCAACTTCTGTGGCAGGTATTTATTTTATTTAAGGTTACTTTCTAAATATTGGCTGCTTTCAGTAAATGATTACCACAGCACGTGCACACACACACACACACACACAGAGAGAGAGAGAGAGAGAGAGAGAGAGAGAGAGAGAGAGAGAGAGAGAGAGAGAGAGAGAGAGAGATATGATTCTGGCTCAGTTTAAGATTAAAGTTACTATTTAGCTTATGTTGTAACATCTGATTACTTGGGAAATCTAAGGCATAATAATATTGGTTACATTGTTTCCTGAAAGACAGCTTAAATAGGCAAAGCACACAGTAGGACAGCAGATTGACTACATAGTTTCAAGTAATCCCAAGGCACATTGTGAACTTGGTGGCAAGGTCCTGCAAAAGTTCTGTTTCTGAAGGCAAGAGACCGTTTCAGGAAAAATTATTTTCACACAGGGACACTTGTTTAAGACACTGATCTCATTTATGAGGGCTCTGCCTCACAACTTAGTCATTTCCTGAATAGCTCACCTCTTAAGAGAGCGCAACAGGGATTGGGTTTCTACCTATGGATTTCTGGAGGACACAGACACTGAGACTATAGCAAATGATGGAAGAAAATGTGCTAATTGTATTATTTTCATTCAGGGTGTTACTTTGTCATGTTTGGTATATTGTCTTTATTATTATTATTATTATTATTATTATTATTATTATTGTTGTTGTTGTTGTTGTTAGCGTGTGTATACACATGCACATGTCACAGAATGGGGGCACAGGTTGGAATACAAGTTTGTGGAGTGTGTTGTCTCCTTCCACGTTTACAAGGAACCACGGATTGAACTCAGGCCGTCAAGCTTGCTCAGAGGGTTCCTTTGGGCAAAGCCACCTCGCCCATCCTAGACTGCTTATTTTTAAAAGGAGTCTAATGTGTTAAATGATTACTTAAGTCTTTTCTGGCCCCATAAAATTGCCCGAGGCTTACTTCTGTTCTCTTGCCCTTCTGCAAATGTCTGCAATGTTTCTTTTTTAATGGAGATACCTAATAGTAGGGTATAAATTAAGTCGCCAAGGGAGAAGCTGTCTTAGGGGAAAAATTGCTATAAACATATCACCCATTATTAACAAGTGAAACAGAAAAATGTCTCTGGAAGGTTTGAGTTGGAGTCTTAAGTTTACCACTCAGGAGCCACATGACTTTAATGTTTCTTAGTTTCTTTATAGGTAAATTGAGACAATCCATTTCACATCCTTCTTATATGGGTGGTCTCAAAAATATGCCTGCAACCAGGCAGTGGTGGCGCACGCCTTTAATCCCAGCACTTGGGAGGCAGAGGCAGGTGAATTTCTGAGTTCGAGGCCAGCCTGGTCTACAGAGTGAGTTCCAGGACAGCCAGAGCTGTACAGAGAATCTCTGTCTCGAAAAAAAAAAAAATCAAAAAAAAAAAAAAAAAAAAAGAAAAGAAAAAAGAAAAAAAAATATGCCTGCAGATTACAAGGAGCAACAAGAGTCTAAGTGCAAAGAATGAACTGCAAGAGAGGCTTAGGCATCAGGAAGCAGGGCATGGAGGTAAGGGCTAGTTTCAAGGGGACTCATAAAAGGCCATGTGGCTTTCTATAAGCACCAGGGGTCTTTTTTTTTTTTTTTTTAAGCTCTGTACCAGTGTGCGTCCACAAGAATGTCTATTCCGTGCTTCGTTATGCCTGGCCCAGAAAGGAGAAATTAGAAACCTGTAGTTGTATGAGTCGTAAAACCAGAACCATTGTATATTTTGGAAGGAGAAATTTTTACAAGAATTGGATATTATCATGGAGGAGGAGCTGGGAAATCGAAGGAGGTGTGAGCTGAGGGGTCAGGAGAAGGTCACACATCAGCCCTGGCTGTGGCAGATGAGTCAGAGCTTCCAAGGAACTCTGGAGCAGGTCTGGTGACTGAAGTCAGACTGGATTGGGCGTTGGGGATGGACTGATGAAGATGTTCTCCGGAGTTGTAGCTCTCTGTGGCTGTGGCCCTGGTGAGCTTGCAGAGAAGCATCTAATGGTGAGCTTGGATCAGCTGGTGGTGGACAGAAGTTAAAGTGCAAGATGGGGAGCTGAGGACTGTGAGGATCAGGCCAGGGCTGAGGCCACCTATGTGTCCCTGTTTCACCTTCTCTAACAGCCATGCCTTTGGAGAGTAATGGGCTGCACTCCTGTTCCTAGCCTTTATATAATCTCATCTTGGCCTTCTTGAACTCAGAACTGCGGAGGGAATGGGACTCTGATAAAGTTTATTCCTAGTACGAACAGTGGGAACAGTGGGTGACAAACAATCCACTACAGAACTTGGCATCACTTCTGGAGCACACACTGACTGACTAAGGAGGTTTTTCATCATCCTAGATGTGAGGAGCCACGATCCTCATTTCATAAAAAGAGCATTGGAAACTCAGAGGCAGTTCGTTTCACGACCTTGCAAAGCTGAACTCAGCCTGCAAAGGCAGGCACTCTAAGTGAGCATAATAGTCTTTACAGTCCCAACACAAGCCCTTTTGGCCCATCCCTCTTCTAAGTGTTATCTTTCCCATTGCCACTCAGGTTTGTCTTCCTTCTCAGCAATACTGCACTAAACAAAACACTTTCACAGGTCTTTCTTTTTTCTTTTTCTTTCTTTTACTTTTTTTTTGATGCAAAAAGCAAGAGGATTTTTATTTATTATCCAGCATGCTGGGGCCACCCTGCACATGGAGACAGAACGATGCACACCCCGAGCTGAGTGGGACTTTTATACAATTCTCAGGGCAGCCGCCATTAGGCACAATGTGATTGGCAGGACAGTGTTACCTTTAAACTAATTGGTTGATAGGGGATGCGACCATTTTATTTTAAATTTAATTTTATGTTACATATATGGATGTTTCGTCTACATGTATGTCTGTGTACCGCTTGAGTACTTGATGCCTAAAGGAGGCCAGAAGAGGGCTTTGGATCCCCTGGAAGTGGAGTTGCAGATGGCTGTGAGTCACCATGTGGGTACTGGGAATTGAACCCTGGTCCTCTGGGAGAGCAGCCAGTACTTAAACTGCAGAGTTATCTCTTTAGTCCCCACATCCTTTTGATTTTAAGGCTTGCCAGGCAAATAGCTTTGTCCTGTCTATAGGTAGTCAAGCTTAGCTATTAGTAATTTTCTCCTCCAAGCTTCTAGTTTAGGTAGGTGGCACACTTAGCGTAGTTTGGGTGTGTGTTTAGCAGGTGGATAGCTGTAGTAGCTGACTTGAGCAGGGGTTCAAGGCTTTCTGTTTATCTACACTTGGGCCTAAGCTGGTTCAAGGCAGTTTTGATTTTTTTTCTCATACTAGGGGCAAGTCATTCTTCTCTAAAAGACGTAGAAACCTGAACCTGTCCCAGAACGTGTCCTCTCTGAATAAGCAAAATCGTCTTAAGACTCTTCCAGAGAAATACGGTCACTCAAAATCAAAACCAACAAAAGACTTCTTCAGGTTGTCAGCACCTTCTGCAGCTAGATTATCCAACTGTTAATTTTGATGGCGACTGGAAGAACAGTGTAGTGAGCTATGGCCATGGAGGGACTGACCTCAAGGCTAAATCTGCTCTGTTGAGACACCCAGAGACAGGCTTTTTGTCCTAAGACTCAGGTCACGAGAGGGTATTGTTTTCATCTTCAACAAGAAGTCACAATGTGTTTCTCACTAGAAAAGGATCCTTTTTCTCAGGACTTAAGACCATACACGCAGAAAGAACCTCAGGAAGGAATTTCCTGCAGGTAGATTTCTTCGACAACTGAAAGAAAAAGTAAGGCTCTTTCCATGTGTTCATTCTGTGTGGATGGCATGTGACAACTTGTTCTTGCACAGAAATGATGACTGGAGAGCTTGGGTCTGCGGACCTTTCCATAAACACCCTCATGTCCCAAATTTCACTATAAGAAAGCTTCTGGATGCAAATGGTGGCTCATATCTTTAATCTGAATACTCAAGAGCAGAAGCAGGTAGGTGTTTTTGAGTTCAAGGCCAGTCTGGTCTACAAAGAAAGTTGTAGGCTAGCCAGGGCTGCATAGCGAGACCCTGTGGAAACAGAATGTATCTAGTACTCTGACAGGTAGACAGATAGGGAAAGAGGCCATAAATAAACAGCAGAATGGAATTCTTATGGCTTCTTCAACCAGGACAAAGACTAGGTAGGAGTCTTCAACTCACTCCTGTGGGCCCTGTTCTAGTTGACTTTCCCAGATATGTAAATAGACCCTGGACATGGGCTATAAGTCAATAAACCTACTTTGTCTAAGTTGAACAATTCAAAATGAGGGGAAGGGAGATTTCCCAGGCCACCCAAAACAAACAAACAAATAACCCCAGCCTTCCAGGCAGAGATGGAGTTTGATTTCTGAATCCCCTCTCTACTTGTGGGTACTCTTGTCTGTTTGTGTGTACTGTGTGTGTGTGCTTGTGTATGTGATGTACATTTGGTTAATATACTTTTATTTTAAACTCGTTTGCTTTCCATGACTGTGATTTACTTCCTGTCTTTTAATTCTTTAATTGTCAGAAAATGAGCCCAATCCAAGACTAGAAGTCGTGTCTCAAAAAAAAAAAAAAATCCAGAGCCAGTGAACTTACAAATTTTAAGAACAACTTCAACTTTGTCTGTGCACTTGAAACCCTGTTGTGTATTATTTCTTTGATGCTACATTTTATTGTTATTTTTAGTATTCACTTCCAATGATAGATAACAAAACTCATGAAAATGTATTTTCCCTTCCTTACACAGAGAAAGTGAAAGTGAGGAAGCAAGGGACTCACATATATTTTTTATTTCTTTCCTTTCATAGAATTGTATCATCGGAAGGTTGTTGGCTACACAGAAATGCAGCCATTAAATATTAAATTTCTACATACTGTGTAGGACCAACTTATGGAGGGTTTCGATTCATTTTTTATAACAATATAGACAAATATGTCATCTTATCTAAACTACTTGTAACCACTTCTTGATTAGAAATCCATAAAAATGGATGCTCAAACACAAACTCTTTCAATATGTCTTTACAATATATCTTAGCCCTTCAGTCACACAGTAACTATGCACTCTGTCCCTTGCCATCCCCATGTTACATATAAAAGCTGAGTGATGACAGGATGGGCTTTCAAATCTAAGGGTGATTTTGTTTTCTGAACTTCTTTTTAATTGAGAAAGCACCTCATAGTGTAGCCTAGGCCAGCACGGAATTTATTTTATCCAGGCTGCCTGGAACTTGCAGTTATCCTCTTGCTGTAACCACTTGCATGGTGGTGATACAGAACGAGCCACCATGTTCTGCTGAACTTGTTTTGACTCTACAACACTGCCATCCAAAAAAAGAGGTAAAGTCTAAATGACAGTAATGATGATGATAGTAAAGGAGGCAATGGTTATGATAGGATCAATTTCTCAAGCCAAGGTGGGCTGGAATTTAGGAGGCTTGCAAACTGACTCATGTGACCTTTATTGATACAAGAATAAATCTGAAACATCATGGAGTCCAATTCTCCTATGGCTAGGCACTCCAATAACTGTTTATTGATGAACAGACCTAGCGTGTGAGAACCAGGGCCCAGACTCTTAATGATATGCCCAGACTCATAATTAAATTAAATTGTTTAGGGTCAATGAGATGGCTCAGTGTGTAAGAACACCTGCTGCCAAGACTGATGACCTGAGTTCGATCCCTGGAACCCATGTGGTAGAAAGAGAGAAACAACCCCTGCTGGTTGTCTTTTAACTTCCACATGCGTGCTGTGGCACACGCATGCCCACACATAAAATCAATACCTTAAAATGTAATAAAAGGACATCAATATCTATTTTTAAAATGTCAGAGGGCTTGTAAACACCAGAGAAATGTGCTAGAAAGTCTCCGAAACTGTGACATAGATTCTCCCTGAAATTCTTTCAGAGAAGAGGCTCTCAACTTTATTTGTAGACATTGATTCTTCAAAACATACATGCCTAGAGTGCTGGTGGGGGGGGGATCAGAGAGAATAACGGAAACACATACTGCAGGAACTGTGATTCTCATTCAATCACTGAGAAAACTCGGGTTCAAGGACCACCCATGGGGTTGTTAGTTGTCACCCAGGAGGCAAATCACTGCTCCTCCCATACAACTATCCCTTCTATGCAAAATCATTCTTTTTCTAATGATACTCAAACTAATAATGATCATAGAGGAGCTGCTACCATCCTATCTGGAGCCTCTGTTTGGCCAGAACACCCATCATTTACCTGCTGTTAGTGTTGGTTAATGCCTACAGTTCTTTCCTGCTTTGGAGAAATGTCATCTATAACAGACACTCAGAATTGGACGATTATGCCTTTCTCTTTTCCAACAGTGGCCAATGCTGCATGATGTGAAGCAGGATGTGTAAGTCTCTTGCTTCTAAGTAGTGTAGTTCTGGAGGACCATTCTCATTGTAGTGCCTCTCTGGACTAGTCTGAGGCTAGGCTACATCTGAAAACAGACATCCCATTCTTCTTGGATTTTGTTCCCACCCCAAGTTCCTTCAACAAATCACCCTCATCTAGAGACTTGCAGATTAATGAGGACTAAATTAACTTTACCAGAATTTTTATGACCTACTTGATTTATTTCTATTTAATGTATTCACATGCGTGTCTCTCTGTGTGTATATGCCACAATATGTGCAGGTACTCTGAAGAGACTAGAAGAGAGCATCATGTCCCCTGGAGCTGAAGTTGCAGGCAGCTGTGAATCACCAGATGTGGGTTCTGAGAACCACACTTAGATCCTCTGGAAGAGCAGCAAGCATTCTTGTTCACTGAGGCATCTCTCCATCCTTTGCTTGCCTTTTTAAACCACATACTTAAACAGCCTTGATGTTGCTTGAAATAATATTGAGATGCCTTCAAAAAACCAAGGATGAAGTAGAAGTTTGTGCTGACTTGTAGCTGCTACTTCTCATGTCTTTGAAATTTAGCAGCCCTCTAGAACCTAGTCCACACCTTTTTGAAAAAGAACCCATAATGTAACATCTTTCAGACTGGGATTCCACACATAGTTGCTGTTGGCCTAGAGAGGACTAAATTGAAGACGTTCAAGAGAGCTGCCTGCTGTGTTTGTGTCTTCTAGTCACTCAGGGCACTGTTAACCAGATGGATTCTTCAAATTACATTGTCATGTTTTCAGTTTTTAAATCACAATGCTAATAGATATTCAGTCTGCAAAGTTGCCTGCTTGAACACCAGTTCAGATTCTTAGGGGACAATTTTTTTTCTTTTGCTTCCTCTAATTGGAGGCAAGATTGAGACAAGCAGGAATTTCCCTCCTGTGTCTCAGTTGCATTTCTTGCTTTTATTTTTAACACTTGAATGGAAGGCATTGCTATTTTGTACCCCCACTTTCTCACAGTGGCCTTTTAAATTTCCACATCATATATAAAATAATATACATCTAGGGGCTGGAGAGAGAGCTCAGAGTAAGAACACTTGCTACCCAAGCATGAGGATCTGAGAAAAATTAAAACATTTCCCACCCTTAAAGCATTAAAGACAAACTTAAAACTTATTCAGATTATTGACACTTATGAAGAACTTCTTTTTAATAAGGAAAAGATGACCCAGTTGACAAATTGGTACAGAACAAAAATGGGGTTAAAAGGTGGACCATATATGATCATTAAACATACAAAGAAATGTACAAACTCACTAACAATGCCAGTAAAGTCTAGAATCCCAATAAAGTCTAGAATTCCTTAGTTTTGAACTTTGTGTATCAGAAGTTTGTGTGATAAGATTACATAGCTACAGAGGTACATGACACAGCAGTTAAGAATGTGTACAGACAGTCCTTGTACAGGACCCAAGTTTAGTTCCCAGGAGCCATGTCCAGCAACTCACAACTGTCAATAAGTCCTTCTGGGCTCCACAGGTCATACTATATATTATCACACACACACAAACACACACAGTGCGGGCCTGTTCTGATGCAGGCCCGTGTACCTGTTGAGAGACACCTGGTGGGGTGTGAGTCCTTCGTCTGGTCTGGCGGCTGGAGATGCTGAGAGGCCTGTTTCATTGCTCCAACACGGAGGGTTTAGATAAGAGCAGACTGCCCATGATTTTAAAGCTTTATTATAGAAAAGTAGGGGAAAGAAAAGAGATAGAAAAGAAAAGAGAGAAAGAAGAGATAGAGAGCTGGCCATAGCCATGTGGAAAGAGAATGGGGAGAGAGGGGGAGCAGGGGGGCAGGAGACAAGTGAGAGAGCATGGGCAAGAGAGAGTGAGGAGGGGCCAAGCATCCCCCTTTTATAGTGGGCAGGGTTACTGTGGGGTGGGGCAAACCTGGATGTAACCAGGTTGGGGGTTGAGTCCAGCCAGAATACTAGGGGCCTGGGGCATGGCCCTATGTGACTGATGGCCACAGGGTTATGTCCAACATATATATATATATATATATATATATATATATATATATATATATATATATATATATATATATATACATATATATATATGTATATATATATATTTCTATATATGACCTTACCATATATAAGGTATATACACACATATATACATATATATACATATATATATGTATATATGACCTTACCATAGAGTGGGAAAGGTTATGCTGTGATAGAAAAGCCCAAATCCCCAAATCTCAGTGATCCACTATAGCAATGAACTATACTACACCCAGGTATCACTGTCTTGTTGCAGTATTTACATCTCTGACAGGCTGATGGTGATCAGAGTTCAGGGAGAAAGCACCAGAGAGTCTCAAACCTGAAATTAAATACCTTAGTTCAAAAGTGGTCCATGTGATTTACGCTCATGGTTCATGATTACAACTAGTCTTATGACCTTGAGTAACTGTAAGAGAAGCATCCAGTGTCCCCAGAAGGGGAGAAGAATGAAATTTATGTAAGCGCTGGAAAGTTTTGCAACAGAGCTGTTTCTAGGAGAGACACAGTGGCAATAATTTCATGTCTAGAGGACAAAGCATGGCAGCCTGGGGCAGGAAGCATATGCAGACTGCACTCCTGTGTAGAGAGCCCCAGAGAGCATCATTTGCCTGTGTACTCTGAAGAGGTGTCAAATTTGGATGCCCAAACAATGAACTTGTTTGGATTACCCAGATACTTGGGCAGGCACTGAATTGGAGAAGAGTACGTTCTTGCCCTGACCTCTAGAGGCAAGACTCAGGTGGGATTGAGGGTGGCATTCCAAATCGAACACATTTTCCTCATGGGCAAGTCAAACTCAAACATCTCTTGCATTCAGAACATTTCAAGTTTGTTGGGAGATCCTGCTTGCTTTGCTTTGTGTTTCTCTCATCTTGGCCAGGAACAATGTTAAATCACAGGTACTTCCAAATGAACAAATTGTATGCCTCTCTCTCTCTCTCTCTCTCTCTCTCTCTCTCTCTCTCTCTGTGTGTGTGTGTGTGTGTGTCCATGGAGGAAGATGAGGGTGTGATTTCTGAAAGGTTTAAAGGGCTAAATTGAAATTGTGCTAGGAATTTGGTATGAAGTCAGGTCTCCTTTTATTTCTCTTCTTTTCGTCCAGAAAGTCTCTGATATTTTTAATAATGATACCCCCTTCCTTAAGCGTTAGACATAGATTATAAAGTATATTCTGGTACCAAGATCCAGTCATCCAGATCTCCTGAGAAATATTTATTTGGCTTCTCTTTAGTATACTAATGTGGAAGTTTAATTCTCTCTCTCTCTCTCTCTCTCTCTCTCTCTCTCTCTCTCTCTCTCTCTCTCTCTCCACCTTCCCTTTCCTCTCCTCTCTTCTCCTTTGGCAACTGGCTTCAGGGTAGAGCATAAGTATTGCTTATATGTGAGGTACCTCAGAACACAAAGAGTAAAATGAATTGCTCAGTAATAATGACCTCATGTGAGCCTTCTGCAGCTTAACTCTGGAATTCTCCAATACTGGACACTGCCCTTTTCCTGTCCCCCCCCCCCATAGCCTTTGAGATTTCTTTTTATTTCTGCCACAGCTGATTTTATATGGAGAGAAGGCCTGGGATTTGCTCTCCCATCTTACTTCCAGAAGAACATAATTAGAAAGCTGCCACCGTTTATCATACCAGAAAAATAGAATGCTAACAGAGAAAGTGACAAATATTTGGAAGTTATAAGAATTGTTATTGGGGGTCAGAGATGTAGTCCAATAGGTAGAGTGCTTGCTGCACACACACAAAGCTTTGGGTTCAATCTCCAGTGCCACATATGCTGGGCAAAGAAGGCATATCATTGTAATCCTAGCACTTGGTAGGTAGAGGTAGGATGATCAGAAGTTCAGGGTCATCCTTGGATATATAGACTGTCTGAGGCCAGCATGGGCTACATGTGTTCCTGTTTCACAACAAGGAAGCAAACAGACAAGCAAACAAGCAAACAATCACAAAACAATTGTTATTGGAAGTCCATTTTCATACAGGGAAATTGAATCAATACGAGATTATCTATTACACAGAAATGTATATGCAATAGGTATATATATATGTATAAATTATATCTATATATTTATAGGCTATACATATATCTGCACATATGCACATATACATGCTTATATTTAAGGGATTTCTTATAGAGCTAGCATTTTAAGGAAGGAAGGAGAAGCAAACAGCTTTTGGTAAAGTGGGAAAGACATTGAGTTAAAAGCAGAGTACCGGGAGCTACTAGAGTTGATTGAGTAAAAAGGAAATGTGATGACTCAGGAAGGGGAAGAGGGTGTTCCAAAGTATGAGGTACAGATGAGCCTGCCAAAGGTGCCCATCAGCAAACAGCTTTTATGTGACATGTGAGCTAGCAGGTTGAATCAACTCCCGAGTGTTCCTGAGGTTTGAACAACATAGTGCATTTTTAATTAGCCAACAGTGTTGTTAACAGTGCATAAACATGTTGCATGGGATGAGCTGGGACTGAACATTAGATCTGATTATGAACTTGGTCATTTGAATTACCCCTTTCCTGGTAGCCTGAGAATTGATTTTGTAATGGAAGGCTGTTCTGAAACTGCGGGAGGGGAGATAACAATCAATAGAGACACTTTTCCTATCTTTTTGCTGAGATCTCCCTCCCCCCCACTCCGTGTGTGTAAGAGCATATAAAAATATGCATACTCTTACAGGTAAAGCTAGAACTTCATAGAAAGACAATCTTTTTCTACTTTAAAAATATTGGCTGCATTTCAGCAGGGCAGAATCAATGCACAGTTGTAAAATAGTTCATCTCCAGGTTCTTGGACCTCTTTTAAAAAGTCAGGTGAAATCATGCAAGTGAATAGTCACTTAGGGTAACTTCAGCCAAATGCTAAGCAGCTCTTTAGAAGTTTTGGTTCAGCTTTGCTTTGAATGCAATCGTTTTGTTTTGATTCTTTGCTTGTTTGTTTGTTTGAATGCTCTTGTGTTTGAATTGATAACATATGCACAGGACAGAAAATTCAAGATTTGCAAGACTCCTTACTACAGTATTTTACCCAACCACTCAAACACAGCTCCCCTCCCCAATAATAACCCTTATGATACAGGGTATATATGCTTTTCAACTTTGACTTTTCACTGAATATTATTTTTTGGACAGTCTAACATTTTATTGTCTTAAGGAATAGCAGGGAGATGTGGGATAACTGAAGTCTTCTTTTTTTATTATTATTTTTATTATTTTCTATATTCTTTATTTACACTCCAAATGATTTCCCCTTTCCCAGTTCTCCCCCTCCCCGAAAGTCCCATAAGCCCTCTTCCCGCCCCCTGTTCCCCATTTACCTAAGCACTTCATGAATTCATTGTTTTTAGTTGCTGAGTAGTATTCCATTGTGTAAATATACATGGAAAATAATCTCTGATAAAATTGAAGAAATATATAGAAAAACACGTTAAGGTTGACTATTTCATGGAAAAAATATACAGATAAAATGGTAGGCATAAAAATATTCTTATGTTGATTGAAAGTGGAATTATAAACATTTTCTGATAAAATTGAAAATCTACAAGGAAAATATTTCTGATAAAACTCAAGAAATATATAGAAAAACACGTTAAAAATGACAATTTCATGAAAAATTATACAGATAAGATGCTAGGTATAAAAATATTCCTAAATTGATTGAAAGTAGAGGTAAAAACATTTTCTGATAAAATTGAAGATTTACATGGAAAATATCTCTGATAAAATTGAAGAAATTTATACAGACAAATTGGTAGGAATTAAAATATTCCTAAGTTGATTGAAAGTAGAATTATAAACATTTTGTGATAAAATTGAAGATTTACATGGAAAATATTTCTGATAAAATTGAAAAAAATATGGAAAAACATTAAAATTGAAGATTATCATGGAAAATTATACAGATAAAATGATAGGTATAAAAATATTTCTAAGTTGATTGAAAGTGAAATTATAAACATTTTCTGATAAAATTGAAGATTTACATGGAAAATATCTCTGATAAAATTGAAGAAATATATAAAAAACGCTTTAAGATTGAGTATTTCATGGAAAAATTATACAGATAAAATGGTAGGCATAAAAATATTCCTAAGTTTTTTGAAAGTGGAATTATAAATACTTTCTGATAAAACTGAAGATCTACAAGGAAAATAGTCCTGAAAAAATTAAAAAAATATATAGAAAAACATGTTAAAATGGACTATTACATGGAAAATTATACAGATAAAATGGAAGGTATAAAAACGTTCCTAAGTTGATTGAAGGTAAAATTATAGACATTGATAAAACTGAAGACCCACATGGAAAATACTTCTGACAAAATTGAAAAAAATCTATGGAAAAACATTAAAATTGAAGATTATCATGGACAATTATACCGACAAAATGGTAGGCACAAAAACATTCCTAAATTGATTGAAAGTGGAACTACAAACACTCCTCCCCAATGAAACCGAAGATCTACATGAAAAACGCCCCCGACAAAATTGAAGAAATACGCAGAAAAAAATGTTAAAATTAAAGATTATTATGGAAAATAGTACAGTCAAAATGGTAGACACAAAAAGCATTACTGAATTGAAAGAGGAGTCATAAACATTTTCTGATAAAATCGAAGATCCACATGAAAAACATCTCTGTTAGACAATGTTTTTTGTTGGGGAATTGAGTCTATTGACGTTATAAGATATTAAGGAATAGTGATTGTTGCTTCCTGTTATTTTTGATGTTCTTTTTATGTTTGTGTGGTTACTTTCTTTTGGGTTTGTTGGAAAAAGATTACTTTCTTGCTTTTTCTAGGGTGTAGTTTCCCTCCTCATGTTGGCGTTTTCCATCTATTATCCTTTGCAGGGCTGGGTTTGTGGAAAGATATTGTGTAAATTTGGTTTTATCATGGAATATCTTGGTTTCCCCATCTATGGTGATTGAGAGTTTTGCTGGGTATGGTAGTATGGGCTGGCATTTGTATTCTCTTAGGGTCTGTATGAGATCTGCCCAGGATCTTCTAGCTTTCATCATCTCAGGTGAGAAGTCTGGTGTAATTCTGATAGGTCTGCCTTTATAAGTTACTTGCCCTTTTTCTCTTACTGCTTTTAATATTCTTTCTTTGTTTAGTGCATTTGATGTTTTGATTATTATGTGCCGGGAGAACTTTCTGGTCTTGTCCACTCTGTTTGGAGTTCTGTAGGCTTCTTGTATGTTCATGGACATCTCTTTCTTTAGGTTAGGGAAGTTTTCTTCTATAATTTGGTTGAAGATATTTACTGGCCCTTTAAATTGGAAATCTTCACTTTCTTCTATATCTATAATCCTTAGGTTTGGTCTTCACATTGTTTCCTGGATTTCCTGGATTTTTTGGGTTACAAGCTTTATGCATTTTGCATTTTCTTTGACTGTTGAGTCAATGTTTTCTATGGTATCTTCAGCATAGAAAGAGATTCTTTCTTCTATCTCTTGTATTCTGTTGTTGATGCTTGCATCTATGACTCCTGATTTCTTTCCAAGGTTTTCTATCTCCAGAGTTGTCTCCCTTTGTGATTTCTCCATTGTTTCTACTTCCATTTTTATTTCCTGGATCGTTTTGTTCAGTTCCTTCACTTGTTTGTTTATATTTTCCTGTAATTCTTTAAGGGATTTTTGTGTTTCCTCTTTAAGGGCTTCTGCCTGTTGACCCACGTTCTCCTGTATTTCTTTAAGGGATTTTTGTATTTCCTCTTTAAGGGCTTTTACTTTTTCACCCATGTTCTCCTGTATTTCTTTAAGGGAGTTTTTTATGTCCTTCTTGATGTCCTCTAACAGCATCATGAGAAGAGACTTTAAATCCAAGTCTTGCTTTTCTGGTGTGTTGGGGTATCCGGGACTTGCTGTGGTGGGAGAACTGGGCCCTGATGTTGCCAAGTAACCTTGGTTTCTGTTGGTAGGGTTCTTGTGCTTGCCTTTCACCATCTGGTTATTTCTGGTGTTAGTTGGTCTTGTTGTCTCTGCCTGGAGCTTGCCCCTCCTATGGGCCTGTAAACCTGTGTCTGTACTCCTGGGAGACCAACTCTCTTCTTGCAGGGTCTGTGCACAGAAGGCTGTGGAACTGTCTTGTTCCCTGCTGCAAATGGCGGCCGGAAGGGAAGACTCCTGTCCCTGCTGCTCCACTGATCGGATGCCCTGTGCGCTCCTAGCTGTACCCCTCCAGAGAAAAGGTGGAGATCTCACCTCAGCACTCA
Source organism: Tokudaia tokunoshimensis (assembly GCA_036184795.1). Lineage (NCBI taxonomy): Eukaryota > Metazoa > Chordata > Mammalia > Rodentia > Muridae > Tokudaia > Tokudaia tokunoshimensis. Next base: position 27,980,261 of record BTHU01000023.1, on the reverse strand, counting down.
GAAGTGAAATCGCTGCTGGAAGATCATTCTCTTCTGGTGGGCTAAACACAGAAGGCTGTGGAGCTGCCGAGTTCCCTGCTGCAACTGGCGGCTGGAAGGGAAGACTCCTGTCCCTGCTGCTCCACTGATTGTATGCCCAGTGCCCACTGAATAATTTATTTGGGAGTTAATCCCATGCCAGAACACATAGAATTGTGTCTTTCCTTGAAGGGTTGTGTCACTATTGCTGTGATGAAGCACCATGACCAAAAGCAACTTGGGGAAGAAAGAGTTCATTTGGTTTCCATGTTCTGAATTGCAGTCTAATGGGAATTTGAGATAGGAGCTGATGCTGAGACCACGGAGGGGGGCTGCTTTCTGACTTACTCCTCATGGCTGACTCAGCCTGCTTTCTTATGTAACCCAGGACCACCAGCTCAAGGATGGCAACACCCACCACCACAATGAGCTGGTCCCTCCCCCATAAATTGCTGCTAATAAATAAAATGCCTTATAGGCTTGCATACAGTGAGATCCTATGGAGGCATTTTCTTAATTGAAGTTCCCTCCTTTCTGATGACTCTAGCTTGTGCCATGTTGACATAAAACTAGCCAGCACAGATTATGTATGGGATTATATGTTAAAAATATTTATCTTATGTGTATGAGTGATTTTCCTGCATGTATGCATATGTGCCACATGCCTGCAGTACCCTCAGATGCCAGAAGAGGACAGCAGATTCCCTGGAATTGGAGTTACAGAAAGTTCTGTGCTTGGAACCAAACTTAGGTCCTCTGCAAGAACAAAAGTGCTCTAACCACTGAACAGTCTCTGAAGCTCCATAGGATTATGATGTTTACCGGAGAAGTTTTTCTTTCTTCATTTCAGGAAGATGTCAATACTTAACTTTAAAGACAACGGAAACATCAATATAAAGGCAACACATTAAGATCTCATGGGGATTAATTACTTAACTATTGGGGACAGTGGAGCAATAAACATGCTTGTGCAATAGGGTTTAGGCTAGAGAGTCATCAACAGATGAATGGGTAAAGGAAGTGTGTGTGCTATGTATAGATGATAGAAATTTAGTCAATCATAAAGAGAAATGAATTCATGACATTTGTGGGAAAATAGTTACAACTGAAAATTATTATGCTCGGAAAGACAGCTGTCACATATTTGCTCTCAATGTACCATAGGTTTTAATTTTTATTTGTGTGTATCTATTTGTGTGAGTGTAGGTCACAAAACTAGAAAGAGGCAAAGACATGAAAGCCGAAGAGGGACTAGTGGAAGGTGGGGATAGGCAAGGGTGGGTGGGGCAAAGGAATGGGGCAGGGAGGGAGGCAGGACAAAGAACAAGGTTCTTATGAAAATACCAGAAAGGAACTCATTACTTTATGTGCTAATTTGGAAAAAAAACTAATAAAACCTCACATGGAGAAATGGTAAGAACATCTGACTTTCTTTGGATTCCTTCAAACTCCTTTCAGCAATATGACTGTTAGGAAAAAAAACATGGATACAATTACATTTGGACTTCACACACGCGCGCGCGCACACACACACACACGGGGGTGAGGAAGAGGTGTGCTTTTGGTGTAAGTATGTGCTGAGCAATTCTTGGGAAATATTTGTACAAGAAACATTTTGTCATGAGTCTGAAATTCAGATTCACCTGGCTGCTCTATCTGGAAACCATTTTTTTATTCGCTTGAGATAGAATCAATCCTAACCTCTAACTTCACAATGATGGGTTAGTGTTTGTTGAAGCAGAAAACAAATATTGCTCTTTTAATATTGTAGCTACAAAAATGACCTCAAACTTCAGGCTTCAATATTTCTCTTAATTGCTTTTCATAATCCAAAAGAAAAGCCATCCTCAGGTGTTTTAGATAATGCTTTGAACTAAGACGGTGTCACATATAGTCCTCAGCAATAAACAACTGGAATATGTTTAAGATGCCTTTTTGGAGGACTGGGGAGATGGCTCAGTAGTTAAGAGTGTTTAGTTCAGACCTGGGGACAAGGGACTGAGGCACATAAAGTATATCCCAAAGCAGACCTAGCCTGTAGGTTCTTCCAGCATCCTTCAGTCCCTACCTGGCATGCCCCTAACCTTGGACCTTCCCCCAGAGGCTCTTCCCTATATAATCCAGACATTTTGGTCTCTTTCTTCCTTTTTCTCCTTCTCTTCTCTCTCAGGAGCCCTTTCTCTCCCCCCTCCCCCACGGTGACTCCCCTGGCCTCAATCCTTGGGGCTAGTGAACTTGCCCAAGAGCAGCTTCCTAATAAACCTGCCTTTAATCTAATCTAATCTGGTTTGAATTGGCTCATTTTACTAGAGGCAAAGAAATAACCTAACAAAGAGCACTTATTGCTTTTGCACAGGACCTGAGTTCAAATCCCAGCACCCACATGACAACACCCAATCATCTGTAACTCCAATTCCAGGGGATCAAACACACTTTTGGGCCTTCCATGGGCACTGTATATGCATAGTGCATAGATATGTATGCAGACAAAACATCCATACACATAAAATAACATTTTAAAAACACTAAATATTATAATCCTACTTTTGAACCTGAGATGGATTAAATAAGTGCCAGGAGACAATTTACATGTAATTCTGACATGACTTTTTTTTCCAAGTGAAGCATTGCTCTTTTTTAAAAAGATTAGATTATAATTAAACCAAGCTGAATGCCTTATTGGAACGTTAAATATCAACCATGTAAAATTCATATTTTGTTTTCTTATGAAGCCTGTTGGGGAGCTAAAAAATCAATGCAATGTGATTTACAAAGGGCTATCTTTAGCTTGTTTTTCCCAGACTCAAATCTGGGTACAGTCTTCTCTAATGTCACTGGCTTTGCGCTGCCTCTCTCCTCATGGCATTCTACTGAGATAGCTCTTACTCTAGCCTGCTGTTCTCATCCAATCTAGAACACTCTAGGGATTCTGCCTGACATGAAGGGAGTAGCTGCTTTGTGGCCCAGCACTGCCTTGTGGGATGAACTTGGATCTTACAGGAGAATGCTTGCCCTGTATTCATCTATGGATTGATGAAACATTGCTTCTCTTCTGTTTAACAGAAATAAGATATCAAGGATTTTTTTTCTGTTGGAGGCAGGGTCTCACTGTGTGTAGGAAGCACAGTTTAGACTATAAGCATTGGAGAAACCAGGATTGTCAACCATGAGGGCTTATTTTCTTCAAAGGAAAGAAGTGAATGATACTTGGTCACTTGGAAGGCCACAGAAAGTAGTCAAACAACCTGTTGGCCCTTTTATAGTGGGCCAGACCTACCTGGCTGTTGCCAGGTAACTGTGAGGAAGGGCATACCTGGCTGTTGTCAGGCAACTGTGGGGTGGAGCTTAAACAGAACCCTAACAATGGTGCTTTGTTATTCTGCAAGAGAGTTTCTACTTAGCTATGCCTATAATTTTGCTGTGTTAATTGGCATGTGGTAACTTTCCCCCCAAAGTTTTACTATGCTTAAATGTGTAAGAAGAATAAACTACCTTGTCAGTTTCTGGAAGTCTTGATCCAGTGCTTGCAAAAATGTTACGGACTCCAGTTTCATTTGTCACCTTGCACAGATAATTTCCCAGACTTTGGACTCCGCTACAAGTATGGAGCTCTGGCTGCCTTGGACCTCACTCTGTAGAGCAAGCTGTCCTGGAAGTCACAGAGATCCACTGATCTCTGCCTCCTGGTGCTGCGATTAAAAGCCAGTGCCACTACTCCCAGCTGGTCTCAAGGATCTTGAAAGAAGGTAACACAGTGTGAGGAAGAGTGGCATTTTCTTTTGATGTCTTTGTTTTAAGCAAAAGGCATGCACATTGGTACTCAACCCCAGTCTTCAGAGAAAGGAGTGTGGTGGTTTTTTTTTTTTTCTGAAAAGCTTTTGCAGCCAAAGAGTAGTACTTTGGCGACTGGGGCCAAGGAATGCTGCAAAAATCACACCTCCCAAAAGATATATATTATTGAGGAAGGGGAAATGTGAAAAGCTGCCTCTGAGCTGGGATAAAAGAGAAGGAGAGGGAGAGAGAGAGAGAGAGAGAGAGAGAGAGAGAGAGAGAGAGAGAGAGAGAGAGAGAGAGAGAGAGAGAATTGTATGACAGGTGGAAACATGTCACATTGGCCTTTACTGATGAAGTGTCCAGATGCCTTAAAGCATGTTAAAAATTATAAAAATTTTCTTCTCTGTCCTATGCACCAAGCTTCCTTTTCCATATTTACTTCTTACAACTACTAGGTGCAACATAGATCTTCCCTTATTGTCCTGAGAAGACAGTCTCTTTTACTCAGAGATACATACCCCACCCCCACAAGCATACGTGCATGCATGCGTGTGTGTGTGTGTGTGTGTGTGTGTGTGTGTGTGTGTGTGTGTGTTCATAAGTTGGGTGCTGGTCCTTTCGTTCCATCTTGTTTGAAACAGGGCCTCGGGGCTGGAGAGATGGCTCAGTGGTTAAGAGCACTGACTGCTCTTCCAAAGGTCCTGAGTTCAATTCCCAGCAACCATGTGGTGGCTCACAACTATCTATACTGGGATCTGATGCCCTCTTCTGGTGTGTCTGAAGACAGCTACAGTGTACTCACATAAATAAAATAAATCTTTAAAAATAAAAAAAAAAAAAAGAAACAGGGCCTCTCATTGTTGCTAGGCTTACATATTTCTGTGGACGTTCATGTCTCTGCCTCACATTCTTACCATAGGAGTGCTAGGATTGCAAACATAGGGACTACTGTATTTTTATCCAGAGTTATGTATGTTCTTGGGATCCCAGTTTGAGAATCCAAGAGCATGCATGTCCCCATGCTTGTGTGGCAAGGACTTTACCCATGGATCCCACCTCACTAAACCTGCTTAAAAACATCAATAACAAAGCAAACAACAAAAACACCCCCCCAACTGTGTTGCCTTGAGATAACTGATAAAAAAAGACATGGCAGAAGCCCCAGAATATATTACCTGTGGGCAGAAGAGTTCCAGGCTGGTGGTATCAGAAAATGATAGTGCTAGTGGTATCATGTCAATCGTTGGTGGCCCATGTCAGACTCCAGTCATCATTTCAACTCATGGAAATACCTTATAGATATACATCCTCTAGAATTCCAATATTGTAATACATTCCAAAAGAATGTGCCCCGGTGTTGTGGTTTGATTATAAAATGACTCCAATGGGCTCATGTGTTTGAATACCTGGTCCCTATCTGGTGGTGCTATTTGGGAAAGTTATTAAACCTTTAGGGTGTGGAGCCTTGCTGGAAGTAGGTCATTAGACCTAGGCCTTGAGACTTTATAACCTTGCCTCACTTTCAGTTGATTCTGATTCCTGAGTAGAGGTGCAATGTGACCAGGCAGCCTTCTGCCGCTACTACCAGCTACTACCATGCCTATTTTCCCCATTGGGATGGGCTGGAGCCCCCTGAAACTGTAAGCCAAAATAAACCTTGTCTTCTTTAAGTCGTTCTTGTCAATGGATTATATCACAGTGACTGGACTGGAACCATGACACCCAAGTAAAGCAGTCCAAGTTGTCTTTCTTAGAATCTTTCGTGGCTCAGCTCACCTGGCCAGATGAAATTACATTCTTTCTCCCTTCCATTTCTTCCTTCCAATCTCTCCCATCTACCCCTCTTTACTCTCTTTAAAGCTTGTGGCCTCTTTGTTCATTAATTTTTGTTATATATACATGCATATATGCCTATGTATAGACTTCTAAATATAACCTGTTCTATAGAATTTTATTGAAAATGCCTTGGTTTTAGAGCAAGAATCTTTTCTAGCCATTGTATCCTTCAAATTGAATATACTGTGTGATAAAATAGAAGCCTCATCTTGGGACTGACTCTGCTTTAAGGCATCTGGGCAGAATGACCAATTGGAATTTGACTCACTACTCAGTAGGTTCTTCTAGAGAAATGTCATTTTATTTTTTACTTCTCCCCAGTTCTATTGGGAGAAAAGAAGCAGAAAGTGCCAAAGTGAGTTAAGCTAAAAAAAAAAAAATCAGAGTCTTAAGGTTATACTTCTAAGTCCCAGTATGGAAAATGAAACCTCTTCTGTGAGGTCTGGGGGTGGGTTGGGACCTTGTGTGTAGAGTCAGTAAGCACGTGCCTGGTTGTCTCATTCTATTCCACACTGGTAATGATTGACTAGTACAACTAGAGTGGTATAGTAGAGTAGTAGTACTTCTAGAGTAGTGCAGTCAGACTGCAGAGGATCTTTTGAAAGAGGTCATTGGTCCAGTTGGTACTTCAAACTTTGTCCCACAATTATCTGTTTTGGGAGTGTGAGATGAGAGAACATTGTTTCTATCCCCTCTGAGTGGGGAGTATGTCAATTTGTTGTCTCAAGTTCTTTCTACATAGCCATGAGTCAGGGCTAATTGCACTAAGCCTATAGTCTGTGTCCAAGGGCTTGGAACAACCCCTTGGATCTGGGGTTAGGCTTCAACACTGGATTAGAAACAGTTGAGATAAAAACTCAGTGTAAGAAGATAAACTGAGGTTGTGAGTGTGGAAGATGATAAGAGTAGACAGAAATATATCAAGGATTTTGGCTCATCAACGTATATGAAGAAATCTCTGGGGCTATGTAATGCAATGTATTTTCATATATTGAAATTAAAGAGAGATAATTCAGGTACTTGTTGATCATCAAAAATAAAACCTGGGGCTGGAGAGATGGCTCAGTGGTTAAGAGCATTGAGCACTGACTGCTCTTCCAAAAGTCCTGAGTTCAATTCCCAGCAACCACATGGTGGCTCACAACCATTTGAAAAGCCCTCTTCTGGTGTGTTTGAAGATGGCTATAGTGTACTCACATACATGAAATAAATAAATCTTAAAAAAAAAGTCACACCTCAACACTTTTCAGTTACCAGTATAGCTAGGCTGGAAAGAGAATTAAGTGGTTCTGGTTTGCACAAAGGTGTAACTTCTTCAGTGTATGCACTCCATGTAATGGCAGCCATACATGGGTCTAACTTCAAAAGGGAATGTGCTAGCATATTGTTAGAATCCAGTCAGTCAAAAGATAATAAGAACAAATGGAGAACAATGGAACACATAAACAGGTGAACACTTCTCCTAAAATTGCAACCTCAGTGCTACAGACATCCTACAAATGTATTAATGCTTGTCTTAGACAGGCTGCTCACATGAGCACAGATAATATATTGAGAGAAACATAATTAGTTTTGAAGGTGTTGAAGTAGCAGAGACACCTAATGAGCTGGTTGTGCCACACTCGGAATTGATGGAGGAAGCCTTTTCTCCTGAACATTTCTTGGGAAATCATAATGTATCCTTAACAAATAAATGAAATGCCAAGGAAAAGACTCGGGTCACGGTTGATTAGGTAACATAATGTGAAGACCCTGGGAGAAATTTTTATCTCATTCTAATAAGAATCCTAGCTTGTCATTTATGAAGAACTCCGCAAATGTAGTTCCTGCCCTCAGACCACTCTATGCTTAAGGAAAGAAGAGATGAGATGGGACAGGATCAACCCAAGGAAGGCAGCAACAATTACATTGAATCTGAAACCATTTACATTGATGATAAGTTTAAGTCAAACTACAGGGGAAATTTTCTGGAAAAAAACAGATACAGCCTGCTTTTGAATTTTATATCTTCTTACATAGCCTGGTAAATAAGACCAAGACATTTCACTTTCTTAATAGCCAGAGGGGAAAATAAGACTGTACTAACTAAAGATCTTGTTATGAGTCACTGGCTCTTAATACTCTCTGCTGTTAAAACATTTCTCCCAGCTTGAAGTCCTGTAGTGTTCATGCTAATGCAGTCAGGATGAAAAGTGAGTATTTGGTATAACATGAGATGCTGCAGATGATTAACTCCCTGCCTATCACTCACCATTTCTTCCTAATACTGGAGCTTTGGGCCGTAGGCATATGTGCTCTCATCACTTGTAGTATGGGTTTTTCCTGTGGGCAAAAAACAATCAATGCCATCTTGGAATAGAGAGAGCCTTTTCTTGCTAACCATGGCAACAAAATAAGCAAAAAATCCCAAAACCAAAACCAAAAACCAAACAATAATAGCTTGTTCTATGGTAACAGTTAATGGAGCTATTGACATTTTCCAGTAGAAAAGATGGAGTCCACTGAACCCCTACCAAGGATTTCAGCTATTGCTCCCCCGTCCTTCCTACCCCCACCCCCCACATTGCAAATGATCTTGGTAGATGCTAGAGTGTATGGCAAGCAGAAGGCTAACTGAAAGTAAGATGCTTTGAGGGAGATTCCAAGAGGTCATCATTCATGATGAGGTGGGGTGGGGTTTTCAGGTCACTCATATTCCTGTAAGTGCTTCTCCAAGTGAAATCAATAAACTTATTGGTTCAGCCAGTTGGATTTGGGTTGAAAGCTTGCTTTGGTCTTCCTTTGGTGCTCTTCTGGGAGTAGTTAATGCAACACCACCCTCCTTGGATTGCTCATATTGTCTGCCATCTTTGGTGTACTGGCTTCCCCTTACACACTCATTCTCTTATTCAAGACTCCTCTCATGTTGTGGATTTTAGCAATCTTGGCTTGGAGTCATTTACTGACTTGGGTTTTTCTCTTTATCCATTTGATAAAAGTGTTTTATTTTTGTTTTGGGGATTGTACTGGCTGGTTTTATGTACCAACTTGACACAGGCTGGAGTTATCACAGAGAAAGGAGCTTCAGTTGGGGAAGTTCCTCCATGAGATCCAGCTGTAAGGCATTTTCTCAATTAGTGATCAAGAGGGGAGGGCCTCTTGTGGGTGGCACCATCTCTGGGCTGGTATCCTCAGTTTCTATAAGAGAGCAGGCTGAGCAAGCCAGGGGAAGCAAGCCAGTAAGGAACATCCCTCCATGGCCTCTGCATCAGCTCCTGCTTCCTGACCTGAGTTCCAGTCCTGACTTCCTTTGGTGATCAACAGCAATGTGGAAAGTATAAGCTGAATAAACCCTTTCCTCCCCAACTTGCTTCTTGGTCATGTTTGTGCAGGAATAGAAACCCCGACTAAGACAGGGATAAGATAATTATTTCATCCTTCCCTTTTCTCCTGTAAACCCCCTATTTCCTTCCCTTGTTCTCTTAAATTCACGACCTCTTTTTTTATTAATTGTTGTTACATACATGTATATTCCTAGTTACATAAATACACCCTGATCAGCCTTTATAATGTTACTTATGTGTATATATTTTCAGGGCTGACCATTGGTATTGGATAACCCATTGATGTGCTTTTCCCCAGGAAGACTATTTCTCCCCCCTCTCAGCATTCCTTAGTTGCCTGCAGTTCTTTGTGTAAGGTTGAGGCAACCTGAGTGTTCTCCTGTTTAAGAAATTATTTTTCAGTTTCCAGGAAGTTAGATAATTGCGTTTTATTTGACTCTCCACTAGCAAGCTGCCATTCCTATAAAAAATTTATTATTTTGATTAGTCTATTGTTTTTAATTTTGAAACTGCCTATGCAATGTGAATCACTTCAAAAATACTATGAGTCACAGACTTATTAGAATTATGACATAATTCCCAAGTCAAACATCCTTAGATTCATTCTTAAGTCTTGTTACTCTTAGCTCCTGCTTATATATGATATTCTTGTAATCCTGCTTAAAAAAACATTTATTTACTTTTAATCCTATGTGTATGAGTGTTTTGTCTGACTGTTAGCACATGTAATTGATGAGGCTAAAAGCAGGCTCCAGATACTCTAGAACTTGAGTTAAGAATGTTTGTAAATCATTGTGTGGGTGTTAGAAAATACACTTGAGTCCTCTGTAAGACCAGCAAGTGCTCTTAACCACTGAGCCATCACCAGTTCCTGCAATCCTGTCATCTTGCCTCTCTCTCTCTCTCTATCTCTCTCTCTCTCTTTCTCTCTCTCTCTCTCACATACACATCATATCATATCATATCATATCATATCATATCATATTTATCTATCCATCCACTTCTGTCAGCTCCATTTGAGTATGAGTGTCCATCAAACCAGATCTTTGTAGCAGACTCTTAATGAGTTAGTCTGCTTTTAGATGTGTCTCCTATATAGAATCAAGCCCTTCTTTATGAAGCCTTTATGAATCAATTAGTTGATAAGCCATGCTTGGATTCCAAACCTTGTGTGGTCTCCTGTACCATCCATTATCAAAGCACATTCCCTTAAAACCCTACTAGGTCACAGTCTTCCTATTGACCAAGTCCCACCTCCCTTGGTTTCAGGTCCCTTGCAGTGCAGTATTTTCTTGCTGTCTCTGGAATATGAGGGGCCCACTCTTGTCCAATTCTCTTAGTCTAGAGAGAATTATCCATATCCACAGGGTTATTTTTTTCTCTTCCTTCAGATCTTTGTTGAAATACTCTTTGCTTACTGAAGCTTTTTATGAGCACCTTTCTCTCAGTCCTATAAGCACACACATATAACTGCTGTTATCCCCTTTCCTGTCTTATTTTTAGATAATTTGTATATCCTCTTACAGAATATCATTCTTATTGTCCATGACTGTGAGGTGTAGAGACATCGTTATCAGGTGATGACTGACAGAAGAGTATTTCAGGACCAGCCAGTATGAAGCAGAAGTAGAGTTTATTACAGAGATTGTAGCATATATTTAAGCATGGGATTCCTAGAAAGAGCTTGTATTAGCTATCATTCTCTAGAGGAACAGAACTAACAGAATGAACACACACACACACACAAACACACACACAGGATTGTGACTTACAGGCTATAGTACAAGTAGTTCAACAATGGATATCTTCTGATGGAAAGGTTAATTGTTCAGACCATGAGACTAGATGTTTCAGTAGTCTCAATCTGATGTTAGAGTCTCAGGGAAGTCCCAGAGAGCTGCTGGTCTTCAGTCCACAATGGAATTCTAAAGAAGTAGATTATAACACCAATAAAGGAATGCCTCAGCCGCAGAATAGGTGGACTTGAATGAGATCATAGAGTTATTCAAAGGAAACGTTAGATAAGACTACAGTTGATAAGACAAAATTCAGAGTCACAAGAGTTGCGGGAAGAAACTAAGACGTTGTTGTTGTTGTTGTTGCTGCTGTTGTTGTTGAAATAAGAGTTTTACCTGTAGTCCTCGCTTACCTAGAACTGGCTATGTAAACCAGATTAGCCTTTAACTCTCAAAGATCCACCTGCGTCTGGCTGGGATTGAAGGAGTACACTAGTACTCTTGGTTCTAAAATGCTTTTTTTAAAAAAAAACTGCAAACAAAATTTATAGTCTTATTTTTAACATTCTCAGAAATTTCAGGTTTGGATCTAGGAAAAGAATATGGCCATATTCAAAACTCATATAGACTTAGGTCTTAAGACTACAGCTCAGGGCATGGAGAGATGACTCACTGGTTAAGAGCACTTGCTGCTCTTCCAGAGGATTGGAGTTTGGTTCCCAGCACCCAGGATGCATAGCTCACAACAACATCCAGCCTTGGGGGAGGGGGTGTCCGCTGCCCTCTTCTGTCTTCCACTGACACCCTAACGCACATGCACGTATATGCAAACAGAATCACATTCATACATGTAAATAAATAATAAAACACATTAAACTGTGCATGGTTCATTGCTATTTTAACATTTGTTTATGAAATATCTTTGTATAAAAAGAATATTGTTGCTACATAGGTAACCATCAGAGCAAATTTTGATAATTGTGCTGGAATTCTTAATCCAATTGATGAGAGAGACTTCAATCTTTTTTTTCCTTTGCTTTCAGGTCAGTGCTATATCTCTTGGATGAGAATATGCCTGGTATGTAATGGCTACTAAAAATTATGAATGTGGTTGGTACCACCCCATGAGCTGGGGTACTAAATTGTATACAAAGGAGAAAGGAAGCTATGTGCCAACATTCATCTCGCTATGCTTCCTGCCTGAGGATGAGCTATGACCAGCTACTTCAAACTCCTGCCTCCATGACCTCCTCACCACAATGGACTCTACCTAGCCTCAAACTGTGAGTCAACATACAACCTATTTTTTCTTCAATTTTGACAGAGTCTTTAATAATAGCAACAGAAAAAGTAATGAGTACAGCCGTGTTTGTATAAAACAGCACTAGAAAGGTGCTTGGCTCATTCTTGAAAACTGGAACAGAAATTTAGAGCTATTTTCTCAGAATGACATGATTTCAACAGAGATTTGATTTAGCATGTGTGGCACTCCCCTAATGTGAACTAAAATGCAGCCATGTAAGATATATGGGGTTCCAGGCACTACGCATAGTATATAATCTTTTCCTCTTCCTACTAGGTTCTATTTCTACATTTGAAGATGGAATTAGCATTTGACCTTTATATTTAAAAACACAAATCATTTTGATTGTTAGAGCTTAAAAGGTATACTGTTGGCGGGAGCCTACCAGCTTTCCTTCCGCGACCTCTGTTCCCGCAGACTGCGCTGAAGAGACAGGTACCCCAAGCTCCCTATCCCCAATATAACATCACTTGGGACACGGCCTGTTGGGGCTTCCGTCTGTGCCCGAGAACGCGTCAGCGCTGTGGGCGTCTGGGTGCCAGATCGGCTGGCCATCTTGTCTACAGGGTGAGCGGCGCCATGGAGAGTGCCCTCCGCCATCTTTGCTCCAGTGGCCAGGTAGTTGGGACCGCCAGGCTCAGAGACAGACAGGCATAATATCGCTTCGGTCTCAGGCAGCTTGTGTGTAACCTGCTCCCAGGTGCTGGGCTGATCTGCAGTAACCAGCGCGCCAGCTCTGCTGTGGGACTTCTGCCTGGCAGAGGGACGCCCCCTCCCCCCCGAGGAGAGATCACACACCCCAGCACAGGGCAGGAGCCTACCAGCCTCCCTTTGGCGACCTCTGCTCCAGGAATCCACTAGGCTGAGCCTTTAGATGTGCAAGGCCTCCCCAATATAAGATCACTTGGGGCAAGGCACATTAGGGCTCCAAAGTCACTCAGGAGCAGGCAGGCCCCAGAAATCGGTGCCAGGGGAATCCTGGTAATCCAGGGGGGGCAGAAATAGCTTTGCAGGCTCACAGGAGGTCCAACCAACAGCCAGTGGCAGCAGGACCAACTAACACCAGAGGTATCCAGATGGCAAAAGGCAAACGTAGGAATGTTACTAACAGAAATCAAAGTAATGTGGGACCATCCGAACCCAACTCTCCAACAGCAGCAAGTCCTGGATACCCCACCACACCCGAAAGACAAGATCTGGATTTAAAATCACTTCTCATGATGCTATTAGAGGATCACAAGAAGGACACAAATAAATCTCATAAAGAGTTACAGGAGACCATGAATCAACGGTTAGAAGCCCTTACAAAGGAAACACAAAAATCACTTAGAGAAATGCAGGAGAACATGGATCAAAAGATGGAGGCGCACAAGGAGACAACACAAAAATCGCTTAACGAGATGAATCGACGGGTAGATGCACTCACAAAGGAATCACAAAATTGGCATAAAGAAATGCAGAAGAATATGGGTCAACAGATGGATGCCCATAAGGAGGCAACACAAAAATTGCTTAAAGAAATAAATCAACGGTTAGATGCCCTTACAAAGGAAACACGAGAACTGCTTAAAGAAATGCAGGAGACGATGGATCAACAGATGGAATCCCATGAGGAGGAAACACAAAAATCGCTCAGAGAAATGAAGGAGAACGTGGGTCATCAGGAAGAAATCCTGAAAGAGGTAATGCAAAAATACCTTAAAGAAATACAGGAAAATACAAACAAACAAGTGAAGGATCTCAGCAAATCCATCCAGGAACTAAAAAAGGAAGTAGAAACAACTAAGAAATCACAAAGGGAGACAACTTTGGAGATAGAAAACCTTGGGAAGAAATCAGGAGTCATAGATGCAAACATCAACAATAGAATACAAGAGATGGAAGAAAGAATCTCAGGTGCTGAAGATTCCATAGAAAGCATCGACTCAACAGTCAAAGAAAATGCAAAATGCAAAAAACGTGTAACCCAAAACATCCAGGAAATCCAGGACACAATGAGAAGACCAAACCTAAGGATTATAGGTATAGATGAGAGTGAAGATTTGCAACTTAAAGGGCCAGTAAACATCTTCAACAAAATTATGGAGGAAAACTTCCCTAACTTAAAGAGAGAGATGCCGATGAACGTACAAGAAGCCTACAGAACTCCAAACAGACTGGACCAGAACAGAAATACCTCCCGTCACATAATAATCAAAACACCGAATGTTCTAAACAAAGAAAGAATACTAAATGCAGTAAGAGAAAAGGGCCAAGTAACATACAAAGGAAGACCTATCCGAATCACATCAGACTTCTCACCAGAGACTATGAAAGCCAGAAGATCCTGGGCAGATCTCATGCAGACACTAAGACAGCACAAATGCCAGCCTAGACTACTATACCCAGCAAAACTCTCAATCACCATAGATGGAGAGACCAAGATATTCCATGATAAAACCAAATTTTCACAATATCTTTCCACAAATCCAGCCCTGCAACGGATAATAGGTGGAAACCTCCAATACAGGGAGAGAAACAACACCCAGGAAAAAATGAGATAATAACCTTCTTGAATCAAACCCAAAAGTAGATAACCACTCAAACATAAAGATAGCGTCAAGAATGGCAGATGGCAATAATCACTATGCCTTAATCTCTCTTAATATCAATGGTCTCAATTCCCCAATTAAAAGACATAGACTAGCAGACTGGATACGTAAACAGGACCCAGCATTTTGCTGCATGCAGGAAACGCACCTCAGTGTCAAAGACAAACACTACCTCAGAGTAAAAGGCTGGAAAACAATTTTACAAGCAAATGGCCCCAAGAAACGAGGTGGAGTAGCCATCCTAATATCGGATAAAATTGATTTTCAACCTAAAGTCATCAAAAAAGACACAGAAGAACACTACATACTGATCAAGGGAAAAATCCACCATCAAGAACTCTCAATTCTGAATATCTATGCTCCAAATGCAAGGGCACCCTCATTCGTAAAAGAAACTTTACTAAAACTCAAAGCACACATCGCACCGCACACAATAATAGTGGGTGACTTCAACACCCCGCTCTCTGAAATGGATCGTTCAGGAAAGCAGAAACTAAACAGGGACACAGTGAATCTAATTGAAGCCTTGGACCAAATGGAACTAACTGATATATATAGAACATTTCATCCTAGAGCTAAAGAATACACCTTCTTCTCAGCTCCTCATGGTACCTTCTCCAAAATTGACCATATAATTGGTCACAAATCAGACCTCAACAGATACAAGAAGATAGAAATAATCCCATGCCTCCTATCAGATCACTATGGAATAAGGGTGGTCTTCAATGGCAACAAAAACAAAAGAAAACCCACGTACACATGGAGGCTGAACAATGCTCTACTCAATGATAACTTGGTCAAGGTGGAAATAAAGAAAGAAATCAAAGACCTTTTGAAAGTTAATGAAAATGAAGGCACAACATACCCTAATTTATGGGACACAATGAAAGCAGTGCTAAGAGGAAAATTCATAGCCCTGAGTGCCGCCAAAAAGAAACGGGAGACAGCATACACTAACAGCTTAATGGCACACCTGAAAGCCCTGGAACAAAAAGAAGCAAATACACCAAAGAGGAGTAGAAGGCAGGAAATCATCAAACTCAGGGCTGAAATCAATCAAGTAGAAACAAATAAAACCATACAAAGAATCAACAAAACGAGGAGTTGGTTCTTTGAGAAAATCAACAAGATAGATAAGCCCTTAGCCAGACTAACCAGAGGGCACAGAGATAGTATCCAAATTAATAAAATCAGAAACGAAAAGGGAGAGATAACAACAGAAACTGAGGAAATTCAAAAAATCATCAGATCCTACTACAAAAACCTGTATTCAACACAACTAGAAAATCTTGAGGAAATGGACAATTTCCTTGACAGATACCAAGTACCAAAATTAAATCAGGATCAAATAGACCATCTAAACCGTCCTATAAGCCCTGAAGAAATAAAAGTTGTCATTGGAAGTCTTCCAACCAAAAAAAGCACAGGTCCAGATGGTTTTAGTGCAGAATTCTATCAGACCTTCAAAGAAGACCTAACACCAATACTCTTCAAACTGTTCCACACAATAGAAACAGAAGGAACACTACCCAACTCGTTCTATGAAGCCACAATTACACTAATACCAAAAGCACACAAAGATCCGACAAAGAAAGAGAATCTCAGGCCAATCTCTCTTATGAATATCGATGCAAAAATACTCAATAAAATTCTTGCCAACCGAATCCAAGAACACATCAAAACGATCATTCACCATGATCAAGTAGGCTTCATCCCAGGGATGCAGGGATGGTTCAATATAAGGAAATCCATCAATGTAATCCACTACATAAACAATCTCAAAGAAAAAAACCACATGGTCATCTCATTAGATGCTGAGAAAGCATTTGACAAAATTCAGCATCCTTTCATGCTAAAGGTCTTGGAAAGATCAGGAATTCAAGGCCCATATCTAAACATAGTAAAAGCAATTTACAGCAAACCAGTAGCCAGCATCAATCTAAATGGAGAGAAACTTGAAGCAATCCCACTAAAATCAGGGACTAGACAAGGCTGCCCTCTCTCTCCATATCTTTTCAATATAGTACTTGAAGTTCTAGCTAGAGCAATTAGACAACAAAAAGAGGTCAAAGGGATACAAATTGGGAAGGAAGAAGTCAAACTATCACTATTTGCAGACGATATGATAGTATACTTAAGCGACCCAAAGAACTCCACCAGAGAACTCCTACAGCTGATAAACGACTTCAGCAAAGTGGCCGGATATAAAATCAACTCAAGCAAGTCAGAAGCCTTCCTATACTCAAAGGATAAGCAGGCTGAGAAAGAAGTAAGAGAAATAATACCCTTCACGATAGCCACAAACCTTATTAAGTATCTTGGCGTGACTCTAACCAAACAAGTGAAAGATCTGTATGACAAGAACTTCAAGTCTCTGAAGAAAGAAATTGAAGAAGACCTCAGAAGATGGAAAAATCTGCCATGCTCATGGATTGGCAGGATTAATATAGTAAAAATGAGCATCTTACCAAAAGTAATACACAGATTCAATGCAATCCCCATCAAAATCCCAACTCAATTCTTCATAGAGTTAGAAAGAGCAATTCAAAAATTCATCTGGAATAACAGAAAACCCAGAATAGCTAAAACTATTCTCAAGAGTAAAAGAACCTCTAGGGGAATCAGTATCCCGGACCTCAAGCTGTACTACAGAGCAATAGTGTTAAAAACTGCATGGTATTGGTACAGTAACAGACATGTAGATCAATGGAACAGAATTGAAGACCCAGAAATGAATCCACACTCCTATGGTCACTTGATCTTTGACAAAGGAGCTAAAACCATCCAGTGGAAAAAAGATAGCCTTTTCAACAAATGGTGCTGGCTCAGCTGGAGGTCAACATGCAGAAGAATGCAAATTGACCCATCCTTATCTCCTTGCACTAAGCTCAATTCTAAGTGGATCAAAGATCTCCACATAAAACCAGACACACTGAAACTAATAGAAGGGAAACTAGGGAAGAACCTTGAACATATGGGCACAGGGGAGAATTTCCTGAACAGAACTCCAATAGCTTATGCTCTAAGATCAAGAATAGACAAATGGGACCTCATTAAATTACAAAGTTTTTGCAAGGCAAAAGACACTGTCAAAAAGACAAAGCGGCAACCAACTAACTGGGAAATGATCTTTACCGACCTTACATCCGACAGAGGGCTAATATCCAAGATATACAAAGAACTCAAGAAGTTAAACTCCAGAGAGGCAAGTAACCCTATTAAAAAATGGGGTACAGAGCTACACAAAGAGTTCTCACCTGAAGAATATCTAATGGCTGAGAAGCACCTAAAGAGATGTTCATCATCCTTAGTCATTAGGGAAATGCAAATCAAAACAACCCTGAGATTCCATCTCACACCAGTCAGGATGGCTAAGATCAAAAACACAGGAGACAGCAGTTGTTGGCGAGGATGTGGAGAAAGAGGAACACTCCTCCACTGCTGGTGGAATTGCAGGCTGGTACAACCACTCTGGAAAGCAGTCTGGCGGTTCCTCAGAAAACTGGGCATGACACTCCCGGAGGATCCGGCTATACCACTCCTGGGCATATACCCAGAGACTTTACCTGCATGCAATAAGGACACATGCTCCACTATATTCATAGCAGCCTTATTCATAATAGCCAAAAGCTGGAAAGAACCCAGATGTCCCTCAACGGAGGAATGGATTCAGAAGATTTGGTATATCTACACAATGGAATACTACTCTGCAATTAAAAACAATGAATTCACGAAATTCCTAGGCAAATGGTCAGAACTTGAAAATATCATCCTTAGTGAGGTAACCCAATCACAAAAGAACACACATGGTATGCAGTCACTGATAAGGGGATATTGACCCAGAATCTCGGAATACCCTAGACACAATCCGCATATCAATAGATTTCTAAAAAGATGGAAGGAGAGACCCCTGGTCCTGGAAAGACTGGATGTAGGGGAACGCCAGGACAGAGTAACGAGAGGGGGTTGAATGGAGAAAAGAGGGAGGGAAGGGGGCTTATGGGACTTTCGGGGAGGGAGGAAACGGGAAAGGGGAAGTGATTTGGAATGTAAATTAAAAAAATAAAAAAAAAAGGTATACTGTTTTGTGTTGTCCTTGTTGCTGTAGGTCAATTGTGGACACAAATATATATTTAGCTTATTGATTCTTATTTTGCCTCCGAGGGACGTTTGGCAATGTCTAGAGACATTTTGGTGTGTGTGTGTGTGTGTGTGTTTGTGTGTCTGTGTCTCTGTGTGTGTGTGTGTGTGTGTGTGAGTGTATGTATGGAGAGGGGGGCAATGGAGATAGGGATAGGATAGAAGCAAATATGGGAAGTAATAGGCCCTCAAAGAAGAAATATGACAGAGTTCTGTCATATCCTGTTCTGTAACCTTTGAGCCAATGATCTCATCCTTGTAGATCTCAATCTTGTAGATTTTTCTTTGTTTAATGGTACAAGAAAGTTTAAAATTACATCCCAGCTAGGTGCTGTAATTGAGTATGTACTGTCATTTGAGGGCTTGATTTATCTGGCCAATGTACTCAAGATTATACTGCCATACCTTGTCACATGTTGCTGAAGGTTTGGGAAAGCTGTTTCTGGCCTGAGCAAATAATGCCTACAGAAGTAAATCAAGATCAATCAGTGCAGTTATTTAAGCTTAGGGTAGGTTTTGCTAGGTATATTCTTTTTTCTTGGAAAACAGGTGGGTGTTGGAAACATTTTAGGGCAGAACAGTGGACAGGGGAAACCCAGGCACATAAACACAGATCCAAGAGGCAGAAACTGGACCTCTTTCTGCCCATTTTTTCACCAATTCAGGTTCTCCATATCTCTTCCTCTGATTCCACTCCTTTAGCCTCAACCAGTCCCACATACCACACTGTTTAAAAATTCACAAACAAGGATAGATGAGGATAGAATGAATTACTAAATGATGTTGAATGTCCTTTGCTTTTTCCCTTTCATTTTTTTTTTAAACTTGCCCATGGTTTTGGGGTAGATGAAAGGGATTAACATATACAGACTTACTTTCAAATCAAAGTTTCCCTTTGGACATCTAAATGTCCTAGACAGCTCTAGCCTGTGCAGGAGTGTGAAGTCCGATTTACAACAATATCCAAATCATCTTTGCTCCAGGACCTTAGTTCTAATCCAAAGTTCTCATGCTACCATGAAGGAAGTTCCCACAACAGGGCTTCACATGTGTCAATGAGCAAAGCTGGCCACTCCTGGCCATCTGTACTCATGAATGCCACTTTAATGCCCATGTATTCTGTGGCTTCTCACCCAGGCACAGCTGCTACTGCACGGTGTTCTTTATCTGCTGCTATTGACTGTAGAGTTTAAGCAAAATGAGTGCCTTCTCTTCCTCTATCCATTTACCTGGGTTCACATATAATCTAATCTTATAAATTGACACAAATGTCTGTTTTTTGTGTCTAATATCCTTATCTAGGGAGGTTCAAAATTAACCTATCTGATAAAGTGTGTATTTAGGTAGAAGAGAATGAAAAGAAGAGATGAGAGTTGTTCTGGACAGCCTGCAGTCATCTGAAAGGAGCATCTCAGTTGAGGAATTATATAGATCAGATTGCCCTGTGAAAATATCCATGGGGGATTGTCTTGATAAGTGATGTAGGAGAGTCAAGTCCACCGTGGATGGCACCAATTTTAGGCAGGTATTCCTATAATGTGTATAAGGAAGTTGAGTATAAACCAAACCAGCCTGAGAGTCAACAACAAGCAACTTTCTCCGTGCTTCCTCCTGTACTTCTTTGACTGTGAAGTTATTTCCTTGGTCAGAGGTAATGCTGTATGAAATATCAAACAAGCTTGCCTTTAAGTCCCTGCCTTGACTTCCCCCAGTGGTGTACTGTGACCTGGAGTTGTATGCCAGATAAATCCTTTCCCCCTCAAGTTGCTTTAGTTAGAGTGTTTTATGATAGTAACAGAATGAAGCTAGAATAGTGGCAGACATTCCTTCACCTCTCTACTGAAATTTTCTCCTTCTGCAGGGATCACCTTATCATAAGCAATGTCACCTTAGCAAAACAATGAAGAAAAGAAGAAAGAAGTGTCACTCCCTATGGTGGTTTAAATGAGAATGGCCCCCATAGGCTCACATATTTAAGTGTTTTGTCTCCAGTTATTAGAACTGTTTGCAAAGGACTAGGAGGTGTGGTCTTGTGGGAGGAGGTGTGTCACTGGAGGTGAGGAATGAGGTTTCAAAAGCCTACGTCATTCCCAGTTAGCTCAGTCTCTGCTTTCTGGTTGCTGTCTCAATATGTAAGCTCTCAGCTACTGCTTCAGTACTATGCCTGTCTGCCTGTCTGCTACAATAGTGTGGATTTATCTTCTGAAACTGTAAACCTAATAAACTCTCTATTCTATAAGCCTTTTGGTCATGGTGTTTTATTATAGCAATGGAAAAGTATGAACTTAGGATAAGAGATACTTTGAGGGTGAGCATCAACCCTCTAAAATGATTTCACCTGTATTCCCAGGGTTTTTGGTGTGGTTGTCCTATTAGTAGAAACAGCTATATGGTGAAACTCCTATGGTTTACATCATAGTTTATGCAAATAACACCCCTGGATTAGGTAGTGTGCAATCCAAAGAGTCATACATTTTAAACTTATTTACTAAATCATCTAAATGCTTCATAGATCCCATTGACAGGCAAATAAAATGCTAGTCATAGAGACTTCAAATAGTTAAGGACTCTTCAATATCTAAAGTACTGTCTATCTATCATTTATCTATGTATGCATGTATCTGTATATATATATGTGTGTGTGTGTGTGCGTATACATATATTATATATACACATACAGCTATCTTTGTATGTATATATGTATGCATGTATGTGTGTATATATCTATGTACCATATATGTATGTATGTATCTAACTATCACTATTTATCTTAGACTTCATTGTGAGACCTCACTTCAGTATCTACTGAATATTATCCTAACATTACCTTCTAGGAATATATACCCTAATTAGAGTCTGTAATGCCTCTGCTAGAACTTAACTAGATTCTTAACTGATATGTTGAGTGACTTCAACTGTCTGTCATTTTCGTGCTTTGTATTCTGTAGAATTCTTTTCCATGCTTAGACTTGGAAGTATGTGGTTGTCACATGTTTATCATTTGGACAACTGAATAAGCAACCTTTGCTTGTTTCCCACTCCTTAAGTCCCCTGTGCCACACTGAATCTGGAACTTGGAAGTGTAATAAGCATTGTGTGTACTTGTGAGTTGGGACTGACAAATAGAAATTGAAATAACGTATCAGGAGACAGTTGCTACATGTCATATTTCTGGCTCAATCTTCAGTTTAAAGCCTTGTTGGTAATAGAAGTGGGGACTGAGAAGTGGGAAAAAAGATTTGGATTCCCTATCACAATGTCAATTGGTGAAATATCTTGACAAGATGACATATTATCTTCAGTGAAAGCATCATTGATGGATGCTCTGACATTGGATTAGACTCCCTTACCACAGTCTAATCTCATTTTAGGATCTGAACCTCTTCTTGAAATTTGTTGTGTCAAAAATGATTTGAACTTTGGATCATATTTTATTACTGATTTAAGCATATACACTCACATAAAAGAATATATCCCACCCTCAAAATGTTAGAAGACAGTACACAGAAACATGTCAGTATTCCAAAAAAGAATATTTTTTCTTAGTTAGTAGATGGATATGTCAGTCCCTCCAGTTGTTAATCCAATGTATTGGCACCTCACACAGATGTATCCTTTCAAGTATTGAGTTATATGGTTTTCTGGTTTGCTATGCCATACACTTCTGTATCCTTGCCAGTTATTGCTCACTTTACCATCTATACAGAGGCTAGGGAAATGGCCCGGTGGGTAATTGCTTGATGTGTGAGCATAAGGGCCTGCTTTCAGATCCTCAGCACCTCATAGCATGCATACATGTATGAACACACACACACACACACACACACACACACACAAGCATAGAAAATATTACACTGACTAAGACACATTTTTCTGATGTAAAGGTGACAAGAAAAGTCAACTAAGTCTTCTGAGTATTTAATTTCTTATTTTACTTAATGCGAATGACGTAAACCTTTATTTTTAGTTCCGGATTCCACTATACTCTGTGCCACAGTGACTTGCACAATGTTCTTCCCTCCATGTGGGACATTCCCCTATCCCACCCTACCTCATCCCTTCATCAATTGCTGGGCTAACTTTCCCTGAGAAGGATTTCATGATCCTTCCTCATTGATGAGACTCCCTTCACATGAATAATTCTAAGAGCCCTGAATGAAACTTTTTTTGGTTATATCTTTGACAATAATTTCTTTTAAAATATAATACTTATTTATTTATTTGTTTGTTTATTTATTTATTTATTTACATGTTGAGGTGTGTGTGTGTGTATGTGATGTGCACATAAGAGTGCTTATGTATGACTTTATATGTGCATGTAGAAGCCAAAGCCAGACATAGGATATTTTTTTCTGACATGTTCCATCATATTACCATAGGACAAGGTCTCTCACTGAAACCTGAAGTTGGCTAGTAAGATTTTAGGATCGGCCTTTTTCTGCTCCGTTATGCTGAAGTAACAAGCACATGTAGTCATGCCTGCCTCTTTACATGGGTATTAGGTCTTTGAACTCAGGTCTTATGTTTGTGAAGTATGTTCTCTTACCTGCTGAGTCATATTCATAACCCCTTGTTTTTATTATTTGAAACAGGATCTCCTGTATTCTAAGCTAGCTAAAAATCTTTCTATATAGTGACACTATCCTTGAACTTTTGATCCTCCTGACTCTAAGTGTTCAAATTTCAGGCATTCACCACTATACCTGATTTATATGAATCGAATCCAAGGCCTCGTGTATCTCAGGCAAGTACTCTACAAACTGAGATATGTCCCAAATCCCTTTGTCACTTATTTCTAATGGTTTATTGCTTTCTGTCTTCACAGTAAACTTTATGTTTTTTGACAGTATCAAGTCTCTCTCATTCACCTATGCCTGGTCATTTCTAGCACATATGCAGGGAACACATATGCTATTCAATAAATATTTATTGAATTAAGATTTAAATATTAGCTTGATTAGCTATCCACTGCTATTTCATGTTTTAAAATCCATGCCTGTCTCTTATACCTAATATCAAATTTCCAATCGGAAATATTTCCTTATTTCTATGTTCTTATCAAGGGGATATTTGAGAAATTTAAGCAAAGAAAGATGCAGAAAGATACCATATTCTTTGCTTTCTATCAGTATGGCCAGACTCCTCCAATGTCTGCTGTATTCAGAACTACGCACTGTGATTGGATAGCTCTCTTGCCCTTGGACCTCCAAACGGGAGCTGCACTCAGACCAAGATGAGCTTGTACTTGACATTTTAGGTAACTCATCTTATCAGAGGTACTTGAAGCTTCTTGGAAACAGAAAACTTCTTGAGAAGAGCGGACTTACTAAAATCTTCTCCTTTCGTCTTATTGACTGTGTAGCCGAGTTGGGACTAATTTAATCTTTGATGGTAAAGCACATGAATCACTTTCAATGTAGCACAGCACTAATAGTCTTACCATCTCGGCTAATTTGGGGTGTTCTGAGTTCTTAATTGTATAATAAAATTGAAAAAAATTAAACCAATACTTTCAGGGTAATTCTATTAAAATGAAATATGGCTTGCTTTTAGTTAAAAGAAAAAAAATGCATGGCTTTAAGGAATCAAGAGAGAAAAAAGTAAACCCTTTCATGATCCTATTCATTATTCTCAGAAACAAAATGGATTTCCTTTCAGCATGTTGGAATAAAAATGGAGTTCTTTCTAGAATCATGACAAGTTTTATCTAGGGGTATAAAATTTTAAATAGGAAGAGTAATAGCAAGGGATGGGTCTTTACCCAGTAACACAGAGATAAATGCTTTTCCTAAGGGTGTGTGGATGTAGAAAATGAATCATCTGTAGACCTGTTTAGGCTTGTGACTCAGGAAGCCCACAGATGGTAGCTTGTATTTTTATGGTCAAAATTCTATATACTCTCCTCTACATGGATACTAGTGGACAGTAGTGGTATTTTCCATTTCTTTTGATTAAATAGACCACAATAAAATGTTAAGGTGATGTAAAATTCTTAAATACTTTGTACACTGAACTAATATCAAAGCACCTTTAAATAAATTTAAAGACATAATCAGAAATAGTTGAGAGGCTACTTGATTGTTTTGCATGAAATATTTTATGAACATAGGAGTTCATGATCCTGTGCATGGGTTCTGTGAGTCTGTTCATAACCACAGTCAGGGTTTATTTCACCCCATATAGTACTTCTAATATGTTTGACAGGGTTTAAAACAAATCATTCTTATAGTTCTGTAAGTCTTCCTTGCTGCTGCCAAATCTACAAGACTATGCATGATCATAACCTCCCGCTAGTGAGCAGACGTTCTAGGTACTCTTTTTTTATTGAATATTTTTCAAGGTCTGATAATTTGTTACTCTTAAAAACTTATTTTCGACTGGACTGAGACTTAGAAGTAGAGGTTCTCAGTGAGAACAGCCTACATTTCTTGGCAATCAGTTCCTGGCATATTTCTTTGGCTTCCTTCATTCTCTTGGCCCAAAGATTAGCATATTCTGTAGACTCCTCCACATTTTTCTATAGTGTTGTGTTTTTTTTTTCCAGAGAAAAGCATCTGCTTTTATGTTGCAGGACATACTGAGTGGCAAGACAGTGAAGCTTGGGTGCATTGGTCCTGGGCTTCTTTGGTCAAGAATTTTCTGACATATTGGTGGGCGCCATCTCGTTTAGAGAGACTGAAAAACTTTTGAATTCTGCTGTTTCTTTTGGACCTCAATCACCGAGGCACAGCAGTGTTTGTCAGTCCAGGAGTATCCTTTTCTCCCTTTACATTATGTAAGTTGAGAACACTCAGCTTGGCATCCACAATACATCCATGAATAGACTTGAGCTTCCCCTCGCCAGTTCTTGATCTATAACAAG
This sequence comes from Tokudaia tokunoshimensis, assembly GCA_036184795.1. NCBI lineage: Eukaryota > Metazoa > Chordata > Mammalia > Rodentia > Muridae > Tokudaia > Tokudaia tokunoshimensis. The sequence goes on along the minus strand of BTHU01000023.1, from coordinate 27,954,678 downwards.
AATGCTCCTTACTGAACAGCACATACACTCTGCCCTGAGTCAAGATGCCTTGCTTCGTGGGAAAACCCTGTTTGTCATTCCCACCACTGGTTTGTACCACATAACCCTTCAGCTCTTCTCCCAGAGCATCAGCAGCTACTTCGTTGGCTATGTTCTTCTCATAGAAAGTGCAAAGCTTGCCTTCAGTGAGTTTCTGACAGCTAGGGGCTGGGAAGGAGATACTCAACTACATCTTGCCTAGAAGGCACAATAAAAAAAGAACTTTATTGGATTTTAAGTATGAAAATTCTCAATTGCATGATCCATAGATGTCACATCTTGACTAGTGTGGTGGTTTGAATGAAAATGGATCCCATAGGCTCATAGGGAGTGGCATTATTTGAAAGGATTAGGAGATGTGTCCTTATTGGAGGAGGATGTGTCACTGAGGATGGGTTTGAGGTTTCAGAAGTTCAAGTCAGTGTTTCATTTTCTCTCCCTGCTGCCTGTGGATCCAGATGTAGACCTCTCAGTTACTTCTCCAGAACTCAGTATGCTTGCATACTAACATGCTTCCTGCCATGATGATAATAGACTAAGAACCTCTTAACTGTAAGCCAGCCGCAATTAAATGTTTTCCTTTATAAGAGTTGCCATGATTGTGGTGTCTCTTTACAGCAATAAAACCCTAAGACAACTCAATAGCAGACTCTCAGGCATTGTTGAAAATCCCACAGGGAGAGACAGTTTATGACTTTAAAAAAATCATTATATGGAATTTAAGGTGTCTTTAGTCATAAGGAAATATTTAACACAGGATTTATGAATCAACAATGTTGCTAGTTAAATTTGCAAGTTACTTTTGATATTATTTAATTTTAAAAGTTTGAGATAGGGTCTTATGTATCCCAGTTGGGCTAAAAGTTCCTCTATAGCTGAGGCTGACCTTGAACTCCTGATCCTCCTGTCTCTGCCTCTGAAATGCTGGGATTGCAGTTCAGTGTTATCATGTCCTTTTTATGTGGTAGTGGGGATGGAACTTAGTGCTTCATGTATGTGAGGCAAGTGCTCTACCAAGTGAACCATATTCACTATCTCCTATTTTAATATAATTAATATAACTGTTTTCATTTACTTAGAAGTGTTTTTCTTATATATTCATAAAATGAATAATATACATGGTCTATATAGGTTAATGTCCTCTTATTACTTCTTTCATTTATTTGTGGACTAGTTTGTCTATCTCATTTGCTATTAGAGCACTCATTGTCCATCTTTCTCCAGATAGTTTTGTCTTATTACCAGAGTCAGAGCTGAAACATTGCTCTTAAGTGTTTTCCAATAATGTGTCTGGATTTTGTTCTAGGACCCTGAAATCTAAATTCTGCTATTCAGAGATGCCAACAAAACATATTCAGACTCTTAGCATTCACTTTCTTTTCTCAAGTTGTTCTGGAATGGTTTGTTGACTGAGACATCGAAGGGGTGCTGTGACCCAGTTATACCCCTAGAAATAAATTAAGTTCCATAGTCTCAGCCAAGCATAGTGGACACTTTCTAAAATCATTGCCAAAGGTCTTTAGCTCTTGATATCACTGTGTGACTCCTCCTCTAGTGCATGGGCTGAACTTAATGACTTGCTGCTAATGGACAGAATTGGGCAAATACAATGAGATGATATTTCTGAGATTAGTTAACAACAAACTCTGACTTCTTTTTGGCTCTCACTCTTTATGTCTTGTGCACATATGTGTACACATTTTCTTCCAGTAGTAAAACAACTAGGTTTTTATGTTTTAGGAGCTTTCACTACATAGCTCTGGGTGATTTAGAACACACCATGTAGAACAAGCCTGCCTTAAACTCACAGAAATCCTTCTGACTCTGCATACATAGTCCTAGGATTAAAGGCATGGACCACTACCTTTGGCTAAAGAGAGTACTAGGGAGGGAAGGAAGAGAAGTCTCTGGCTAACAGATCATAAAGAGCAAGACCTTAGTCCAACATGTCATGAGAATTGAATCCATCCAACAAGAGCTTGAGCAAGTATGGAAGCAAGTCTAGCTACAGTTGAATCTCAAAGATAATCACATTCCTAGCAAACACCTCAATTGTAGCCTGTGAGAATTTTGTAGCCAAAAGACCAAGCTAAGCCATGCTCAAACTACTGATCTGCAAATTCTTTTAGATAATAAGCACTGTTGTTTTCAGGTACCAGTTATGGGGTAATTTGTTAGGTGGCGACAAATAACTCAGGCACTAGCAACTACATCATCAACATCATCTGGCTCATAGCAGTTATAAATAACTATTGATTGAAAGATCGAGACAAATCTTGGGAGAAAAAGTTTGCCCATGGCCACAGCTTGGGGAAGTCTTATATGCTTCAGAAATGCTTCTTTTAAAGTCTGCTTCTTTTTAGTTTAGCAATACCAATTGCTTCTCATAATTTTCTGCTTTAGAGGTCTGGCTAGACCCTTGTGAATATGAGGGACCTGAACTGAAGCTACAATTTAAATATAAATATAAATACACAATTTCAATATAAATTTTATTTTATATATTTATTTTCCAGGGGGAGGGCACACATGTGTATGTGGTGGTCAGAGAATAATTTTCAGGAGTCAATTCTCTCCTGCCATGTGGATTCTAGAGGCAGAACTCAGCTCATCAGAGACAAGCATCTTTGTCTACTGTGCATTTTGCCAGCCTAAATGTCCTTCTCTCTCCCTATCCTCCATCTTGCTCTCCCTCCCTCCCTCCCCCTCCTCTCTCTATTATGCACACATACATAGTCAATGTATCCAGTCTGGCTTTGAACCCACCATGTGATTAAGGATAACATTGAACTTCTTCTTCTTCTTCTTTTTTTTTTTTTGCATTTATTGAATAACTACTTGGTTTAGTTAGTATTCTTTTTTTCTTTTCTTTAAAATTTATTTTCTATATTTTTTTATTTACATTCCCAATGATTTCCCTTTTCCCGGTTCCTCCCTCCCCGGAAAGTCCCATAAGCCTTCTTCCCTCCCCCTGTTCCCCATTCAACCCCCTCTCGCTTCTCTGTCCTGGTATTGCCCTACATCCAGTCTTTCCAGGACCAGGGGTCTCTCCTTCCATCTTCTTGGACATCTATTGATATGCAAATTGTGTCTGGGGTATTCTGAGCTTCTGGGCTAATATCCCCTTATCAGTGACTGCATATCATGTGTGTTCTTTTGTGACTGGGTTACCTCTCTAAGGATGACATTTTCCAGTTCTGACAATTTGCCTAAGAATTTCATGAATTCATTGTTTTTAATTGCAGAGTAGTATTCCATTGTGTAAATATACCACATCTTCTGAATCCATTCCTCCGTTGAGGGACATCTGGGTTCTTCTAATTCTTCCCCTACCTCCTAGAATTACAGCTGGCACCATCACACTTGGTTTATGCAATGCTAGGGATTGAACCCAAGGCTCCATGCAGGCTACAGAAGCCTATACCAACTGAATCATATCCCAAACTCTAATGATAATACTTTAAATGTATGAATCATATACTATCTTTTCATATTTTTTTCTGAAAATTTTATATTTGCTTGCATTTTTATCCATGCTGTGTGTACTCATGTGTGAGTAGGTCAGAGGTTGATGTCAGGCATCTTCCTCAAATGCCTCCATCATTCTCCTCCTTAGTTTTTAAAGACAGGGCCTCTCACTATGCGTAGAGCCACCCATTTGGCTAGACTGACTGGCCAGCAAATCCTAGGGATCCTCCTGTCTCTACTTTTCCAGTGCTTCAATTACAAGTGCACACCCAGGTTTATTTATGTGCATTCTGGGGCTAGAACTCAGGTACTCATGCTTGTGCAGCAAGCACCTTACCAACTGATCCATTTTCCCATCTCTTTAGAGTTGTTCAAGAACAGATAGTAGATTGCCAGTAAAGGCACATGTATATACACTTACATGTATATATTTTAGGGGTCTTTTGTTTTAGAGGAAATGGAAGAATAATATCCTTTTAAGTCATAAGCTGAGCAAATTAAATTCTATACTCAGAGTTAACCATATGGTTAAAATTAATCTAAGAGGACAAGCGGATTTTAATGCATAGACAAACTCAACATATTAGACTATTATAAAACTCATCTAATATATAAAAATAGTTTACAAGATTGGAGCTTGGGCTGAGTCATCTGGACAAATATAAATCTTTGCCTAATTGTTTAATAATTGCATGCATATTTATGTCCTGTATTAGATTCTAGATTCTTGAAGACAAAAACCATATAATACTAATTATAACTGGTAACAAGAAGGATTTGAGGGGCATTTCTTTTATTCTTGCATTCTTTATATATATATATATTTTATTTAATATAATCTTCATTTACATTTCAAGTGGTAAAACCTTTCCCAGTTTCCCCCCTTCCACAAAACCCCCCAACCCCTCCTCCCACTCCCTGCCTCCAAGTATATGCCCCTCCACTCGACCCACTCCCACCTCTCCCCCCAATTTCCCCTTGTTGGGGCATCTATTTAGCCTTCACCTGACCAAGAACCACTCCTCCCACTGATGCCCGACAAGGCATTCCTCTGCCACATTTTTGGCTGGAACCATGTGTACCCCTTGGTTGCTGGTTTAGTCCCTGGGAGTCCTGGGGCGTCTGGATGGTCAACATCGTTGTTCTTCCCGTGGGGCTGTAAACCCCTTCAGCTTCTCTGGACTGCCCTCCAACTCCTCCATTGGGGACCGCACTCTCAGACCAATGGGTGGCTACTAGCATCTGTCTCTGTATGTATAAGGCTCTGGCAAGGCCTTGAGGAGCATTTCTAATTTGCCAGGTAATATGTTAGTTCTGTTATGTAGTAATCTCACTTATTTGCTAAAACCACCCCATGAAGCAAATAATACTTTTAGTTTTATAAGTGATGTTACATGAAGCTTAAAGAAAGAAACTAACATGACAAGAACATTCAGTTACTAAGTGATAGAAGCAAGATTTGAACTTGGGGCTTTATTTTTAAACTATCGTTCTACTTACCAAATGTGATTGCCCCTTCTCCTAGTTATTGTTGTATTTCTAGCAATTTGCATATTGCTTCATATGGTATATGCTCAATAGATATTTGTTACTCAAAATCATTAGTATATACCTATTGATTTCCCATCATGTACAAACTAGACATTGAGTTAGCCAATTACCTAACTACAAGAAATTTCTACATTTCAACATGGAAGAATTTGTGTTGAAATTACATCTTTCATATAGCAAATTCTTGTAGGAAAGTAATTAAGTCCATTCTAGGAAATATTGATAAGATAGTGTAAGAAATAAATTTTGGCTATTTTGCAACAGGTCCTTGAAATGATCAACTAATTGTGCATTTATTTATTAACTATTCTTTCCCCGATATTTTAAAAAAATCAACCAATCTACATTTTGTCACAATTTTAAATCTCTGCTTTGAGATGCAGATACAGTTTTTGAATTATTCAAAGGGAATCACAATGAAATTAATCTGTGAATACTATCAACAAACTGACAGCCTCTTTCTCTGGAAGATGGATAGAGCAATGCAGTATCTTCAAGATCTTGAATAGAAGACCTTGTGATAAATAATCTTTTAGGAGCCTTGTGATTCGCATTTAATTAGAGATGAACCAGATAAGCTTTCTATCCTAGGATTTTTAATAAAAGTAAAAAGAATAATTCCCAACATATTTTCTTTGTAAAATCAATGGCTTTGTTGAATTACTTGGAAATGTTTTCATAAAGGAAGTAGAGATTAAAAGGATGTGGTGATTTTGCAATTTTCTCAGAAAGATGTACTAATTATAGAGGGCCTTCAGATTTCATATAAAGAAAGTTCTATATTTCTTCTGACAGAGACCTCAGAGAGGCCCTTTAAGATGCAGAGGAATGGGCAAAGGGCATCTGGTTCTGTGGTCTTGTAAACTGGGCTTTTCCTTAAAGGAGGACAATAGCTTCAGTTTCTCTCCTTTCTTCTTTCCTCCCATTGTTCTGTTATCCTAATGTTGGAAGGATGGAAGGACGGCCAAGGGAAAGGGACCCTTAGTTCAGTAATAGGAGACTAGACTTTTCTTGAATAGGACATATGATAACTAAAGCTGACTTTTCTTTTCAGTTTGTATTTTCCTAAGCACTTTATCATTTGTTTATTGAAAATAATCCTCACTGAATGCCAAAGTTTGTGCCAGAAATGATGATAGGAATATTGGGTACAATGATGTATACCAAACAACTTCACTATGAATATATTATTTTTGAAACACCTCCATGGGATAAATTGGCTTAACGTGGTCCTCACTTTAAGTGATTTCAATTTAGGCCTTTCAGGAGCTCACATTCTACAAAGAATCTAGGAATCAAATAACAACTCTGACTTTTGATAGTTTCATGGAAAATACAGTAGTGTATCAAGAATAATCATAATGTTTGGCAGCAGCCGCTATAATAAGGTGAAAATCAGAGAATTGGTGGTAATGTTAGTGCTAAGAAGTTTGGAAAATACATTCTAGGAAGAGAGAACAGGCCATGAGAATCTTGAAAGAGAAAGAGATGAGCAATATGAAGCCAATAGGGTTGGTATTTGTTTATAGGAAGAATGATTATATAGACAGACATAAACGTAAGGCTTTGGAGACTGTGTTAGGAAAAGAATTCAGACTTTCACCGGGCGGTGGTGGCGCACGCCTTTAATCCTAGCACTTTGGAGGCAGAGGCAGGCGGATTTCTGAGTTCGAGGCCAGCCTGGTCTACAGAGCGAGTTCCAGGACAGCCAGGGCTATACAGAGAAACCCTGTCTCGAAAAACCAAAAAAAAAAAAAAAAAAGAATTCAGACTTTCTACAAATGCACAGCCGAGTTATTAGGAAGTGATCTAAGAAGGTGGTTGATTTCATGTACAATTGAGTAGAACTCTCTTGCTAATTGTGAACGTGGCATTGGAAGGCAGACAGAGAAAGAAGGAAACTACTGTAGTAATCCGTGTGAGTAATGGTGGCATGGTGACAATCAAGGAGATGAACTTGAGACACATGTAGGGATAAAACCTACAAAGTTGAACATGGGTTGGATGTTTGTGTTTGAGCACCTGGGTTGATGGTGGCACCATTAACCTGGATTGACGTTGAGGACGATTAGAAGAGAGGGAGAATCAGGGAGCAAAGGCAGTGGCTCCACTTTGTACAAGCTGAGTGTGAGATACTTTTCTGATACACATGGAAAATAATGTCAGGATTCCCAGAAGGCCAGAAGAAGGCATCAGATCCCCTGGAGCTCAGGTTACAGGTGATAAGGAACTACTTGATGAGGGTGCTGGTGATCCAGTGTTCATCCTTTGGAAGAGCTCCCATTACTCTTAACTACTGAGCTATCTCTTTAACCCCTTAAAGCCTATTATTAGAATATGTCCTTCATTGTTGTGAATTGAGGTCAAAACATCAGTGGTTATATTAATATCTCTTGTTTTGGGGTCAAAGAGCACAGTTAAAATACTTGCTGCTCTTGCAAATGATGGAAGTTTGGTTCCCAGTATCCACATTAAGTGGCTCACAATTGCCTGTAACTGAAGCTCCAGGGAGTCTGACACCCTCTTCTGGCCTCCAAGGAACCACTCCATATAAATATATGTCTAAGTAAAATTTAAGAAGTTATCTCCTTTTGGGATATTTCTTAATTTCTTTTTATTAACTCTTTAGGTTAGCATATGAAGTGATACAAAGGTAACTAGAGTTTCTTTGTGGTATTTAAATATATATTTTTCCACCTTTTCCATGTGTGTGTGTGTGTGTGTGTGTGTGTGTGTGTGTTATACCTGGAGGTCAGGTATCTTCCTCAATTGTTCCTCATCGCTGGGCGGTGGTGGCGCACGCCTTTAATCCCAGCACTTGGGAGGCAGAGGCAGGAGGATTTCTGAGTTCGAGGCCAGCCTGGTCTACAAAGTGAGTTCCAGGACAGCCAGGGCTATACAGAGAAACCCTGTCTCAAAAAAAAAAAAATTGTTCCTCATCTTCCTTTTTGATCAGGTCTCCCTGACCCTGGAGCTTCCCGTTTTGGTAAGCTATAGATTGACTGCTTACTGAGCTCCCAGTATCTGCTTATTCCTTGTCCCCAACACTGGGATTACAGGTACAGTGAGGCTATGGCCAGATTTTCTGTGGATGCTGGCAAATCGAACTTAAGTCCTCATGCTTGAGCAGAAGCACTTTACCTACTGGTCCATCTTCTCATTCCTTATTCTTTAGTTTTCCACACCATCTGATGGAATATAACAGAAGCAACCAAAATTTCCATGAAAGGGAAGGTTATGATATTAAAAAACAGGAGATCAATGGCTGATAGAGGGGAAATAATGCAAAACCCACCAGTTACAAAACACCCTGTACTTCTCTGGATCAGAAAAAAGGATAAAGATTATAGCTCAAGAGCTAGAAAGAGCCAAGGCAGAGTATTTTCTCACTGTATTGCCTTCACTAGATGGCTGCTGACTTGAGCTGTTGAAGCAAAATTGACCCATTTAGTGTTCAAACTGCAGTAAAATCTTATTTAATAAGAACCAATGAGCCAGAACTCTTAGCTTATGTAGTTTCTTTCTACATCTGTGAAAGATGGTTAAAGGTTACGAGAAAAGGCACCACAAATTCACATGGATGAGTTCAGGCTCTATCTTAAAAGTATCAATTGCCACATCTTTTCATACAAATAACAAAAGAATAACTGGGAGCTAACTGAAAACTCAAAAGCCTTTATGTATTGTTTACACAGCATTAATTTTATTATATTTTCAGAATGATCTGCCAGGACTGGCAGAGCAAACACTATTTTGTACTACATCCCAAAAATCTTATTCTCACCTCTATTCTTTATCTTCAATTTTTTGCATAAATTACAAGCTAACTTTTAACATTAGCTTTGTTTTAGAAGACAGAATAGTCCTGGAATATTCCTGCTTGTAGATTAGGTCCTGCCCCCACTTCCCACCCCCACCTCAGCCAACTCAATTTCCTGTTTAATGACAAATTTTAAAATTTTATTTTTGAGATGTGTTCATTTTATTTTATGCGAATGAGTATTTTGCCTGCATGTATGTCTGTGCACCATGTGTGTGACTTATATACCTGTAGAAGTCAGAAGAGAGTTTTGGCTCTCCTGGAACTGAAGTTACAGACAAGTTGCCATGTAGTTGCTGGGAAGCTAACCTGGAAGAGAAGCTCCTCTCTTCAGGAGAAGCAAGCATTCTTAACTGATGAGCCATCTCTCCTGCCCCCAGAATTTCTTTTTCTTTAATCTAATCACCTTTAGGGAAAAGTTATACTCTTTCTAGGTGTCTTATTAAACACGATTTCATTGTTTCTATTTTAAAAATTAATTTTATTGGGGTAAACTTTGTACCCATCTTTTAAATATGTATTCACTCTACATCTCATTATCAGCAACCCCTCTCCTCCCAGTTAAATAGTCACAATGCTAATGCTAATTTTGGTAATGTTAATATTAATTTTGGAAGCAGACTCATACTTTTAGCATATATAATATGAAGATATTTTTGTATAAACTGAGAGGTGTTTTATCTTGAAATGAAAGTATGACCCAAACCTAAAAAGTTATATTTCTGACCTCCTGCCCCCAGAAAACACATGGGGTATTTCAAAATTTATGAAAATGTAGAGTACTGGAAGAAAAAACTGGAATGGGGAGGGTAATTCGGGGACAAGGTAGAAAACTAATGCAATAGAAACTCCCAAGAATCTATTAATGTGACCCTAGTTAAGATTCCTAGTAATGGGGAACACAGAGCTTGGACTTTCCATCTCCTATAACCTGGCAAGACTTCCAATGGAGGGATTGGGACATTAACCCAGTCACAGAACCTTAGACCCACAATTTGTCTTGCCTACAAGATGTGCTGCGGTAAAGGTGGCACAGAAATTGTGGGAGTGGCTAACCAATGACTGGTCCAGCTTGAGACCCATGCCACGAGAGGAAGCCCACTCTTGACTCTACATGGAGGACCAGAAACCAGAGACCTGATCCCGAGAGACCAAGGATAGAAGCAAAAACGATTGGCAAAAATAGTCTATAAAATGATGCTTAATGATATACTCATAGATTGGTGCCTACCCCAGTTATCATCAGAGAGGCATCATCTAGCAACTGATAGAAACAGATGCAGAGACCCACAGCCAAACATTAGGTGGAGTTCAGGGTATCCTGATGAAGAGGGGGAGAAAGGGTTGTAGGAGCAAGAGGGTTCAAGGACACCACAACAAAACCTATAAAACCAACAAATCTGGGTTCATAGGGATTCAGAGACTGAACTGACAATAAAGGAGCCTGCATGGGGAGGGTTATTTGTGATGGTTTTACCTGCTCTTGGAACTCTTCTCCTCCTACTGGGTTGTCTTGTCCAGTTCTAATATGAGGGGAGGTGCCTAATTTTATTGCAACTTGATATGCCATGTTTGGATGATATCCCTGGGACTCCTACCCTTTTCTGAATGGAAACAGAGGAAAGAGTAGATAGGAAGGGAAGAGGTAAGGGGGATAGGGGAGGAGGGAGTAGAGGGAGGGAGGGAAAACTGTGGTTGGGATGTAATATATGAAAGAATAAATTAATAAAATTATTGTTTATAAAATATTTAGTTTTATTCACTTTAAAACTTTTTATTGGTTGTTTGTCATGTACTTCCAAAACAAACACAACTGCATCAGGTAACTTTAGAGGTTAGAACACAGAAACGAACAAGTAATGGTTCCTCCTCTTATAAAAATTTTAGCTGATTGAATCCATCTCAGTGCTGTCAACTGTCAATCCAGAGAATAAAATATGTATTTTACACATGAGTCCTAGAGATATTTTATTATTCATGACTGCCTAGGTGTTCTTCATTGTTTTAGACTGATTTTTAAGCTAGTGCTACACTTTGCGTTTGTTAAAAACTTTTTTTTTTTAAATTTAATTTTATTTTATTTTTTTAATTTACATTCCAAATCACTTCCCCTTTCCCGTTTCCTCCCTCCCCGAAAGTCCCATAAGCCCCCTTCCCTCCCTCTTTTCTCCGTTCAACCCCCTCTCATTACTCTGTCCTGGCGTTCCCCTACATCCAGTCTTTCCAGGACCAGGGGTCTCTCCTTCCATCTTTTTAGAAATCTATTGATATGCTGATTGTGTCTAGGGTATTCTGAGATTCTGGGTCAATATCCCCTTATCAGTGACTTCATACCATGTGTGATCTTTTGTGATTGGGTTACCTCACTAAGGATGATATTTTCAAGTTCTGACCATTTGCCTAGGAATTTCGTGAATTCATTGTTTTTAATTGCAGAGTAGTATTCCATTGTGTAAATATACCACATCTTCTGAATCCATTCCTCCGTTGAGGGACATCTGGGTTCTTTCCAGCTTCTGGCTATTGTGTTTGTTAAAAACTTAATCCCCAGTGCAATACTGTTGGCATCTAGAGTCTTTGGAAAGTGTTTCAGTTATGTAGGCCTTTCCCTAATGAATGGATTAATACTTGTCCAAACAAAGCAAGACAAACAAATGAGCAACAACAAGAAGCCAGGCTTGGGGAAGTGGTTCAGTTTTTTCTTGCCTTTCTATCTCTCACCAACTATTCTATTATAGAAGCAGATAGCTGACTACACAGTGATTTTTTTCCCTGACACTTTAGAATTGATATCCATAAGGATCACTTCTGAAGATTCCCAGGTTGTCATTCTCCCAAACTTTTCTTCAGGAGCTGAGGTGGTACAGAAGCATTCAAGCCATTGGACACAGTTGCTTATGGATGGCATTTTAAGAAAATTGTTAACTAGAATAAATAGGCACATTGATCTGTAGAATTTTGTTAAAGCCTTTATAAGTGGAACTCCTGAAATTAAAAATACATACAACTCCATCTCACCCAAATCAGAATAGTTACCATCATGAAAACAACCAACAACAAATGCTAGGAAGGATGTAGGGAAGGGGAAACCTGTGTGTGTGTATGTATGTATGCACATATATATGTATATATACATATATGTACATGCATATATACACAGGTATATGCACATATATGCATATATATATATGCACATATATAGTGGAGATGTAAACTGATATAGTCATTGGGAACGTCAGTGTAGAGATTCCTCAAAACTAAATTTAGAACTATCATATGACTCAGTTATACCACTATACTCAAAGTTTAGCTCAGCATACTATAGAGATACTTGTATATTCATTGTTATTTCAGCAATGTTCATAAGTACCAAGTTATAGATTTAGCCTATATGCCCATCTATTAACAGAAGAATAGATCATGAAAATATAACATATGTATAGAGTGGAAATTTATTCTGCCACAAAGAAGAATAAAACCCCATTGTTTGCTGGAAAAAATGGCTACATGTTAACAAAAGACCCAGAAAGACAAATACCACATTTTTCTGTCAGTTGAAGATCCTAGACTGTATATAGATACATAAAACATAAAAGACATACATGTGTGTGATCTATATCTCTACTCTTTTTTCAGGAGAGCTAAACTGAGACTGTGGGAGAAGACTAGTTGCAGACTAGAGGGGGAGAAAGAAAGAGGTATAGGGATGGATATAGTCAGAGTATATGATATAACTTGAATGAAATGTCTTTATGAAGCCCAACACTATGTACAATGAATGCATGTCAATTAAAAAGAAGCCTACACAATTGGATTGAGAGTCACTTCGAAAATAGAAATCAGGATTTCAAAGCACATTGGAGTGGGCAACATGGCTTCACAGTTGTCAGATACTATGGAAAGCACAGTTACTGAAATATCAGAAAAGACATAAGGCTGACTATGACTGACAGAGATTTGAGAGAAGCTGCAATCATCAGACCAACTATAGTCTTTGTTTTAGTCATTGTTACTATTAACATATGATATCTGGCTAACAGATCAGCATGGATAAAGGAAGTCTTAAAGTATTTAGGCAAGTGTTTATATAACTTTTATTTTTATTTTTCATTTGTGTGTATGTACATGTGAGTACGGTTGGCCCCAGACACTAGAAGAGAGTGTTAAAGACTTTGGAACTGGAGTTACAAGCAGTTATGAACCATCAAACATGAGCACTGGGAATTGAACCTGGGTCCTTTACGAAAGCAGCAAATGTTCTTAACCACTGAGCCATGTCTCCAGCCCCTAGGCAAGTGCTTTTATTTATTTATTTTTTTTGTGAAAACAGGCCAAAACAGGATCAGTGAAAGAAAAGAATACTTCAGTTGAATCACTTATTGAAGGATTTTTTTCCCCTCAGAGAGGTTTCATTTCATTGCTATAATACCAGTGGGTATGAAGGCAATAAGCTATGACCCAAAAGGAAACTTCTCAACTTGTTAATGTGTTGCATACTATGATTGTAAATGTAAGTAATAGCAAATAGTAAATCCATCAGTAACAGATGCAGAAATTCAGCATCAACTGCCAGGTTGTATTTGTGCTTGATAAGGTCTTTTGTACTGAAAAGAATTCACTTTGTCATGACATACATTAACTGAAGTTCCCAGTTTAGGACTCGTTGAAAAAGGATAACATTGGCATATGCTATGTATTGTTTCTGTTCTAGAATCTTCTATAATTTAAAAAAGCTTTTGTAGTGAATATTTTAGACGATGAGTATTTAAGCAATGAAATAACCAGCTTGAGGCATATTAGCTAAATGTAAAGGTCTAAGAAATAGTTTTTGCGCAGATGACGGTTATGAGCCCGGAAAATAGATAAAATGGTGCCTTATTTTTGTTTTAGATCCAGGATACATAGATACTAAAGTACTTATAACAAATGAGGGAAAGGATATTTAAGGAGAAATTGTGTGCTCAGGAAGAGTTTATAAACTGTTCACATCATGACCTTGAGGCTCACTTACCCATGCTGTAGATGTCAGCCTTCCTCCTCTAAACTCATCACCAGAGTTCAAATTATCTTACTCATGTAAAGGGGTGGTGTTAGGTGTTAAACTACAGCAATTCCTTCTGTTTTGCTTATTTTCCTATCTCAAAAATCAAGTCTCATAGCTGTGAACAAGAGACTTAACAGAATACACCTTCAGTTTATAAAAGTAGCCATTACTGGAGTCATCCACCTTCTATGACTGTGGAGACAATCCAGTGTTCTAGTTATAGTTACTCTTACTGTGATGAAACACTGTGAACAAAATCAAATTGGGGAGGAACAGATTTATTTGGCTTACACTTCCACATTGTAGCCCATCACTGAAGGAAGTAAGGACAAGAACTCAAACAGGGTAGGAACCTGGAGGGGTGCTGCTTAGTGACATGCTCATCATGGCTTGTTCAGCCTGCTTTCTTACAAAATTCAGGACCACTACCCCAGAGATGGCACCACCCACAATGGGACCCTTCCACATCAACCACTAAATGCCCTATAGGCTTGTGTACAGCCCAATCTTATGGAGACATTTGCTTAATTGAGGTTCCCTCTTCTCAGATAACTTTAGCTTGTGTCAAATCAACACAAAAGTAGACAGCACATCCAGGAAGAACCAGGGTTTACTCACTTCTCTCTTTGACCTACCTTGTTCAAGAGGAAGACTAAACCTTTTGGAAAGAGTAGTGTCCACAAAGAGACGTGCTATGGTTTGTATATGTTTTGTTTCCTCAAAACTTAGGTTGAAATTTATTTAACATCATGACTGTGTCAAGAAGTGGAGTCTTTAACAACTGCTTAGGTCATTAAAAGTACATAATGCCTTTCTTGCAGAAGTGGACTTGCTCTTCTCAAAGTATATTGTGCTACAGAGTGAAACGTCTCACTTTTTCTCTCTTCCAAGTGTGATCACCTTTTTCTCCACTTTTCCACAATCTTGTGATATATCAGAAGTACTTACCCAATATAGCCAGCTGATCTTGGAATTCCAACTATTTTAATTATAATCTAAATAATTACCCAGTCTTAGATATTCTGTTATGGTAACAAGAACTAGACTAAGGTAGAAAACTGATTGATACCAAGTAGTGTTATGCTTCTGTAGCAATAGCTGAAAATGTGAAATTGAGCAGCAGTGGTCGATTTGAAGAAGAAGGTGACATACATTCCCTTTGATGAGATTTATTAGGATGAAAGAACCTCAAAGGCCAAGACCGACCCTGGAGTGGGAGGGGGACTGTCTTAGTCAGGGTTTGTATTTCTGCACAAACAACATGATTAAGAAGCAAGTTAGGGAGGAAAGGGTTTATTCAGCTTACACTTCCACAATGCTGTTCATCACCAAAGGAGGTCAGGACTGGAACTCAAGCAGGTCAGGAAGCAGGAGCTGATGCAGAGGCCATGGAGGGATGTTACTGGAGTGCCTTTCCTGGCTTGCTAAGTTTGCTTTCCTATAGAACCCAGGACTACCAGCCCAGGAATGGCACCACCCACAATGGGTCCTCTCACTTTTGATCACTAATTGAGAAAATGCCTTACAGCTGGGTCTCATGGAGGCATTTCCTCAAGGGAGGCTCCTTTCTCTGAGATAACTCCAGCTTGTGTCAAGTTGACACACAAAATCAGCCAGTACAGGGACATTCTGACACATACTATACAATATATGGGGATATAAACATAGTGTGACCTTAAATGGAAAAAGGACCTCCCCTTTAAAGCCTGGAGATGAATTTTATTGTGTGTGTGGGGGGTGGGGGATGTCGGGGAAAGAAGGAGAGAAAGGAATTGACATGAGGGGGAAGAGGGGCTAACAAATGAGCCTCGTCAGAGAGCAGCCTTAAGGCATCTCTCCCACCAAATCCCAAGAACAAATGACAGGTATGACATTTTTATAAGCTTTTGGGGTGTGGCAGAGTGTTTCACATTATGTGATTTAGTTCAACACAGCCTGCATCACAGAGCATGGATGAGCTTGTTAACACAGATTGAGAGCTATTAAGTCACAATTCAGACTGCTTTTGAACTCTATTGAGAGAGAGAGAGAGACAGAGACAGAGACAGAGACAGAAACAGAGACACAGAGAGCCTGATTCAGGCTATGAGTTCCAGCTTAAGGGTGCAGGCCTTTGTCCTAACAGAAGTGTTTGTAGAACTGGGTAACAGGAAATGATGGGGATAGATTTGAAGAAAATTTTGGACAAGGTCTGGAATTTTATAGTCAGTGTCAATGATAAGTCTGACAAAGTCTCAGAAGACTAAAAGATCCAGTAGTTGTATTAAGTAGAGTGTTGATAAAAATATGGACAACAGTCCAGGGCTATAGCTCAGTTGGTAGAGTGATTGCCTAGCATGCCCAAAGCCCTAAGTTTGAGATCCAGCACTATATAAACAAGTTATGGTAGCACACAGGTGTAATCCTTGAACTTTGGAAGTGGAGGCAAGATGATCAGAATTTCAAAATCCTCTTTGGTTGCACACTGCATTTGAGGCTGATCTGGAGCTACATGTAACCCTGACTAAAAATAAAATCAAGAAAAAGAAAAAAAAATGGCTGGTATTAGAATTGTTTAAAGTGCTTGCCTAGAAATAAGGAGAATAAGCCTATGCTGATAAGGTTTCAAATGGAAATGAAGAGTATCTTATTGGAAGCTTGTTACACAGTTTCATGGAACTTGGCTGCTTCATGTCTGTGCCTTAGGGCTTTGGGGAAGGCTGAACTTAAGAGTAATGAAGTAGGCTATCTGGTGGAAGAAATATCTAAGTAGCAGAGCATTTAGAAAGTAGTGTGGCTGCTTTTGACTGCATATACTAAAATACGATAGGAAAGGGATGACCTAAAGGCAGAGTTTAATTAAAAGGGAAGCAGAGTGTAAAAAATTGGAAAATGACCAGTCTGGTCATTCATGTAAAGAATAAAAATGTGTCTGAGAGTTCTGCCCAGCAACTCTTTCTTAAAAGGATTCGCTCAAAAGGAAGGGAGCCACCCATCAGGGTACTATTCATCTGGATAATGTGGGGGAAAGACCCTTAAGGCATTTCAGGAATCTTTTAGGCTGTCCCTTTTTATCATGGGCTCAGGATTTTAGGGCCTTGCTGATGGAAAAGGCTTGCTTCTCCGGGCTGCTCTGCTCTCTGCACCTTGGCAGAGTGCTTCTTGGAGGCTCTGTCACTTGCCCCAGCAGTCCCAGGTGCACCCTGTGTTGTAGCTCTGGAGGGTGCAAGTCATAAAAGTTTCATGGTGTGCACACGATGCCAACTCTGCTGGCACTTAGAACTCTGGACCCATGGAGGTATAGTTTCTTCTACCTAGATTTCAAAGAATGTATGAGAGATGCCTGGCATTTCAGGCAAAAACTTGTTGCATGTAGAGACAGGCCAGCTTCCAAGACCCTGAATTGTAGAGCTATTGGCAAGTACAGCAGTGTGGAAATATCAGAGCATTTCCCTGATGACTAAAGATGTTGAACATTTCTTTAGGTGTTTCTCAGCCTCTCCAGTTTCCCCAGTTGAGAATTCTCTGTTTAGCTCGTTTCCCCCTTTTTTTAGTAGGGTTATTTGGTTCTCTGGAGTCTAACTTCTTGAGTTTTTGTATATATTGGATATTAGCCCTCTATTGGATGTAGGATTGGTAAATATCTTTTCCCAGTCTGTTGGTTGTCATTTTGTCCTATTGACAGTGTCCTTTGCCTTACAGAAGCTTTAAATTTTATGAGGTCCCATTTGTTGATTCTCCATCTTAGAGCATAAGCCATAGGTGTTCTCTTCAGGAATTTTTCCCCTGTGCCCATGGTAATTGAGACCTTTGCTGGGTATAATAGTCTGGGCTGGCATTTGTGTTTTCTTAGGGCCTGTATGACATCTGCCGAGGATCTTCTAGCTTTCATAGTTTCTGGTGAGAAGTCTGGTGTAATTCTGATAGGTCTGCCTTTATATGTTACTTGATAATTTTCCCTTACTGCTTTTAATATTCTGTCTTTGTTTAGTGCATTTGGTGTTTTGACTATTATGTGACAGGAGGAATTTCTTTTCTGGTCTAATCTATTTGGAGTTCTGTAGGCTTCTTGTATGTTCATGGACATCTCTTTCTTTAGGTTAGGGAAGCTTTCTTCTATAATTTTTGTTGAAGATATTTACTGGGAATCTTTGCTCTCTTCTATACCTATTATCCTTAGGTTTGGTCTTCTCATTATGTCCTGGATTTCCTGGATGTTTTAGATTAGATGCTTTTTGCATTTTGCATTTTCTTTGACTGTTGAGTCAATGTTTTCTATGTTATCTTCTGCACCAGAGATTCTCTCTTCTGGCCAGCTCTCTCCCAGTGGTATTTGGATATGAAGAACTATGGCACAGGATCAGCTCTGGGCTCTGTGGTACATGATCAGCTCCAGGAGCAGAGGGAAACTGGAAGCCTCCCTCCCAGGCTGCTCCTTGATTCCTGTGTCCTGAGTGCTCTGGGCGGGTCCCTCTAAGCAGCAGTGGTGGTCTCACCTGGGCTCACAGGCTTGTCTGCACTCCTGGGAGTCTCCTGCTCTCCAGGTGGTATTTAGGTATGGAGCTGTGTGGCACAGGATCTGTCTTAAGTCTTCACTGAGAGAGGCACAGCTGAGGACTTTTCCTGTTGACCCTGGTTCCTCCTGCTGACTCATTTGGAGGATGAGACCTGACTGTCTCTGCTAGGTAGTGCCACCATGGTCTATTTGTGTTGGCTATCCTTACTCTATTGAATTGGATTGCTGATATATCATCCATGAAGTGTTTTTGGGTGGATTGACCTGCTTCTGTGAACCTGTGAACTTAACTGTCGATTTCCAGAAAACACAGATAAGACTTTCTGCAAAGAACCATTTCTTTTTTTATATCAGATTTTATTATTAGATATTTTCTTTATTTACATTTCAAATATTATCCCCTTTCCTTGTTTCTCCTCTGAAAACCCCCTATCCAGTCCCCCTCCCCCTGCTCACCAACCCAACCACTTTCACTTTCCTGTCCTGGCATTTTCTTACACTGGGGCATCAAGCCTTCAGAAGACCAATGGCCTCTCTTCTCACTGATGTCTGGAAAGGACATCCTCTGCTACATATGTAGCTGGAGCCATGGGTTCCTCCATGTGTACTCTTTGGTTGGTGGTTTAGTCCCTGGGAGCTCTGGAGGTACTGGTTGGTTCATATTGTTGTTCCTCCTATGGGGCTGCAAACCCCTTCAGCAACTTGGGTTCTTACTCTAGCTCCTACTTTGGGAACCCTATGCTCAGTTCATTGGTTGGCTGTGAGCATCTGTATTAGTCAGGCTCTGGCAGAGCCTCTCAAGAGAGAGCTATATCAGGCTCCTGTCAGCAAGCACTTGTTGGCATCTGCAATAGTGTCTGGGTTTGGTAACTATTCTCAATTGAGAAATACTGAATGGCTGAGAAACACCTAAAGAAATGTTCAACATCCTTAGTTACCAGGGAAATGCAAATCAAAACAACCCTGAGATTCCACCTCACACCAGTCAGAATGGCTAAGATCAAAAACTCAGGTGACAGCAGATGCTGGCAAGGATGTGGAAAAAGAGGAACACTCCTTGTAGTGGCTATTCCTGGTTGTCAACTTGACTAAATCTGGAACGAACTAAACAAGAATTGGAAGACTCACCTATAATCCTAATCTGGAGGCTCAGAGATACAAGTTTCTGAGTTGGAGATCTTGATGCATAGTGACTATGAATTCCAGAAGATTAAGATTAGGAGACCTCTGAGTTCAAGGTCATCTGGGATTAAAGGCGTGGTGACACACGCCTTTAATCTGGGCCACACCCTCTGCTGGAGACCTATAGAAGGACATTGGAAGAAGGAAGATTCACTCTGGCTTTTCCTGGCTTGCCTCGTGGGACGGAGCAACTGCTAGATCCTCGGACGTCCATCCACAACTGCCTTGTGGGACTGAGCAACTGCTAGATCCTTGGACTTCCATCCACAAGTACTGCTGACTATTGTTGGGGAGCTGAACTACAAGCTATAAGTCATCGACAAATTCCCTAACTATATAGGGACTACCCATACGTTCTGTGACTCTAAAGAACCCTGACTAATATACTCCTCCATTGCTGGTGGGATTGCAAGCTGGTAAAACCACTCTGGGAATCAGTTTGGTGGTTTCTCAGAAAATTGGACATAGCACTACCTGAGTGCCAGCTATACCACTTCTGGGCATATACCCAGAAGATTCTCTAACAGGTAATAAGGACACATGCTCCACTATGTTCATAGCAGCCTTATTTATAACAGTCAGAAGCTGGAAAGAACCCAGATGTCCTTCAACAGAGGAATGGATACAGAAAATGTGTTACATTTACACAATGGAGTACTACTCAGCTATTAAAAGCAATTAATTCATGAAATTCTTAGGCAAGTAGATGAAACTCGAAAATATCACCCTGAGTGAGGTAACCCAGTTACAAAAGAACACACGTGTTATGTACTCACTGATAAGTGGATATTAGCCCAAAAACTCAGAATACTCAAGATAAAATTCACAGACCACATGAAGCTCAAGTAGAAGGAAGACCAAAGTGTGAATACTTCCATCCTTCTTAAAAGGGGGATCAAAATACGCATGGGAGGAGATTAAGAAACAAAATGTGGAGGAGAAACTGAAGAAAAGGCCATTTAGAGAACCATTTCTAAATAGGTCCAGTTCCCCTACATCCTTTCTTTTCCACTACTTCTGGTGGTTAAAAGGGAACTTAAAGCATTTAAGAGCCATCATTAAAAGTAGGATTCAAAGAAATTAAAGTTATAACCATTGTCTTATATCGACAAAGAGTGACCCCTATCATATAACTTAAGTAAAGTATGCTCAGATCCCTTAACTGGGTCAGAGAACACAGGTCACATATTAATTAAGTCTGCTTCATCCTCAGAAACCTTTGAAGGTACACACCTTGGTTTGTCTGGTCGGGCTGAACCTTCTTATTTCAGCCACCTGCTGAAATTACTACTGCTGCATTAATAAACTTCTTGTCTGAATGAAACACCATTAGATTCTCTCTCTTTCTCTCTTTCCCCACCCCCACCCTGACCATCCCCCCTTCCTCTTCCCTTCCCTTCTCCTCCCCTTTTTCTGGGTTTCAAGCCTATTGCTCCATTTTTGAATGCGACTGTCTAGTCTGTATCATCTCATACTGTTTCGGGTATAGGTAACCCTTTTGAATTGATACTGGATTCACTTAAGACTGTTGAAACCCTGGGACAGAGTGCTTGGATTCTTCAGTGTAAGAAAGAAAGACATGGGCTAATATCCACTTATCAGTTACTGCACACCATGTAACCTCACTTAGGATGATATTTTCCAGTTCCAATCATTTGCCTAAGAATTTCATGAATTCATTGTTTTAATAGCTGAGTAGTATTCTATTGTGTAAATATACCACTGACACAATTCACATATCAATTCCAATTCCCAAGAAGAAGGAAGGAGAGGTCCCTGGTCCTGGAAAGACTCATTGCAGCAGTGTAGGGGAATACCAGGACAGAGAAGCGGGAAGGGGTTGATTGGGGAACAGGGGGAGGAAAGAGGGCTTATGGGACTCTTGGGGAGGGGGGAACCGGGAAAAGGGAAATCATTTGGATTGTAAATAAAGAATATAGAAAATAAAATAAACAAAACAAAAAAAAAAGGAAAGAAAGAAAGACATGAGTTTGGGGAGCCAGGTACAGCGTGCTGTGCTCTAGTTTGAACCTGGCTGGTCCTCTCTGAAATGCATGTGGAAATTTGATGGCTGTTGTGCTGTTGGAGGTTGGGGCCTCTAAAGGGTTATTAGGTTGTTTAGAGTGGTTAATACCTTCCTTGTGAGAATAGGTGTCTTCTCTTGAATGTTTACTTTTATTGGAGGGGCACGTTTAACCTCCTCTTCACCAGCTGCTCTTCCAGAGGACTCAGACTTGATTCTCAGTGCCCACACAGTATCTCACTAACAGCTACCACAGTAACACAGTCCCTGGGAGATCCAACACACTCTTCTGACCTCCGAGGGTCATATTTGTGGTGAACAGACATATGTGCAGGGTTGTTATTGGAGGGGCACATTTACCCCCTTCTGCTTGCGTCCACTTGTACTTTCATTTGTCTACCATATTACGACACAGGAAAAGGCCCTAGCTAGATGTGGCAGCCTAATTTTGGATTTCCAGCCCTGTGAAAAGTAAACTTAAATCAGCTTAGTTTCTTTATAATCATCCACTGTTAGGTATACTATTATAGCCACAGAAAACAGAACGAGGGAAAAGGTAATGTCTTATTTCCTTGTTGGAGAAGGCTATATTCTGAACTACTAGGAGATATTTTACAGAAAAGAGGGCAGACATATTTCTGGGTTAGATGTTCAGCTTACCACCCCACCCCCAAATTGTGCTGAAACCCAGATGAGGAAAAAGAACATCAGGAGAAAATGTTAAAGGGTTCACAGTCCTGAACATCTTCCACACAGGATGGAAGATGGAGTTTTAGCTATTCCCAAAGGAATTGTTTAGGACTGAGATTCTCTTCTACAAGATCTATTGAGACCCTCACTTATATAGATATTTTATACTCAGGTTCATAGATTTTTTTTCACAACCAACCAATGTGAGAGCCACATGTTCCTGGGGAAAGAAAACCATCGGGCATTTTCTTGTACCCTTCATTTATCCTCACATTAGCGGTATCTATACAGATATAAAAACAAAAGAACATTTGATCCATGAGTTAATACGGAGGAGAGTTTTGAATAAGCAAAAGCCTGCTATTATCAGGACTACCTTTAAAACATGGCATGTGATGGCTCTCAGGATTAAAAGTGTTTTGCAAAGTTTTGCCATCAAAATATAATGCCTGAGGAGGTTGCCAAAGCACACTTGGTGGTAGTTGTTCCAAGAGGATGAGTAAAATTTCCTCCTAAAAAAGCCATAGTTGAGGGACATCTGGGTTCTTTCCAGCTTCTGGCTATTATAAATAAGGCTGCTATGAACATAGTGGAGCATGTGTCCTTATTGCATGCAGGTAAAGCCTCTGGGTATATGCCCAGGAGTGGTATAACAGGATCCTCTGGGAGTGTCATGCCCAGTTTTCTGAGGAACCGCCAGACTGCTTTCCAGAGTGGTTGTACCAGCTTGCAATTCCACCAGCAGTGGAGGAGTATTCCTCTTTCTCCACATCCTCGCCAACAACTTCTGTCTCCTGTGTTTTTGATCTTAGCCATTCTGACTGGTGTGAGATGGAATCTCAGGGTTGTTTTGATTTGCATTTCCCTGATGACTAAGGATGTTGAACATTTCTTTAGGTGCTTCTCAGTCATTAGATATTCTTCAGGTGAGAACTCTTTGTTTAGCTCTGTACCCCATTTTTTTTTTTTTTTTTTTTTGCGAGACAGGATTTCTCTGTATAGCCCTGGCTGTCCTGGAACTCACTGTGTAGACCAGGCTGGCCTCGAACTCAGAAATCCTCCTGCCTCTGCCTCCCAAGTGCTGGGATTAAAGGCGTGCGCCACCACCGCCCGGCTGCCGCTTTGTCTTTTTGACAGTGTCTTTTGCCTTGCAAAAACTTTGTAATTTAATGAGGTCCCATTTGTCAATTCTTTGCGGTCCCATGGAGGAATGGATTCAGAAGATGTGGTATATTTACACAATGGAATACTACTCTGCAATTAAAAAAACAATGAATTCACGAAATTCCTAGGCAAATGGTCAGAACTGGAAAATATCATCCTTAGTGAGGTAACCCAATCACAAAAGAACACACATGGTATGCAGTCATTGATAAGGGGATATTAACCCAGAATCTCGGAATACCCTAGACACAATTCACATATCAATAGATTTCCAAGAAGATGGAAGGAGAGACCTCTGGTCCTGGAAAGACTGGATGTAGGGGAATGCCAAGACAGAGAAGCGAGAGGGTGTTGAATGGGGAAAAGAGGGAGGAAAGGGGGCTTATGGGACTTTCGGGGAGGGAGGAAATGGGAAAGGGGAAATGATTTTGAATGTAAATAAAAAAAACTTAGAAAATAAAAAAAAAATTTGCCACATGAACACACACACACACACACACACACACACAAATCCATAGTTGAATAATCCAGCCTATGATGCAGAACCTGTGATTTCCAGTGTGTATGCACGGGTGTGGGTGTGTTGTGTGTGTCTGATTTTCTTAAATGAAAACTTAGACTCCAGGGAGGCAATCTGTCAAGAACCTACTGAGATTGTTTGGGTCCTCCCACTTCATCCTTTAGTTTTCTTCCATCTATGTCTAACTCAGCAGTAATTATGAACAAAAAAAGGAGAAGAAGCAGTTGGTATCTACTGCATCTTTCTAAAGGGATCCAAGTTTTCATAACACAATGCTCTGCTTGTGCCAAGTCTACAAATTTATGTGATATTTTTTGGATTAAAAAATTCAAAAAAGAGTAAAGATGGTATACACAAGTTCAGGAGCTAATGTGACTAATGTCTGAGGGGCATACAATGTGAATGTTCTGTGCAGAAGAGAACATCTCAGAGATGCCTCTTACCCGACTTCTTTCTTATGTGCCTGCTTGCTTGGACCCTCTACAGCAGGTATGTAGACT